>JARGYO010000408.1:62500-325000 GCA_029206835.1 Rana muscosa
GAGCCGAGTGTAGTAAAGTGGAGGTGTCATAGAGGGGGTAGTAGGGTGGAGCTGAGTGTAGTAGGGTGGAGCTGTCAGATCTGGGTGTAGTAAGGTGGTGGTGTCCTAGAGGAGGGTAGTAGGGTGGTGCTGTCAGAGCTGGGTGTAGTAGAGTAGAGGTGTCATAGAGGGGGTAGTAGGGTGGAGCTGTCAGAGCTGGGTGGAGCAGTCAGAGAGGAGGGTAGCAGGGTGGAGCTGTCAGAGCTGGGGGTAGTAGAGTGAAGGTGTCATAGAGGGGGTAGTAGGGTGGAGCTGTCAGATCTGGGTGTAGTAGAGTGAAGGTGTCATAGAGGGGGTAGTAGGGTGGAGCTGTCAGAGCTGGGTGGAGTAGGGTGGAGCAGTCAGAGAGAAGGGTAGTAGGGTGGAGCTGTCAGAGCTGGGTGTAGTAGAGTGAAGGTGTCATAGAGGGGGTAGTAGGGTGAAGCTGTCAGAGCTGGGTGTAGTAGAGTAGAGGTGTCATAGAGGGGGCTAGTACGGTGGAGCCGAGTGTAGTAAAGTGGAGGTGTCATAGAGGGGGTAGTAGGGTGGAGCTGAGTGTAGTAGGGTGGAGCTGTCAGATCTGGGTGTAGTAAGGTGGTGGTGTCCTAGAGGGGTGTAGTAGGGTGGAGCTGTCAGAGCTGGGTGTAGTAGAGTGAAGGTGTCATAGAGGGGGTAGTAGGGTGGAGCTGTCAGAGCTGGGTGGAGTAGAGTGAAGGTGTCATAGAGGGGGTAGTAGGGTGGAGCTGTCAGAGCTGGGTGGAGCAGTCAGAGAGGAGGGTAGTAGGGTGCAACTGTCAGAGCTGGGGGTAGTAGAGTGAAGGTGTCATAGAGGGGGTAGTAGGGTGGAGCTGTCAGAGCTGGGTGTAGTAGAGTAGAGGTGTCATAGAGGGGGTAGTAGGGTGGAGCTGAGTGTAGTAGGGTGGAGCTGTCAGATCTGGGTGTAGTAAGGTGGTGGTGTCCTAGAGGGGGGTAGTAGGGTGGTGCTGTCAGAGCTGGGTGTAGTAGAGTAGAGGTGTCATAGAGGGGGCTAGTACGGTGGAGCCGAGTGTAGTAAAGTGGAGGTGTCATAGAGGGGGTAGTAGGGTGGAGCTGAGTGTAGTAGGGTGGAGCTGTCAGATCTGGGTGTAGTAAGGTGGTGGTGTCCTAGAGGGGTGTAGTAGGGTGGAGCTGTCAGAGCTGGGTGTAGTAGAGTGAAGGTGTCATAGAGGGGGTAGTAGGGTGGAGCTGTCAGAGCTGGGTGGAGTAGAGTGAAGGTGTCATAGAGGGGGTAGTAGGGTGGAGCTGTCAGAGCTGGGTGTAGTAGAGTGAAGGTGTCATAGAGGGGGTAGTAGGGTGGAGCTGTCAGAGCTGGGTGGAGCAGTCAGAGAGGAGGGTAGTAGGGTGCAACTGTCAGAGCTGGGGGTAGTAGAGTGAAGGTGTCATAGAGGGGGTAGTAGGGTGGAGCTGTCAGAGCTGGGTGTAGTAGAGTAGAGGTGTCATAGAGGGGGTAGTAGGGTGGAGCTGAGTGTAGTAGGGTGGAGCTGTCAGATCTGGGTGTAGTAAGGTGGTGGTGTCCTAGAGGGGGGTAGTAGGGTGGTGCTGTCAGAGCTGGGTGTAGTAGAGTAGAGGTGTCATAGAGGGGGCTAGTACGGTGGAGCCGAGTGTAGTAAAGTGGAGGTGTCATAGAGGGGGTAGTAGGGTGGAGCTGTCAGAGCTGGGTGTAGTAGAGTAGAGGTGTCATAGAGGGGGTAGTAGGGTGGAGCTGAGTGTAGTAGGGTGGAGCTGTCAGATCTGGGTGTAGTAAGGTGGTGGTGTCCTAGAGGGGGGTAGTAGGGTGGTGCTGTCAGAGCTGGGTGTAGTAGAGTAGAGGTGTCATAGAGGGGGCTAGTACGGTGGAGCCGAGTGTAGTAAAGTGGAGGTGTCATAGAGGGGGTAGTAGGGTGGAGCTGAGTGTAGTAGGGTGGAGCTGTCAGATCTGGGTGTAGTAAGGTGGTGGTGTCCTAGAGGGGGGTAGTAGGGTGGTGCTGTCAGAGCTGGGTGTAGTAGAGTAGAGGTGTCATAGAGGGGGTAGTAGGGTGGTGCTGTCAGAGCTGGGTGTAGTAGAGTAGAGGTGTCATAGAGGGGGTAGTAGGGTGGAGCTGTCAGAGCTGGGTGTAGTAGAGTGAAGGTGTCATAGAGGGGTGTAGCAGGGTGAAGCTGTCAGAGCTGGGTGGAGTAGGGTGGAGCTGTCAGAGAGGAGGGTAGTAGGGTGGAGCTGTCAGAGCTGGGTGTAGTAGAGTGAAGGTGTCATAGAGGGGGTAGTAGGGTGGAGCTGTCAGAGCTGGGTGTAGTAGAGTAGAGGTGTCATAGAGGGGGTAGTAGGGTGGAGCTGAGTGTAGTAGGGTGGAGCTGTCAGATCTGGGTGTAGTAAGGTGGTGGTGTCCTAGAGGGGGGTAGTAGGGTGGTGCTGTCAGAGCTGGGTGTAGTAGAGTAGAGGTGTCATAGAGGGGGTAGTAGGGTGGTGCTGTCAGAGCTGGGTGTAGTAGAGTAGAGGTGTCATAGAGGGGGTAGTAGGGTGGAGCTGTCAGAGCTGGGTGGAGTATAGTGGAGCAGTCAGAGAGGAGGGTAGCAGGGTGGAGCTGTCAGAGCTGGGGGTAGTAGAGTGAAGGTGTCATAGAGGGGGTAGTAGGGTGGAGCTGTCAGAGCTGGGTGGAGTAGGGTGGAGCAGTCAGAGAGAAGGGTAGTAGGGTGGAGCTGTCAGAGCTGGGTGTAGTAGAGTGAAGGTGTCATAGAGGGGTGTAGCAGGGTGAAGCTGTCAGAGCTGGGTGTAGTAGAGTAGAGGTGTCATAGAGGGGGCTAGTACGGTGGAGCCGAGTGTAGTAAAGTGGAGGTGTCATAGAGGGGGTAGTAGGGTGGAGCTGAGTGTAGTAGGGTGGAGCTGTCAGATCTGGGTGTAGTAAGGTGGTGGTGTCATAGAGGGGGGTAGTAGGGTGGTGCTGTCAGAGCTGGGTGTAGTAGAGTGAAGGTGTCATAGAGGGGGTAGTAGGGTGGTGCTGTCAGAGCTGGGTGTAGTAGAGTGAAGGTGTCATAGAGGGGGTAGTAGGGTGGAGCTGTCAGAGCTGGGTGGAGTAGAGTGAAGGTGTCATAGAGGGGGTAGTAGGGTGGAGCTGTCAGAGCTGGGTGTAGTAGAGTAGAGGTGTCATAGAGGGGGCTAGTACGGTGGAGCCGAGTGTAGTAAAGTGGAGGTGTCATAGAGGGGGTAGTAGGGTGGAGCTGAGTGTAGTAGGGTGGAGCTGTCAGATCTGGGTGTAGTAAGGTGGTGGTGTCATAGAGGGGGGTAGTAGGGTGGTGCTGTCAGAGCTGGGTGTAGTAGAGTGAAGGTGTCATAGAGGGGTGTAGCAGGGTGAAGCTGTCAGAGCTGGGTGGAGTAGGGTGGAGCTGTCAGAGAGGAGGGTAGTAGGGTGGAGCTGTCAGAGCTGGGTGTAGTAGAGTGAAGGTGTCATAGAGGGGGTAGTAGGGTGGAGCTGTCAGAGCTGGGTGTAGTAGAGTAGAGGTGTCATAGAGGGGGTAGTAGGGTGGAGCTGAGTGTAGTAGGGTGGAGCTGTCAGATCTGGGTGTAGTAAGGTGGTGGTGTCCTAGAGGGGGGTAGTAGGGTGGTGCTGTCAGAGCTGGGTGTAGTAGAGTAGAGGTGTCATAGAGGGGGTAGTAGGGTGGTGCTGTCAGAGCTGGGTGTAGTAGAGTAGAGGTGTCATAGAGGGGGTAGTAGGGTGGAGCTGTCAGAGCTGGGTGGAGCAGTCAGAGAGGAGGGTAGTAGGGTGGAGCTGTCAGAGCTGGGTGTAGTAGAGTGAAGGTGTCATAGAGGGGGCTAGTACGGTGGAGCCGAGTGTAGTAAAGTGGAGGTGTCATAGAGGGGGTAGTAGGGTGGAGCTGAGTGTAGTAGGGTGGAGCTGTCAGATCTGGGTGTAGTAAGGTGGTGGTGTCATAGAGGGGGTAGTAGGGTGGAGCTGTCAGAGCTGGGTGTAGTAAGGTGGTGGTGTCCTAGAGGGGGGTAGTAGGGTGGTGCTGTCAGAGCTGGGTGTAGTAGAGTGAAGGTGTCATAGAGGGGTGTAGCAGGGTGAAGCTGTCAGAGCTGGGTGGAGTAGAGTAGAGGTGTCATAGAGGGGGCTAGTACGGTGGAGCCGAGTGTAGTAAAGTGGAGGTGTCATAGAGGGGGTAGTAGGGTGGAGCTGAGTGTAGTAGGGTGGAGCTGTCAGATCTGGGTGTAGTAAGGTGGTGGTGTCCTAGAGGAGGGTAGTAGGGTGGTGCTGTCAGAGCTGGGTGTAGTAGAGTAGAGGTGTCATAGAGGGCGTAGTAGGGTGGAGCTGTCAGAGCTGGGTGGAGCAGTCAGAGAGGAGGGTAGCAGGGTGGAGCTGTCAGAGCTGGGGGTAGTAGAGTGAAGGTGTCATAGAGGGGGTAGTAGGGTGGAGCTGTCAGAGCTGGGTGTAGTAGAGTGAAGGTGTCATAGAGGGGGTAGTAGGGTGGAGCTGTCAGAGCTGGGTGGAGTAGGGTGGAGCAGTCAGAGAGAAGGGTAGTAGGGTGGAGCTGTCAGAGCTGGGTGTAGTAGAGTGAAGGTGTCATAGAGGGGTGTAGCAGGGTGAAGCTGTCAGAGCTGGGTGTAGTAGAGTAGAGGTGTCATAGAGGGGGCTAGTACGGTGGAGCCGAGTGTAGTAAAGTGGAGGTGTCATAGAGGGGGTAGTAGGGTGGAGCTGAGTGTAGTAGGGTGGAGCTGTCAGATCTGGGTGTAGTAAGGTGGTGGTGTCCTAGAGGGGTGTAGTAGGGTGGAGCTGTCAGAGCTGGGTGTAGTAGAGTGAAGGTGTCATAGAGGGGGTAGTAGGGTGGAGCTGTCAGAGCTGGGTGGAGTAGAGTGAAGGTGTCATAGAGGGGGTAGTAGGGTGGAGCTGTCAGAGCTGGGTGTAGTAGAGTGAAGGTGTCATAGAGGGGGTAGTAGGGTGGAGCTGTCAGAGCTGGGTGGAGCAGTCAGAGAGGAGGGTAGTAGGGTGCAACTGTCAGAGCTGGGGGTAGTAGAGTGAAGGTGTCATAGAGGGGGTAGTAGGGTGGAGCTGTCAGAGCTGGGTGTAGTAGAGTAGAGGTGTCATAGAGGGGGTAGTAGGGTGGAGCTGAGTGTAGTAGGGTGGAGCTGTCAGATCTGGGTGTAGTAAGGTGGTGGTGTCCTAGAGGGGGGTAGTAGGGTGGTGCTGTCAGAGCTGGGTGTAGTAGAGTAGAGGTGTCATAGAGGGGGCTAGTACGGTGGAGCCGAGTGTAGTAAAGTGGAGGTGTCATAGAGGGGGTAGTAGGGTGGAGCTGTCAGAGCTGGGTGTAGTAGAGTAGAGGTGTCATAGAGGGGGCTAGTACGGTGGAGCCGAGTGTAGTAAAGTGGAGGTGTCATAGAGGGGGTAGTAGGGTGGAGCTGAGTGTAGTAGGGTGGAGCTGTCAGATCTGGGTGTAGTAAGGTGGTGGTGTCCTAGAGGGGGGTAGTAGGGTGGAGCTGTCAGAGCTGGGTGTAGTAAGGTGGTGGTGTCCTAGAGGGGTGTAGTAGGGTGGAGCTGTCAGAGCTGGGTGTAGTAGAGTGAAGGTGTCATAGAGGGGGTAGTAGGGTGGAGCTGTCAGAGCTGGGTGGAGTAGAGTGAAGGTGTCATAGAGGGGGTAGTAGGGTGGAGCTGTCAGAGCTGGGTGTAGTAGAGTGAAGGTGTCATAGAGGGGGTAGTAGGGTGGAGCTGTCAGAGCTGGGTGGAGCAGTCAGAGAGGAGGGTAGTAGGGTGCAACTGTCAGAGCTGGGGGTAGTAGAGTGAAGGTGTCATAGAGGGGGTAGTAGGGTGGAGCTGAGTGTAGTAGGGTGGAGCTGTCAGATCTGGGTGTAGTAAGGTGGTGGTGTCCTAGAGGGGGGTAGTAGGGTGGTGCTGTCAGAGCTGGGTGTAGTAGAGTAGAGGTGTCATAGAGGGGGCTAGTACGGTGGAGCCGAGTGTAGTAAAGTGGAGGTGTCATAGAGGGGGTAGTAGGGTGGAGCTGAGTGTAGTAGGGTGGAGCTGTCAGATCTGGGTGTAGTAAGGTGGTGGTGTCCTAGAGGGGGGTAGTAGGGTGGTGCTGTCAGAGCTGGGTGTAGTAGAGTAGAGGTGTCATAGAGGGGGTAGTAGGGTGGAGCTGTCAGAGCTGGGTGTAGTAGAGTAGAGGTGTCATAGAGGGGGTAGTAGGGTGGAGCTGAGTGTAGTAGGGTGGAGCTGTCAGATCTGGGTGTAGTAAGGTGGTGGTGTCCTAGAGGGGGGTAGTAGGGTGGTGCTGTCAGAGCTGGGTGTAGTAGAGTAGAGGTGTCATAGAGGGGGTAGTAGGGTGGTGCTGTCAGAGCTGGGTGTAGTAGAGTAGAGGTGTCATAGAGGGGGTAGTAGGGTGGAGCTGTCAGAGCTGGGTGTAGTAGAGTGAAGGTGTCATAGAGGGGTGTAGCAGGGTGAAGCTGTCAGAGCTGGGTGGAGTAGGGTGGAGCTGTCAGAGAGGAGGGTAGTAGGGTGGAGCTGTCAGAGCTGGGTGTAGTAGAGTGAAGGTGTCATAGAGGGGGTAGTAGGGTGGAGCTGTCAGAGCTGGGTGTAGTAGAGTAGAGGTGTCATAGAGGGGGTAGTAGGGTGGAGCTGAGTGTAGTAGGGTGGAGCTGTCAGATCTGGGTGTAGTAAGGTGGTGGTGTCCTAGAGGGGGGTAGTAGGGTGGTGCTGTCAGAGCTGGGTGTAGTAGAGTAGAGGTGTCATAGAGGGGGTAGTAGGGTGGAGCTGTCAGAGCTGGGTGGAGTATAGTGGAGCAGTCAGAGAGGAGGGTAGCAGGGTGGAGCTGTCAGAGCTGGGTGTAGTAGAGTGAAGGTGTCATAGAGGGGGTAGTAGGGTGGAGCTGTCAGAGCTGGGTGTAGTAGAGTGAAGGTGTCATAGAGGGGGTAGTAGGGTGCAGCTGTCAGAGCTGGGTGTAGTAGAGTGAAGGTGTCATAGAGGGGGTAGTAGGGTGGAGCTGTCAGAGCTGGGTGTAGTAGAGTAGAGGTGTCATAGAGGGGGTAGTAGGGTGCAGCTGTCAGAGCTGGGTGTAGTAGAGTGAAGGTGTCATAGAGGGGGTAGTAGGGTGCAGCTGTCAGAGCTGGGTGTAGTAGAGTGAAGGTGTCATAGAGGGGGTAGTAGGGTGCAGCTGTCAGAGCTGGGTGTAGTAGAGTGAAGGTGTCATAGAGGGGGTAGTAGGGTGCAGCTGTCAGAGCTGGGTGGAGTAGAGTGAAGGTGTCCTAGAGGGGGTAGTAGGGTGCAGCTGTCAGAGCTGGGTGTAGTAGAGTGAAGGTGTCATAGAGGGGGTAGTAGGGTGCAGCTGTCAGAGCTGGGTGGAGTAGAGTGAAGGTGTCCTAGAGGGGGTAGTAGGGTGCAGCTGTCAGAGCTGGGTGGAGTAGAGTGAAGGTGTCCTAGAGGGGGTAGTAGGGTGCAGCTGTCAGAGCTGGGTGGAGTAGAGTGAAGGTGTCCTAGAGGGGGTAGTAGGGTGCAGCTGTCAGAGCTGGGTGGAGTAGAGTGAAGGTGTCCTAGAGGGGGTAGTAGGGTGGAGCAGTCAGAGAGAAGGGTAGTAGGGTGGTGCTGTCAGAGCTGGGTGTAGTAAGGTGGTGGTGTCCTAGAGGGGGGTAGTAGGGTGGAGCTGTCAGAGCTGGGTGGAGCAGTCAGAGAGGAGGGTAGTAGGGTGCAACTGTCAGAGCTGGGTGTAGTAGAGTGAAGGTGTCATAGAGGGGGTAGTAGGGTGGAGCTGTCAGAGCTGGGTGTAGTAGAGTGAAGGTGTCATAGAGGGGGCTAGTACGGTGGAGCCGAGTGTAGTAAAGTGGAGGTGTCATAGAGGGGGTAGTAGGGTGGAGCTGAGTGTAGTAGGGTGGAGCTGTCAGATCTGGGTGTAGTAAGGTGGTGGTGTCCTAGAGGGGGGTAGTAGGGTGGTGCTGTCAGAGCTGGGTGTAGTAGAGTAGAGGTGTCATAGAGGGGGTAGTAGGGTGGAGCTGTCAGAGCTGGGTGGAGCAGTCAGAGAGGAGGGTAGTAGGGTGGAGCTGTCAGAGCTGGGTGTAGTAGAGTGAAGGTGTCATAGAGGGGGTAGTAGGGTGGAGCTGTCAGAGCTGGGTGGAGTAGGGTGGAGCAGTCAGAGAGAAGGGTAGTAGGGTGGTGCTGTCAGAGCTGGGTGTAGTAGAGTAGAGGTGTCATAGAGGGGGTAGTAGGGTGGAGCTGTCAGAGCTGGGTGGAGCAGTCAGAGAGGAGGGTAGTAGGGTGGAGCAGTCAGAGAGGAGGGTAGCAGGGTGGAGCTGTCAGAGCTGGGTGTAGTAGAGTGAAGGTGTCATAGAGGGGGTAGTAGGGTGGAGCTGTCAGAGCTGGGTGGAGTAGGGTGGAGCAGTCAGAGAGAAGGGTAGTAGGGTGGTGCTGTCAGAGCTGGGTGTAGTAGAGTAGAGGTGTCATAGAGGGGGTAGTAGGGTGGAGCTGTCAGAGCTGGGTGGAGCAGTCAGAGAGGAGGGTAGTAGGGTGGAGCAGTCAGAGAGGAGGGTAGCAGGGTGGAGCTGTCAGAGCTGGGTGGAGTAGAGTGAAGGTGTCATAGAGGGGGTAGTAGGGTGGAGCAGTCAGAGAGGAGGGTAGTAGGGTGGAGCTGTCAGAGCTGGGTGTAGTAGAGTGAAGGTGTCATAGAGGGGGTAGTAGGGTGGAGCTGTCAGAGCTGGGTGGAGTAGGGTGGAGCAGTCAGAGAGAAGGGTAGTAAGGTGGTGCTGTCAGAGCTGGGTGTAGTAGAGTAGAGGTGTCATAGAGGGGGCTAGTACGGTGGAGCCGAGTGTAGTAAAGTGGAGGTGTCATAGAGGGGGTAGTAGGGTGGAGCTGAGTGTAGTAGGGTGGAGCTGTCAGATCTGGGTGTAGTAAGGTGGTGGTGTCCTAGAGGGGGGTAGTAGGGTGGAGCTGTCAGAGCTGGGTGTAGTAAGGTGGTGGTGTCCTAGAGGGGGGTAGTAGGGTGGAGCTGTCAGAGCTGGGTGTAGTAGAGTGAAGGTGTCATAGAGGGGATAGTAGGGTGCAGCTGTCAGAGCTGGGTGGAGTAGAGTGAAGGTGTCCTAGAGGGGGTAGTAGGGTGCAGCTGTCAGAGCTGGGTGGAGTAGAGTGAAGGTGTCCTAGAGGGGGTAGTAGGGTGCAGCTGTCAGAGCTGGGTGGAGTAGAGTGAAGGTGTCCTAGAGGGGGTAGTAGGGTGGAGCAGTCAGAGAGAAGGGTAGTAGGGTGGTGCTGTCAGAGCTGGGTGTAGTAGAGTGAAGGTGTCATAGAGGGGGTAGTAGGGTGGAGCTGTCAGAGCTGGGTGGAGCAGTCAGAGAGGAGGGTAGTAGGGTGCAACTGTCAGAGCTGGGTGTAGTAGAGTGAAGGTGTCATAGAGGGGGTAGTAGGGTGGAGCTGTCAGAGCTGGGTGTAGTAGAGTAGAGGTGTCATAGAGGGGGTAGTAGGGTGGAGCTGTCAGAGCTGGGTGTAGTAGAGTAGAGGTGTCATAGAGGGGGTAGTAGGGTGGAGCTGTCAGAGCTGGGTGGAGCAGTCAGAGAGGAGGGTAGTAGGGTGGAGCTGTCAGAGCTGGGTGTAGTAGAGTGAAGGTGTCATAGAGGGGGTAGTAGGGTGGAGCTGTCAGAGCTGGGTGTAGTAGAGTGAAGGTGTCATAGAGGGGGTAGTAGGGTGGTGCTGTCAGAGCTGGGTGTAGTAGAGTAGAGGTGTCATAGAGGGGGCTAGTACGGTGGAGCCGAGTGTAGTAAAGTGGAGGTGTCATAGAGGGGGTAGTAGGGTGGAGCTGAGTGTAGTAGGGTGGAGCTGTCAGATCTGGGTGTAGTAAGGTGGTGGTGTCATAGAGGAGGGTAGTAGGGTGGAGCTGTCAGAGCTGGGTGTAGTAGAGTAGAGGTGTCATAGAGGGGGTAGTAGGGTGGAGCAGTCAGAGAGGAGGGTAGTAGGGTGGAGCAGTCAGAGAGGAGGGTAGCAGGGTGGAGCTGTCAGAGCTGGGTGTAGTAAGGTGGTGGTGTCCTAGAGGAGGGTAGTAGGGTGGAGCTGTCAGAGCTGGGTGTAGTAAGGTGGTGGTGTCCTAGAGGAGGGTAGTAGGGTGGAGCTGTCAGAGCTGGGTGTAGTAGAGTAGAGGTGTCATAGAGGGGGTAGTAGGGTGGAGCAGTCAGAGAGGAGGGTAGTAGGGTGGAGCAGTCAGAGAGGAGGGTAGCAGGGTGGAGCTGTCAGAGCTGGGTGTAGTAGAGTAGAGGTGTCATAGAGGGGGTAGTAGGGTGGAGCAGTCAGAGAGGAGGGTAGTAGGGTGGAGCAGTCAGAGAGGAGGGTAGCAGGGTGGAGCTGTCAGAGCTGGGTGTAGTAGAGTGAAGGTGTCATAGAGGGGGTAGTAGGGTGGAGCTGTCAGAGCTGGGTGTAGTAGAGTGAAGGTGTCATAGAGGGGGTAGTAGGGTGGAGCTGTCAGAGCTGGGTGTAGTAGAGTGAAGGTGTCATAGAGGGGGTAGTAGGGTGGAGCTGTCAGAGCTGGGTGGAGTAGAGTGAAGGTGTCATAGAGGGGGTAGTAGGGTGGAGCAGTCAGAGAGAAGGGTAGTAGGGTGGTGCTGTCAGAGCTGGGTGTAGTAGAGTGAAGGTGTCATAGAGGGGGTAGCAGGGTGAAGCTGTCAGAGCTGGGTGGAGTAGGGTGGAGCAGTCAGAGAGAAGGGTAGTAGGGTGGTGCTGTCAGAGCTGGGTGTAGTAGAGTGAAGGTGTCATAGAGGGGGTAGTAGGGTGGAGCAGTCAGAGAGGAGGGTAGTAGGGTGGAGCTGTCAGAGCTGGGTGTAGTAGAGTGAAGGTGTCATAGAGGGGGTAGCAGGGTGAAGCTGTCAGAGCTGGGTGGAGTAGGGTGGAGCAGTCAGAGAGAAGGGTAGTAGGGTGGAGCTGTCAGAGCTGGGTGTAGTAGAGTGAAGGTGTCATAGAGGGGGTAGTAGGGTGGAGCTGTCAGAGCTGGGTGTAGTAGAGTGAAGGTGTCATAGAGGGGGTAGCAGGGTGAAGCTGTCAGAGCTGGGTGGAGTAGGGTGGAGCAGTCAGAGAGAAGGGTAGTAGGGTGGAGCTGTCAGAGCTGGGTGTAGTAGAGTGAAGGTGTCATAGAGGGGGTAGTAGGGTGGAGCTGTCAGAGCTGGGTGTAGTAGAGTGAAGGTGTCATAGAGGGGGTAGCAGGGTGAAGCTGTCAGAGCTGGGTGGAGTAGGGTGGAGCAGTCAGAGAGAAGGGTAGTAGGGTGGTGCTGTCAGAGCTGGGTGTAGTAGAGTGAAGGTGTCATAGAGGGGGTAGTAGGGTGGAGCTGTCAGAGCTGGGTGGAGTAGGGTGGAGCAGTCAGAGAGAAGGGTAGTAGGGTGGAGCTGTCAGAGCTGGGTGTAGTAGAGTAGAGGTGTCATAGAGGGGGCTAGTACGGTGGAGCCGAGTGTAGTAAAGTGGAGGTGTCATAGAGGGGGTAGTAGGGTGGAGCAGTCAGAGAGGAGGGTAGTAGGGTGGAGCTGTCAGAGCTGGGTGTAGTAGAGTGAAGGTGTCATAGAGGGGGTAGCAGGGTGAAGCTGTCAGAGCTGGGTGGAGTAGGGTGGAGCAGTCAGAGAGAAGGGTAGTAGGGTGGAGCTGTCAGAGCTGGGTGTAGTAGAGTGAAGGTGTCATAGAGGGGGTAGTAGGGTGGAGCTGTCAGATCTGGGTGTAGTAGAGTGAAGGTGTCATAGAGGGGGTAGCAGGGTGAAGCTGTCAGAGCTGGGTGGAGTAGGGTGGAGCAGTCAGAGAGAAGGGTAGTAGGGTGGTGCTGTCAGAGCTGGGTGTAGTAGAGTGAAGGTGTCATAGAGGGGGTAGTAGGGTGGAGCTGTCAGATCTGGGTGTAGTAGAGTGAAGGTGTCATAGAGGGGGTAGCAGGGTGAAGCTGTCAGAGCTGGGTGGAGTAGGGTGGAGCAGTCAGAGAGAAGGGTAGTAGGGTGGAGCTGTCAGAGCTGGGTGTAGTAGAGTAGAGGTGTCATAGAGGGGGCTAGTACGGTGGAGCCGAGTGTAGTAAAGTGGAGGTGTCATAGAGGGGGTAGTAGGGTGGAGCTGAGTGTAGTAGGGTGGAGCTGAGTGTAGTAGGGTGGAGCTGTCAGAGAGAAGGGTAGTAGGGTGGTGCTGTCAGAGCTGGGTGTAGTAGAGTGAAGGTGTCATAGAGGGGGTAGTAGGGTGGAGCTGAGTGTAGTAGGGTGGAGCTGTCAGATCTGGGTGTAGTAAGGTGGTGGTGTCCTAGAGGGGGGTAGTAGGGTGGAGCTGTCAGAGCTGGGTGTAGTAAGGTGGTGGTGTCCTAGAGGGGTGTAGTAGGGTGGAGCTGTCAGAGCTGGGTGTAGTAGAGTGAAGGTGTCATAGAGGGGGTAGTAGGGTGGAGCTGTCAGAGCTGGGGGTAGTAGAGTGAAGGTGTCATAGAGGGGGTAGTAGGGTGGAGCTGTCAGAGCTGGGTGTAGTAGAGTGAAGGTGTCATAGAGGGGGTAGTAGGGTGGAGCTGTCAGAGCTGGGTGGAGCAGTCAGAGAGGAGGGTAGTAGGGTGCAACTGTCAGAGCTGGGGGTAGTAGAGTGAAGGTGTCATAGAGGGGGTAGTAGGGTGGAGCTGAGTGTAGTAGGGTGGAGCTGTCAGATCTGGGTGTAGTAAGGTGGTGGTGTCCTAGAGGGGGGTAGTAGGGTGGTGCTGTCAGAGCTGGGTGTAGTAGAGTAGAGGTGTCATAGAGGGGGCTAGTACGGTGGAGCCGAGTGTAGTAAAGTGGAGGTGTCATAGAGGGGGTAGTAGGGTGGAGCTGTCAGAGCTGGGTGTAGTAGAGTAGAGGTGTCATAGAGGGGGCTAGTACGGTGGAGCCGAGTGTAGTAAAGTGGAGGTGTCATAGAGGGGGTAGTAGGGTGGAGCTGAGTGTAGTAGGGTGGAGCTGTCAGATCTGGGTGTAGTAAGGTGGTGGTGTCCTAGAGGGGGGTAGTAGGGTGGTGCTGTCAGAGCTGGGTGTAGTAGAGTAGAGGTGTCATAGAGGGGGTAGTAGGGTGGAGCTGTCAGAGCTGGGTGTAGTAGAGTAGAGGTGTCATAGAGGGGGTAGTAGGGTGGAGCTGAGTGTAGTAGGGTGGAGCTGTCAGATCTGGGTGTAGTAAGGTGGTGGTGTCCTAGAGGGGGGTAGTAGGGTGGTGCTGTCAGAGCTGGGTGTAGTAGAGTAGAGGTGTCATAGAGGGGGTAGTAGGGTGGTGCTGTCAGAGCTGGGTGTAGTAGAGTAGAGGTGTCATAGAGGGGGTAGTAGGGTGGAGCTGTCAGAGCTGGGTGTAGTAGAGTGAAGGTGTCATAGAGGGGTGTAGCAGGGTGAAGCTGTCAGAGCTGGGTGGAGTAGGGTGGAGCTGTCAGAGAGGAGGGTAGTAGGGTGGAGCTGTCAGAGCTGGGTGTAGTAGAGTGAAGGTGTCATAGAGGGGGTAGTAGGGTGGAGCTGTCAGAGCTGGGTGTAGTAGAGTAGAGGTGTCATAGAGGGGGTAGTAGGGTGGAGCTGAGTGTAGTAGGGTGGAGCTGTCAGATCTGGGTGTAGTAAGGTGGTGGTGTCCTAGAGGGGGGTAGTAGGGTGGTGCTGTCAGAGCTGGGTGTAGTAGAGTAGAGGTGTCATAGAGGGGGTAGTAGGGTGGTGCTGTCAGAGCTGGGTGTAGTAGAGTAGAGGTGTCATAGAGGGGGTAGTAGGGTGGAGCTGTCAGAGCTGGGTGGAGTATAGTGGAGCAGTCAGAGAGGAGGGTAGCAGGGTGGAGCTGTCAGAGCTGGGGGTAGTAGAGTGAAGGTGTCATAGAGGGGGTAGTAGGGTGGAGCTGTCAGAGCTGGGTGTAGTAGAGTGAAGGTGTCATAGAGGGGGTAGTAGGGTGCAGCTGTCAGAGCTGGGTGTAGTAGAGTGAAGGTGTCATAGAGGGGGTAGTAGGGTGGAGCTGTCAGAGCTGGGTGTAGTAGAGTAGAGGTGTCATAGAGGGGGTAGTAGGGTGCAGCTGTCAGAGCTGGGTGTAGTAGAGTAGAGGTGTCATAGAGGGGGTAGTAGGGTGCAGCTGTCAGAGCTGGGTGTAGTAGAGTGAAGGTGTCATAGAGGGGGTAGTAGGGTGGAGCTGAGTGTAGTAGGGTGGAGCAGTCAGAGAGAAGGGTAGTAGGGTGGTGCTGTCAGAGCTGGGTGTAGTAGAGTGAAAGGTGTCATAGAGGGGGTAGTAGGGTGGAGCTGTCAGAGCTGGGTGTAGTAGAGTAGAGGTGTCATAGAGGGGGTAGTAGGGTGGTGCTGTCAGAGCTGGGTGTAGTAGAGTGAAGGTGTCATAGAGGGGGTAGTAGGGTGGAGCTGAGTGTAGTAGGGTGGAGCAGTCAGAGAGAAGGGTAGTAGGGTGGTGCTGTCAGAGCTGGGTGTAGTAGAGTGAAAGGTGTCATAGAGGGGGTAGTAGGGTGGAGCTGTCAGAGCTGGGTGGAGTAGATCAGTGTTTCTCAACTCCAGTCCTCAAGGCGCACCAACAGGTCATGTTTTCAGGATTTCCCTCAGATGAAACAGCTGTGGTAATTACTAAGGCAGTGAAACTGATTACATCCCCTGTGCAAAATAATGGAAAGCCTGAAAACATGACCTGTTGGGGCGCCTTGAGGACTGGAGTTGAGAAACCCTGGAGTAGAGTGAAGGTGTCCTAGAGAGGGTAGCAGGGTGAAGCTGTCAGATCTGGGTGTAGTAGAGTGAAGGTGTCATAGAGGGGGTAGCAGGGTGAAGCTGTCAGAGCTGGGTGGAGTAGGGTGGAGCAGTCAGAGAGAAGGGTAGTAGGGTGCAGCTGTCAGAGCTGGGTGTAGTAGAGTGAAGGTGTCATAGAGGGGGTAGTAGGGTGCAGCTGTCAGAGCTGGGTGTAGTAGAGTGAAGGTGTCATAGAGGGGGTAGTAGGGTGCAGCTGTCAGAGCTGGGTGGAGTAGAGTGAAGGTGTCCTAGAGGGGGTAGTAGGGTGCAGCTGTCAGAGCTGGGTGGAGTAGAGTGAAGGTGTCCTAGAGGGGGTAGTAGGGTGCAGCTGTCAGAGCTGGGTGGAGTAGAGTGAAGGTGTCCTAGAGGGGGTAGTAGGGTGGAGCAGTCAGAGAGAAGGGTAGTAGGGTGGTGCTGTCAGAGCTGGGTGTAGTAAGGTGGTGGTGTCCTAGAGGGGGGTAGTAGGGTGGAGCTGTCAGAGCTGGGTGGAGCAGTCAGAGAGGAGGGTAGTAGGGTGCAACTGTCAGAGCTGGGTGTAGTAGAGTGAAGGTGTCATAGAGGGGGTAGTAGGGTGGAGCTGTCAGAGCTGGGTGTAGTAGAGTGAAGGTGTCATAGAGGGGGCTAGTACGGTGGAGCCGAGTGTAGTAAAGTGGAGGTGTCATAGAGGGGGTAGTAGGGTGGAGCTGAGTGTAGTAGGGTGGAGCTGTCAGATCTGGGTGTAGTAAGGTGGTGGTGTCCTAGAGGAGGGTAGTAGGGTGGAGCTGTCAGAGCTGGGTGTAGTAAGGTGGTGGTATCCTAGAGGAGGGTAGTAGGGTGGAGCTGTCAGAGCTGGGTGTAGTAGAGTAGAGGTGTCATAGAGGGGGTAGTAGGGTGGAGCTGTCAGATCTGGGTGTAGTAAGGTGGTGGTGTCCTAGAGGGGGGTAGTAGGGTGGTGCTGTCAGAGCTGGGTGTAGTAGAGTAGAGGTGTCATAGAGGGGGTAGTAGGGTGGAGCTGTCAGAGCTGGGTGGAGCAGTCAGAGAGGAGGGTAGTAGGGTGGAGCAGTCAGAGAGGAGGGTAGCAGGGTGGAGCTGTCAGAGCTGGGTGTAGTAGAGTGAAGGTTTCATAGAGGGGGTAGTAGGGTGGAGCAGTCAGAGAGGAGGGTAGTAGGGTGCAACTGTCAGAGCTGGGTGGAGTAGAGTGAAGGTGTCATAGAGGGGGTAGTAGGGTGGAGCAGTCAGAGAGGAGGGTAGTAGGGTGGAGCTGTCAGAGCTGGGTGTAGTAGAGTGAAGGTGTCATAGAGGGGGTAGTAGGGTGGAGCTGTCAGAGCTGGGTGGAGTAGGGTGGAGCAGTCAGAGAGAAGGGTAGTAGGGTGGTGCTGTCAGAGCTGGGTGTAGTAGAGTGAAGGTGTCATAGAGGGGGTAGTAGGGTGGAGCTGTCAGAGCTGGGTGGAGTAGGGTGGAGCAGTCAGAGAGAAGGGTAGTAGGGTGGTGCTGTCAGAGCTGGGTGTAGTAGAGTAGAGGTGTCATAGAGGGGGCTAGTACGGTGGAGCCGAGTGTAGTAAAGTGGAGGTGTCATAGGAGGGGTAGTAGGGTGGAGCTGAGTGTAGTAGGGTGGAGCTGTCAGATCTGGGTGTAGTAAGGTGGTGGTGTCCTAGAGGGGGGTAGTAGGGTGGAGCTGTCAGAGCTGGGTGTAGTAAGGTGGTGGTGTCCTAGAGGGGGGTAGTAGGGTGGAGCTGTCAGAGCTGGGTGTAGTAGAGTGAAGGTGTCATAGAGGGGATAGTAGGGTGCAGCTGTCAGAGCTGGGTGGAGTAGAGTGAAGGTGTCCTAGAGGGGGTAGTAGGGTGCAGCTGTCAGAGCTGGGTGGAGTAGAGTGAAGGTGTCCTAGAGGGGGTAGTAGGGTGGAGCAGTCAGAGAGAAGGGTAGTAGGGTGGTGCTGTCAGAGCTGGGTGTAGTAGAGTGAAGGTGTCATAGAGGGGGTAGTAGGGTGGAGCTGTCAGAGCTGGGTGTAGTAGAGTAGAGGTGTCATAGAGGGGGTAGTAGGGTGGAGCTGTCAGAGCTGGGTGTAGTAGAGTAGAGGTGTCATAGAGGGGGTAGTAGGGTGGAGCTGAGTGTAGTAGGGTGGAGCTGTCAGATCTGGGTGTAGTAAGGTGGTGGTGTCCTAGAGGGGGGTAGTAGGGTGGTGCTGTCAGAGCTGGGTGTAGTAGAGTAGAGGTGTCATAGAGGGGGTAGTAGGGTGGTGCTGTCAGAGCTGGGTGTAGTAGAGTAGAGGTGTCATAGAGGGGGTAGTAGGGTGGAGCTGTCAGAGCTGGGTGGAGCAGTCAGAGAGGAGGGTAGTAGGGTGGAGCTGTCAGAGCTGGGTGTAGTAGAGTGAAGGTGTCATAGAGGGGGTAGTAGGGTGGAGCTGTCAGAGCTGGGTGTAGTAGAGTGAAGGTGTCATAGAGGGGGTAGTAGGGTGGAGCTGTCAGAGCTGGGTGGAGTAGGGTGGAGCAGTCAGAGAGAAGGGTAGTAGGGTGGTGCTGTCAGAGCTGGGTGTAGTAGAGTAGAGGTGTCATAGAGGGGGCTAGTACGGTGGAGCCGAGTGTAGTAAAGTGGAGGTGTCATAGAGGGGGTAGTAGGGTGGAGCTGAGTGTAGTAGGGTGGAGCTGTCAGATCTGGGTGTAGTAAGGTGGTGGTGTCCTAGAGGAGGGTAGTAGGGTGGAGCTGTCAGAGCTGGGTGTAGTAAGGTGGTGGTGTCCTAGAGGAGGGTAGTAGGGTGGAGCTGTCAGAGCTGGGTGTAGTAGAGTAGAGGTGTCATAGAGGGGGTAGTAGGGTGGAGCTGTCAGAGCTGGGTGTAGTAAGGTGGTGGTGTCCTAGAGGAGGGTAGTAGGGTGGAGCTGTCAGAGCTGGGTGTAGTAAGGTGGTGGTGTCCTAGAGGAGGGTAGTAGGGTGGAGCTGTCAGAGCTGGGTGTAGTAGAGTAGAGGTGTCATAGAGGGGGTAGTAGGGTGGAGCAGTCAGAGAGGAGGGTAGTAGGGTGGAGCAGTCAGAGAGGAGGGTAGCAGGGTGGAGCTGTCAGAGCTGGGTGTAGTAGAGTGAAGGTGTCATAGAGGGGGTAGTAGGGTGGAGCTGTCAGAGCTGGGTGGAGTAGAGTGAAGGTGTCATAGAGGGGGTAGTAGGGTGGAGCAGTCAGAGAGAAGGGTAGTAGGGTGGAGCTGTCAGAGCTGGGTGTAGTAGAGTGAAGGTGTCATAGAGGGGGTAGTAGGGTGGAGCTGTCAGAGCTGGGTGTAGTAGAGTGAAGGTGTCATAGAGGGGGTAGTAGGGTGGAGCTGTCAGAGCTGGGTGGAGTAGAGTGAAGGTGTCATAGAGGGGGTAGTAGGGTGGAGCAGTCAGAGAGGAGGGTAGTAGGGTGGAGCTGTCAGAGCTGGGTGTAGTAGAGTGAAGGTGTCATAGAGGGGGTAGCAGGGTGAAGCTGTCAGAGCTGGGTGGAGTAGGGTGGAGCAGTCAGAGAGAAGGGTAGTAGGGTGGAGCTGTCAGAGCTGGGTGTAGTAGAGTGAAGGTGTCATAGAGGGGGTAGTAGGGTGGAGCTGTCAGAGCTGGGTGTAGTAGAGTGAAGGTGTCATAGAGGGGGTAGCAGGGTGAAGCTGTCAGAGCTGGGTGGAGTAGGGTGGAGCAGTCAGAGAGAAGGGTAGTAGGGTGGAGCTGTCAGAGCTGGGTGTAGTAGAGTGAAGGTGTCATAGAGGGGGTAGTAGGGTGGAGCTGTCAGAGCTGGGTGTAGTAGAGTGAAGGTGTCATAGAGGGGGTAGCAGGGTGAAGCTGTCAGAGCTGGGTGGAGTAGGGTGGAGCAGTCAGAGAGAAGGGTAGTAGGGTGGTGCTGTCAGAGCTGGGTGTAGTAGAGTGAAGGTGTCATAGAGGGGGTAGTAGGGTGGAGCTGTCAGAGCTGGGTGGAGTAGGGTGGAGCAGTCAGAGAGAAGGGTAGTAGGGTGGAGCTGTCAGAGCTGGGTGTAGTAGAGTAGAGGTGTCATAGAGGGGGCTAGTACGGTGGAGCCGAGTGTAGTAAAGTGGAGGTGTCATAGAGGGGTGTAGTAGAGTGGACGTGTCAGAGAGGGGTGTAGTAGGGTGGAGCTGTCAGAGCTGGGTGGAGTAGGGTGGAGCAGTCAGAGAGGAGGGTAGTAGGGTGGAGCTGTCAGAGCTGGGTGTAGTAGAGTGAAGGTGTCATAGAGGGGGTAGCAGGGTGAAGCTGTCAGAGCTGGGTGGAGTAGGGTGGAGCAGTCAGAGAGAAGGGTAGTAGGGTGGAGCTGTCAGAGCTGGGTGTAGTAGAGTGAAGGTGTCATAGAGGGGGTAGTAGGGTGGAGCTGTCAGATCTGGGTGTAGTAGAGTGAAGGTGTCATAGAGGGGGTAGCAGGGTGAAGCTGTCAGAGCTGGGTGGAGTAGGGTGGAGCAGTCAGAGAGAAGGGTAGTAGGGTGGTGCTGTCAGAGCTGGGTGTAGTAGAGTGAAGGTGTCATAGAGGGGGTAGTAGGGTGGAGCTGTCAGATCTGGGTGTAGTAGAGTGAAGGTGTCATAGAGGGGGTAGCAGGGTGAAGCTGTCAGAGCTGGGTGGAGTAGGGTGGAGCAGTCAGAGAGAAGGGTAGTAGGGTGGAGCTGTCAGAGCTGGGTGTAGTAGAGTAGAGGTGTCATAGAGGGGGCTAGTACGGTGGAGCCGAGTGTAGTAAAGTGGAGGTGTCATAGAGGGGGTAGTAGGGTGGAGCTGAGTGTAGTAGGGTGGAGCTGAGTGTAGTAGGGTGGAGCTGTCAGAGAGAAGGGTAGTAGGGTGGTGCTGTCAGAGCTGGGTGTAGTAGAGTGAAGGTGTCATAGAGGGGGTAGTAGGGTGGAGCTGAGTGTAGTAGGGTGGAGCTGTCAGATCTGGGTGTAGTAAGGTGGTGGTGTCCTAGAGGGGGGTAGTAGGGTGGAGCTGTCAGAGCTGGGTGTAGTAGAGTGAAGGTGTCATAGAGGGGGTAGTAGGGTGGTGCTGTCAGAGCTGGGTGTAGTAGAGTGAAGGTGTCATAGAGGGGGTAGTAGGGTGGAGCTGAGTGTAGTAGGGTGGAGCTGTCAGATCTGGGTGTAGTAAGGTGGTGGTGTCCTAGAGGGGGGTAGTAGGGTGGAGCTGTCAGAGCTGGGTGTAGTAAGGTGGTGGTGTCCTAGAGGGGGGTAGTAGGGTGGAGCTGGGTATAGTAGGGTGGAGGTATTTTTTTTTTTTTAGAGGATGGTTTGTGATTGGAGATGGTTGTGATATTTGTAGATCTGTGACTCGGGACATGATGGGGGCGAGTCGTGGAGGTCACGTCCTTCCCAAACCGCTGAGCCGTGAAGAGAAGGTGAGTACCAGGAGCTCATTGTTTTTATTAATGGGAAGGTGGGGGAGGGGGGCGACCCGTAATACCAATACACAGCGTTGTCTCCTTCAGTAATACCAGTACATGGTTGTGACGGAACCGCTTGGCTACCTGACCACCTGACTTTTTCCCCCAATCTTCGTACACAGACAAGATGTGAGGTAAAATTCAAAGGAATGACTCTTTATTGAAACTCAGACACATACTTTATACCCCACAGGAGGACATCCCCCTCCTGATCATATTACTCTAACAATACAAACTATTCCCGGGAATATAATTACCATAGATAGGGAACAGCCAACATATACTATAAACATTACGTTAATTACACAACTAGCCACCTAGGTGACTCAGTGCCCACCCAGATTATTCGG
This sequence comes from Rana muscosa, assembly GCA_029206835.1. Classification (NCBI taxonomy): domain Eukaryota; kingdom Metazoa; phylum Chordata; class Amphibia; order Anura; family Ranidae; genus Rana; species Rana muscosa. Next base: position 82,891 of record JARGYO010000408.1, read on the forward strand.
CACCAAGCCCACCACACCTGGATACAAAGTACATTACACATTATCATCAACATCCCATAATGATTCAATAACAAGGTATAGAGGTCTGCAAGAGATGAGCAGACTGACACAAACAATAGGTGACTTAATTAACAATGGGACTGCACCCTAGGAGGCACATAACGGGAGAGACACACATTTGTGTATTCTGTCCTCAGAAGATAAAGCACGTCCCAGCAGTCTGATAGCGTGGAATTAATTTATCTTCATAGATTTCTTGAGGGATATTGTTGATAAATATTTCTGTCCCAAGTGAAGGAACCTCTCCAACCCAATCTGCAGGAGGGCCACCATATTCCCTCTCCAACCCAGTCTTCAGGAGGGCCGCCATATTCCCTCTCCAACACAGTCTTTAGGAGGGCCGCCATATTTCCTCTCCAACCCAATCTGCAGGAGGGCCACCACATTCCCTCTCCAACCCAGTCTGCAGGAGGGCCACCATATTCCCTCTCCAACCCAGTCTTCAGGAGGGCCAACATATTCCCTCTCCAACCCAGTCTGCAGGAGGGCCACCATATTCCCTCTCCAACCCAGTCTTCAGGAGGGCCACCATATTCCCTCTCCAACCCAGTCTGCAGGAGGGCCACCATATTCCCACTCCAACCCAGTCTGCAGGAGGGCCACCATATTCCCTCTCCAACCCAGTGTGCAGGAGGGCCACCATTTTCCCTCTCCAACACAGTGTGCAGGAGGGCCACCATATTCCCTCTCCAACCCAGTCTTCAGGAGGACCACCATATTCCCTCTCCAACCCAGTCTGCAGGAGGACCACCATATTCCCTCTCCAACCCAGTCTGCAGGAGGGCCACCATATTCCCTCTCCAACCCAGTCTGCAGGAGGGCCACCATATTCCCTCTCCAACCCAGTCTGCAGGAGGACCACCATATTCCCTCTCCAACCCAGTTTGCAGGAGGGCCACCATATTCCCTCTCCAACCCAGTCTGCAGGAGGGCCACCATATTCCCTCTCCAACTCAGTCTTCAGGAGGACCACCATATTCCCTCTCCAACCCAGTCTGCAGGAGGGCCAATATATTCCCTCTCCAACCCAGTCTGCAGGCGGGCCACCATATTCCCTCTCCAACCCAGTCTGCAGGAGGGCCACCATATTCCCTCTCCAACCCAGTCTGCAGTGGTAACAATAGTCAAAAAGGGTCAAGATATACAGTATGCCTGGAAACTACAGACCAGTAAGCCTAACATCAATAGTATATAAAGTATAGAAAAGGAATGATGAGGGACCACATTCAAAAACTTACTGGTAAAAATTGTATCATTGGTGGAAACCAACATGGATTTATGAAGAACTTTTCTTGCCAGACCGAGGAGCTGAGCTGCAAATTTGGAAAAATAGTGTACTTCTCCTTCCGCCATGTGTCCTATAATTTTGGCAAACCTAATTACTCTGTGATCACTGTTACCTAAATGACCCCTTCCACATCGGCATCCATATTCCCTCTCCAATCCAGTCTGCAGGAGGGCCACCATATTCCCTCTCCAACCCAGTCTGCAGGAGGGCCACCATATTCCCTCTCCAACCCAGTCTGCAGGAGGGCCACCATATTCCCTCTCCAACCCAGTCTGCAGGAGGACCACCATATTCCCTCTCCAACCCAGTCTGCAGGAGGGCCACCATATTCCCTCTCCAACCCAGTCTGCAGGAGGGCCAATATATTCCCTCTCCAACCCAGTCTGCAGGCGGGCCACCATATTCCCTCTCCAACCCAGTCTGCAGGCGGGCCACCATATTCCCTCTCCAACCCAGTCTGCAGGAGGGCCACCATATTCCCTCTCCAACCCAGTCTGCAGTGGTAACAATAGTCAAAAAGGGTCAAGATATACAGTATGCCTGGAAACTACAGACCAGTAAGCCTAACATCAATAGTATATAAAGTATAGAAAAGGAATGATGAGGGACCACATTCAAAAACTTACTGGTAAAAATTGTATCATTGGTGGAAACCAACATGGATTTATGAAGAACTTTTCTTGCCAGACCGAGGAGCTGAGCTGCAAATTTGGAAAAATAGTGTACTTCTCCTTCCGCCATGTGTCCTATAATTTTGGCAAACCTAATTACTCTGTGATCACTGTTACCTAAATGACCCCTTCCACATCGGCATCCATATTCCCTCTCCAACCCAGTCTGCAGGAGGGCCACCATATTCCCTCTCCAACCCAGTCTGCAGGAGGGCCACCATATTCCCTCTCCAACCCAGTCTGCAGGAGGACCACCATATTCCCTCTCCAACCCAGTCTGCAGGAGGACCACCATATTCCCTCTCCAACCCAGTCTGCAGGAGGGCCACCATATTCCCTCTCCAACCCAGTCTTCAGGAGGACCACCATATTCCCTCTCCAACCCAGTCTGCAGGAGGGCCACCATATTCCCTCTCCAACCCAGTCTGCAGGAGGGCCACCATATTCCCTCTCCAACCCAGTCTGCAGGAGGACCACCATATTCCCTCTCCAACCCAGTCTGCAGGAGGGCCACCATATTCCCTCTCCAACCCAGTCTGCAGGAGGACCACCATATTCCCTCTCCAACCCAGTCTGCAGGAGGGCCGCCATATTCCCTCTCCAACCCAGTCTGCAGGAGGGCCACCATATTCCCTCTCCAACCCAGTCTGCAGGAGGGCCACCATATTCCCTCTCCAACCCAGTCTGCAGGAGGACCACCATATTCCCTCTCCAACCCAGTCTGCAGGAGGGCCACCATATTCCCTCTCCAACCCAGTCTTCAGGAGGACCACCATTTTCCCTCTCCAACCCAGTCTGCAGGAGGGCCACCATATTCCCTCTCCAACCCAGTCTGCAGGAGGGCCACCATATTCCCTCTCCAACCCAGTCTGCAGGAGGACCACCATATTCCCTCTCCAACCCAGTCTGCAGGAGGGCCACCATATTCCCTCTCCAACCCAGTCTGCAGGAGGACCACCATATTCCCTCTCCAACCCAGTCTGCAGGAGGACCACCATATTCCCTTTGACCATTAACCTGTTCAAGATTAATATTACACCTTTTCATCCACTCCAGAAGAGAAGATTTATTGTCCTTATTTAGAGAATTAATCCGAGCTTCGCTCTCGGCGTTCATCACTTTGTTCTCCATTAGAGAATGATCTGCTCTCTCCATGGGATCAGAGGCTGAACTAAGCTCCTAACCATGCTCTGCCTGGAAGAAGCAGACAAAATCCTTGGTATCTTCCATGGGCCACAATCAGTGGGTAGAAGGCTCGCCCCTAGTCCCCTCCAAAAGCCCCTGTCCCAGTTTGGTTGGTCACTTCCTCCATCCCTCTTATGGATTTGTTGTCCTTCTCTAGACCATTCAGAAAATATGCGATTAACCGTCGCGCTCTGGCCGTGCTCCTGTAACCAGTTTTATATCCAGGTACATACCATCACATCAATGCCAAAAGACCTCAATTTGTCAATGAAGCATGTATGGGGCACTGTGTCCATTGCCTTACCAAAATCTAGATCCACCACGTCCAAATTGCAGCTCAGCTCCTCGGTCTGGCAAGAAAAGTTCTTCATAAATCCATGTTGGTTTCCACTAATGATACAATTTTTACCAGTAAGTTTTTGGATGTGGTCCCTCATCATTCCTTTTCTATACTTTATATACTATTGATGTTAGGCTTACTGGTCTGTAGTTTCCAGGCATACTGTATATCTTGACCCTTTTTGACTATTGTTACCACGTTGGCTTTTTGCCAATCAGCTGGTACCATTCCAGTCACTAAGCTGGCCTTAAATTATGGAGAACAGTCTGGCTATGACCTGGCTACATTATTTGAGAGCTCTCAGGTGTAAGCCATCCGGTCCTGGTGATAAGGTACATTCAGTATAATGTTTATTATTCAGTCTTGTTTATTATATTATGACCAACTTCCCCTGACCAGCCATTATGGGGTAATATGCTGTGACCTCACCTTTTTACTATTAATATATTTGAAAAACTTTTTGGGATTTCTCTTACTTTCCTCAGCAATGTGTCTCTTGTAATCTATTTTAGCTGCCCTAATTGCGCTCTTGCATTTTTATTGCGTTCTTTGTAGTTTTGGAATGCCGTTGTTGACCCTTTAGCCTTATATTCATGTTTTTTTCCCATTAATATGCATTTTTATGTTAGTATTTAGCCACCCAGGTTTAAATGTTGTTCTTTTATATTTGTTGGACTGATGGATGCCATTGCTTAATATGTCCTTAAAGTACTCCTCCTTCTCTTCAGTGTATTTTGTTTCAAGAATTTGATCCCATTTAATATCATGCAGTATGGAGCACAGCTTAGTAAATTTGGAAAAATAGTGTACTTCTCCTTCCGCCATGTGTCCTATAATTTATGGCAAACCTAATTACTCTGTGATCACTGTTACCTAAATGATCCCTTCCACATCGGCTTTCAGCTTTGTGTTGTTTGTAATTAGAAGGTCCAGCAGAGCATTGTCTCTGGTTGGGACGTCCACTATTTGACTCATAAAATTGTTCTGCATTAGAATTAAGAAATGATGACCCTTAGTTGAGAGAAGCTTCACCTGCCCACTCAAGATCAGGTTATTGAAGTCCCTTTTGATTATAAAATTGCACTGCCTCCCTGCCATCTCTAACTGTGAAAAGAGATGGTACTCCTCCTCCTTAATGTTAAGGGACCTATAGCATTCACCCAAAATTAATTAACATTTGGAGCTTGGGCAGGAACAGACAGTATGAAGACTGGACCTGTACCTGTGGGTGGGAGTAGGGACAGGCAGTATGGGGAATTAAGCCGTTGTTGGGGTAGGGACAGGCAGTATGGGGAATTAAGCAGTTGTTGGGGTAGGAGCAGGCAGTATGGGGAATTAAGCATTTTGGGTAGGGACAGGCAGTATGGGGAATTAAGCAGTTGGGGTAGGAGCAGGCAGTATGGGGAATTAAGCAGTTGTTGGGGTAGGAGCAGGCAGTATGGGGAATTAAGCAGTTGTTGGGGTAGGGACAGGCAGTATGGGAAATTAAGCATTTTGGGTAGGGACAGACAGTATGGGGAATTAAGCAGTTGTTGGGGTAGGGACAGGCAGTATGGGGAATTAAGCAGTTGTTGGGGTAGGAGCAGGCAGTATGGGGAATTTAGCAGTTGTTGGGGTAGGAGCAGGCAGTATGGGGAATTAAGCAGTTGTTGGGGTAGGGACAGGCAGTATGGGGAATTTAGCAGTTGTTGGGGTAGGAACAGACAGTATGGGGAATTAAGCAGTTGTTGGGGTAGGAGCAGGCAGTATGGGGAATTAAGCAGTTGTTGGGGTAGGGACAGGCAGTATGGGGAATTAAGCAGTTGTTGGGGTAGGAGCAGGCAGTATGGGGAATTAAGCAGTTGGGGTAGGAGCAGGCAGTATGGGGAATTAAGCAGTTGGGGTAGGTGCAGGCAGTATGGGGAATTTGGCAGTTGTTGGGGTAGGAGCAGGCAGTATGGGGAATTAAGCAGTTGGGGTAGGGACAGGCAGTATGGGGAATTAAGCAGTTGTTGGGGTAGGAGCAGGCAGTATGGGGAATTTAGCAGTTGTTGGGGTAGGAGCAGGCAGTATGGGGAATTTAGCAGTTGTTGGGGTAGGAGCAGGCAGTATGGGGAATTAAGCAGTTGTTTGGGTAGGAACAGGCAGTATGGGGAATTAAGCAGTTGTTTGGGTAGGAGCAGGCAGTATGGGGAATTAAGCAGTTGGGGTAGGAGCAGGCAGTATGGGGAATTAAGCAGTTGGGGTAGGGACAGGCAGTATAGGGAATTAAGCAGTTGTTGGGGTAGGAGCAGGCAGTATGGGGAATTAAGCAGTTGTTGGGGTAGGAGCAGGCAGTATGGGGAATTAAGCAGTTGGGGTAGGAGCAGGCAGTATGGGGCATTAAGCAGTTGTTGGGGTAGGAGCAGGCAGTATGGGGAATTAAGCAGTTGTTGGGGTAGGAGCAGGCAGTATGGGGAATTAAGCAGTTGGGGTAGGGACAGGCAGTATGGGGAATTTAGCAGTTGTTGGGGTAGGAGCAGGCAGTATGGGGAATTAAGCAGTTGGGGTAGGGACAGGCAGTATGGGGAATTAAGCAGTTGTTGGGGTAGGAGCAGGCAGTATGGGGAATTAAGCAGTTGTTGGGGTAGGAGCAGGCAGTATGGGGAATTAAGCAGTTGTTGGGGTAGGAGCAGGCAGTATGGGAAATTAAGCAGTTGGGGTAGGAGCAGGCAGTATGGGGAATTAAGCAGTTGTTGGGGTAGGAACAGGCAGTATGGGGAATTAAGCATTTTTGGTAGGGACAGGCAGTATGGGGAATTAAGCAGTTGTTGGGGTAGGGACAGGCAGTATGGGGAATTAAGCAGTTGTTGGGGTAGGGACAGGCAGTATGGGGAATTTAGCAGTTGTTGGGGTAGGAGCAGGCAGTATGGGGAATTAAGCAGTTGGGGTAGGAACAGGCAGTATGGGAAATTAAGCAGTTGTTGGGGTAGGAGCAGGCAGTATGGGGAATTAAGCAGTTGTTGGGGTAGGAGCAGGCAGTATGGGGAATTAAGCAGTTGGGGTAGGGACAGGCAGTATGGGGAATTAAGCAGTTGTTGGGGTAGGAGCAGGCAGTATGGGGAATTAAGCAGTTGTTGGGGTAGGAGCAGGCAGTATGGGGAATTAAGCAGTTGTTGGGGTAGGAGCAGGCAGTATGGGAAATTAAGCAGTTGGGGTAGGAGCAGGCAGTATGGGGAATTAAGCAGTTGTTGGGGTAGGAACAGGCAGTATGGGGAATTAAGCATTTTTGGTAGGGACAGGCAGTATGGGGAATTAAGCAGTTGTTGGGGTAGGGACAGGCAGTATGGGGAATTAAGCAGTTGTTGGGGTAGGGACAGGCAGTATGGGGAATTTAGCAGTTGTTGGGGTAGGAGCAGGCAGTATGGGGAATTAAGCAGTTGGGGTAGGGATAGGCAGTATGGGAAATTAAGCAGTTGTTGGGGTAGGAGCAGGCAGTATGGGGAATTAAGCAGTTGTTGGGGTAGGAGCAGGCAGTATGGGGAATTAAGCAGTTGGGGTAGGGAAAGGCAGTATGGGGAATTAAGCAGTTGTTGGGGTAGGAGCAGGCAGTATGGGGAATTAAGCAGTTGTTAGGGTAGGAGCAGGCAGTATGGGGAATTAAGCAGTTGGGGTAGGGACAGGCAGTATGGGGAATTAAGCAGTTGTTGGGGTAGGAGCAGGCAGTATGGGGAATTAAGCAGTTGGGGTAGGGACAGGCAGTATGGGGAATTAAGCAGTTGTTGGGGTAGGAGCAGGCAGTATGGGGAATTAAGCAGTTGTTGGGGTAGGGAAAGGCAGTATGGGGAATTAAGCAGTTGTTGGGGTAGGGACAGGCAGTATGGGGAATTAAGCAGTTGTTGGGGTAGGAGCAGGCAGTATGGGGAATTAAGCAGTTGTTGGGGTAGGAGCAGGCAGTATAGGGAATTAAGCAGTTGTTGGGGTAGGAGCAGGCAGTATGGGGAATTAAGCAGTTGGGGTAGGGGCAGGCAGTATGGGGAATTAAGCAGTTGGGGTAGGGACAGGCAGTATGGGGAATTAAGCAGTTGTTGGGGTAGGGATAGGCAGTATGGGGAATTTAGCAGTTGTTGGGGTAGGAGCAGGCAGTATGGGGAATTAAGCAGTTGTTGGGGTAGGAGCAGGCAGTATGGGGAATTAAGCAGTTGGGGTAGGGGCAGGCAGTATGGGGAATTAAGCAGTTGGGGTAGGAGCAGGCAGTATGGGGAATTAAGCAGTTGTTGGGGTAGGAACAGGCAGTATGGGGAATTAAGCATTTTGGGTAGGGACAGGCAGTATGGGGAATTAAGCATTTTGGGTAGGGACAGGCAGTATGGGGAATTAAGCAGTTGTTGGGGTAGGGAAAGGCAGTATGGGGAATTAAGCAGTTGGGGTAGGGATAGGCAGTATGGGGAATTAAGCAGTTGTTGGGGTAGGAGCAGGCAGTATGTGGAATTTAGCAGTTGGGGTAGGAGCAGGCAGTTTGGGAAATTAAGCAGTTGTTGGGGTAGGAGCAGGCAGTATGGGGAATTAAGCAGTTGTTGGGGTAGGAGCAGGCAGTATGGGGAATTAAGCAGTTGTTGGGGTAGGAGCAGGCAGTATGGGGAATTAAGCAGTTGTTGGGGTAGGAGCAGGCAGTATGGGGAATTAAGCAGTTGTTGGGGTAGGAGCAGGCAGTATGGGGAATTAAGCAGTTGGGGTAGGGACAGGCAGTATGGGGAATTAAGCAGTTGGGGTAGGAGCAGGCAGTATGGGGAATTAAGCAGTTGTTGGGGTAGGAACAGGCAGTATGGGGAATTAAGCATTTTGGGTAGGGACAGGCAGTATGGGGAATTAAGCATTTTGGGTAGGGACAGGCAGTATGGGGAATTAAGCAGTTGTTGGGGTAGGGAAAGGCAGTATGGGGAATTAAGCATTTTGGGTAGGGACAGGCAGTATGGGGAATTAAGCAGTTGTTGGGGTAGTAGCAGGCAGTATGGGGAATTTAGCAGTTGGGGTAGGAGCAGGCAGTTTGGGAAATTAAGCAGTTGTTGGGGTAGGAGCAGGCAGTATGGGGAATTAAGCAGTTGTTGGGGTAGGAGCAGGCAGTATGGGGAATTTAGCAGTTGGGGTAGGAGCAGGCAGTATGGGGAATTAAGCAGCTGGGGTAGGAACAGACAGTATGGGGAATTAAGCAGTTGTTGGGGTAGGGACAGGCAGTATGGGGAATTTAGCAGTTGTTGGGGTAGGAGCAGGCAGTATGGGGAATTAAGCAGTTGTTGGGGTAGGAGCAGGCAGTATGGGGAATTTAGCAGTTGTTGGGGTAGGAGCAGGCAGTATGGGGAATTTAGCAGTTGTTGGGGTAGGAGCAGGCAGTATGGGGAATTTAGCAGTTGTTGGGGTAGGAGCAGGCAGTATGGGGAATTAAGCAGTTGTTGGAGTAGGAGCAGGCAGTATGGGGAATTAAGCATTTTGGGTAGGGACAGGCAGTATGGGGAATTAAGCAGTTGTTGGAGTAGGAGCAGGCAGTATGGGGAATTAAGCAGTTGTTGGGGTAGGAGCAGGCAGTATGGGGAATTTAGCAGTTGGGGTAGGAGCAGGCAGTTTGGGGAATTAAGCAGTTGTTGGGGTAGGAGCAGGCAGTATGGGGAATTAAGCAGTTGGGGTAGGGATAGGCAGTATGGGGAATTAAGCAGTTGTTGGGGTAGGAGCAGGCAGTATGGGGAATTTAGCAGTTGGGGTAGGAGCAGGCAGTATGGGGAATTAAGCAGTTGTTGGGGTAGGAGCAGGCAGTATGGGGAATTTAGCAGTTGTTGGGGTAGGAGCAGGCAGTATGGGGAATTAAGCAGCTGGGGTAGGGACAGGCAGTATGGGGAATTAAGCAGTTGTTGGGGTAGGGACAGGCAGTATGGGGAATTAGTTGTTGGGGTAGGAGCAGGCAGTATGGGGAATTTAGCAGTTGTTGGGGTAGGAGCAGGCAGTATGGGGAATTAAGCAGTTGTTGGAGTAGGAGCAGGCAGTATGGGGAATTAAGCATTTTGGGTAGGGACAGGCAGTATGGGGAATTAAGCAGTTGTTGGAGTAGGAGCAGGCAGTATGGGGAATTTAGCAGTTGGGGTAGGAGCAGGCAGTTTGGGGAATTAAGCAGTTGTTGGGGTAGGGACAGGCAGTATGGGGAATTAAGCAGTTGTTGGGGTAGGAGCAGGCAGTATGGGGAATTAAGCAGTTGGGGTAGGAGCAGGCAGTATGGGGAACTAAGCAGTTGGGGTAGGTGCAGGCAGTATGGGGAATTTGGCGGTTGTTGGGGTAGGAGCAGGCAGTATGGGGAATTAAGCAGTTGTTGGGGTAGGAGCAGGCAGTATGGGGAATTTAGCAGTTGTTGGGGTAGGAGCAGGCAGTATGGGGAATTAAGCAGTTGTTTGGGTAGGAGCAGGCAGTATGGGGAATTAAGCAGTTGGGGTAGGGACAGGCAGTATGGGGAATTAAGCAGTTGGGGTAGGAGCAGGCAGTATGGGGAATTAAGCAGTTGTTGGGGTAGGAGCAGGCAGTATGGGGAATTTAGCAGTTGTTGGGGTAGGAGCAGGCAGTATGGGGAATTAAGCAGTTGTTGCGGTAGGAGCAGGCAGTATGGGGAATTAAGCAGTTGTTGGGGTAGGGACAGGCAGTATGGGGAATTAAGCAGTTGTTGGGGTAGGGACAGGCAGTATGGGGAATTAAGCAGTTGTTTGGGTAGGGACAGGCAGTATGGGGAATTAAGCAGTTGTTTGGGTAGGAGCAGGCAGTATGGGGAATTAAGCAGTTGTTGGGGTAGGAGCAGGCAGTATGTGGAATTTAGCAGTTGGGGTAGGAGCAGGCAGTTTGGGAAATTAAGCAGTTGTTGGGGTAGGAGCAGGCAGTATGGGGAATTAAGCAGTTGTTGGGGTAGGAGCAGGCAGTATGGGGAATTAAGCAGTTGTTGGGGTAGGAGCAGGCAGTATGGGGAATTAAGCAGTTGTTGGGGTAGGAGCAGGCAGTATGGGGAATTAAGCAGTTGGGGTAGGGACAGGCAGTATGGGGAATTAAGCAGTTGGGGTAGGAGCAGGCAGTATGGGGAATTAAGCAGTTGTTGGGGTAGGAACAGGCAGTATGGGGAATTAAGCATTTTGGGTAGGGACAGGCAGTATGGGGAATTAAGCATTTTGGGTAGGGACAGGCAGTATGGGGAATTAAGCAGTTGTTGGGGTAGGGAAAGGCAGTATGGGGAATTAAGCATTTTGGGTAGGGACAGGCAGTATGGGGAATTAAGCAGTTGTTGGGGTAGGAGCAGGCAGTATGGGGAATTAAGCAGTTGTTGGGGTAGGAGCAGGCAGTATGGGGAATTTAGCAGTTGGGGTAGGAGCAGGCAGTATGGGGAATTAAGCAGCTGGGGTAGGAACAGACAGTATGGGGAATTAAGCAGTTGTTGGGGTAGGTGCAGGCAGTATGGGGAATTTAGCAGTTGTTGGGGTAGGAGCAGGCAGTATGGGGAATTAAGCAGTTGTTGGGGTAGGAGCAGGCAGTATGGGGAATTTAGCAGTTGTTGGGGTAGGAGCAGGCAGTATGGGGAATTAAGCAGTTGTTGGAGTAGGAGCAGGCAGTATGGGGAATTAAGCATTTTGGGTAGGGACAGGCAGTATGGGGAATTAAGCAGTTGTTGGAGTAGGAGCAGGCAGTATGGGGAATTAAGCAGTTGTTGGGGTAGGAGCAGGCAGTATGGGGAATTTAGCAGTTGGGGTAGGAGCAGGCAGTTTGGGGAATTAAGCAGTTGTTGGGGTAGGAGCAGGCAGTATGGGGAATTAAGCAGTTGGGGTAGGGATAGGCAGTATGGGGAATTAAGCAGTTGTTGGGGTAGGAGCAGGCAGTATGGGGAATTAAGCAGCTGGGGTAGGAACAGGCAGTATGGGGAATTAAGCAGTTGTTGGGGTAGGAGCAGGCAGTATGGGGAATTTAGCAGTTGTTGGGGTAGGAGCAGGCAGTATGGGGAATTAAGCAGCTGGGGTAGGGACAGGCAGTATGGGGAATTAAGCAGTTGTTGGGGTAGGGACAGGCAGTATGGGGAATTAATCAGTTGTTGGGGTAGGAGCAGGCAGTATGGGGAATTTAGCAGTTGTTGGGGTAGGAGCAGGCAGTATGGGGAATTAAGCAGTTGTTGGAGTAGGAGCAGGCAGTATGGGGAATTAAGCATTTTGGGTAGGGACAGGCAGTATGGGGAATTAAGCAGTTGTTGGAGTAGGAGCAGGCAGTATGGGGAATTTAGCAGTTGGGGTAGGAGCAGGCAGTTTGGGGAATTAAGCAGTTGTTGGGGTAGGAGCAGGCAGTATGGGGAATTAAGCAGTTGTTGGGGTAGGAGCAGGCAGTATGGGGAATTAAGCAGCTGGGGTAGGAACAGGCAGTATGGGGAATTAAGCAGTTGTTGGGGTAGGAGCAGGCAGTATGGGGAATTAAGCAGCTGGGGTAGGAACAGGCAGTATGGGGAATTAAGCAGTTGTTGGGGTAGGGACAGGCAGTATGGGGAATTAAGCAGTTGTTGGGGTAGGAGCAGGCAGTATGGGGAATTAAGCAGTTGGGGTAGGAGCAGGCAGTATGGGGAACTAAGCAGTTGGGGTAGGTGCAGGCAGTATGGGGAATTTGGCGGTTGTTGGGGTAGGAGCAGGCAGTATGGGGAATTAAGCAGTTGTTGGGGTAGGAGCAGGCAGTATGGGGAATTTAGCAGTTGTTGGGGTAGGAGCAGGCAGTATGGGGAATTAAGCAGTTGTTTGGGTAGGAGCAGGCAGTATGGGGAATTAAGCAGTTGGGGTAGGGACAGGCAGTATGGGGAATTAAGCAGTTGGGGTAGGAGCAGGCAGTATGGGGAATTAAGCAGTTGTTGGGGTAGGAGCAGGCAGTATGGGGAATTAAGCAGTTGTTTGGGTAGGAACAGGCGGTATGGGGAATTTAGCAGTTGTTGGGGTAGGAGCAGGCAGTATGGGGAATTAAGCAGTTGTTGGGGTAGGAGCAGGCAGTATGGGGAATTAAGCAGTTGGGGTAGGAGCAGGCAGTATGGGGAATTAAGCAGTTGTTGGGGTAGGGACAGGCAGTATGGGGAATTAAGCAGTTGTTGGGGTAGGAGCAGGCAGTATGGGGAATTAAGCAGTTGTTTGGGTAGGAACAGGCAGTATGGGGAATTAAGCAGTTGTTTGGGTAGGAGCAGGCAGTATGGGGAATTTAGCAGTTGTTGGGGTAGGAGCAGGCAGTATGGGGAATTAAGCAGTTGTTGGGGTAGGAGCAGGCAGTATGGGGAATTTAGCAGTTGTTTGGGTAGGAACAGGCAGTATGGGGAATTAAGCAGTTGTTGGGGTAGGAGCAGGCAGTATGGGGAATTAAGCAGTTGTTGGGGTAGGAGCAGGCAGTATGGGGAATTAAGCAGTTGGGGTAGGAGCAGGCAGTATGGGGAATTAAGCAGTTGGGGTAGGAGCAGGCAGTATGGGGAATTAAGCAGTTGTTGGGGTAGGAGCAGGCAGTATGGGGAATTAAGCAGTTGGGGTAGGAGCAGGCAGTATGGGGAATTAAGCATTTGTTGGGGTAGGAGCAGGCAGTATGGGGAATTAAGCAGTTGTTGGGGTAGGGACAGGCAGTATAGGGAATTAAGCAGTTGTTGGGGTAGGAGCAGGCAGTATGGGGAATTAAGCAGTTGTTGGGGTAGGAGCAGGCAGTATGGGGAATTAAGCAGTTGTTGGGGTAGGAGCAGGCAGTATGGGGAATTAAGCAGTTGGGGTAGGGACAGGCAGTATGGGGAATTAAGCAGTTGTTGGGGTAGGAGCAGGCAGTATGGGGAATTAAGCAGTTGTTGGAGTAGGAGCAGGCAGTATGGGGAATTTAGCAGTTGTTGGGGTAGGAGCAGGCAGTATGGGGAATTTAGCAGTTGTTGGGGTAGGAGCAGGCAGTATGGGGAATTTAGCAGTTGTTGGGGTAGGAACAGGCAGTATGGGGAATTTAGCAGTTGTTGGGGTAGGAGCAGGCAGTATGGGGAATTAAGCAGTTGGGGTAGGGACAGGCAGTATAGGGAATTAAGCAGTTGTTGGGGTAGGAGCAGGCAGTATGGGGAATTAAGCAGTTGTTGGGGTAGGAGCAGGCAGTATGGGGAATTAAGCAGTTGTTGGGGTAGGAGCAGGCAGTATGGGGAATTAAGCAGTTGGGGTAGGGACAGGCAGTATGGGGAATTAAGCAGTTGTTGGGGTAGGAGCAGGCAGTATGGGGAATTAAGCAGTTGTTGGAGTAGGAGCAGGCAGTATGGGGAATTTAGCAGTTGTTGGGGTAGGAGCAGGCAGTATGGGGAATTTAGCAGTTGTTGGGGTAGGAGCAGGCAGTATGGGGAATTTAGCAGTTGTTGGGGTAGGAGCAGGCAGTATGGGGAATTAAGCAGTTGTTGGGGTAGGAACAGGCAGTATGGGGAATTAAGCATTTTGGGTAGGGACAGGCAGTATGGGGAATTAAGCAGTTGTTGGGGTAGGAGCAGGCAGTATGGGGAATTAAGCAGTTGTTGGGGTAGGAGCAGGCAGTATGGGGAATTAAGCAGTTGTTGGGGTAGGAACAGGCAGTATGGGGAATTAAGCATTTTGGGTAGGGACAGGCAGTATGGGGAATTAAGCAGTTGTTGGGGTAGGAGCAGGCAGTATGGGGAATTAAGCATTTTGGGTAGGGACAGGCAGTATGGGGAATTAAGCAGTTGTTGGGGTAGGAGCAGGCAGTATGGGGAATTAAGCAGTTGGGGTAGGGATAGGCAGTATGGGGAATTAAGCAGTTGTCGGGGTAGGAGCAGGCAGTATGGGGAATTAAGCAGTTGTTGGGGTAGGAGCAGGCAGTATGGGGAATTAAGCAGTTGTTGGGGTAGGGAAAGGCTGTATGGGGAATTAAGCAGTTGTTGGGGTAGGAGCAGGCAGTATGGGGAATTAAGCAGTTGTTGGGGTAGGAGCAGGCAGTATGGGGAATTAAGCAGTTGTTGGGGTAGGAGCAGGCAGTATGGGGAATTAAGCAGTTGGGGTAGGGATAGGCAGTATGGGGAATTAAGCAGTTGTTGGGGTAGGAGCAGGCAGTATGGGGAATTAAGCAGTTGTTGGGGTAGGAGCAGGCAGTATGGGGAATTAAGCAGTTGGGGTAGGGATAGGCAGTATGGGGAATTTAGCAGTTGTTGGGGTAGGAGCAGGCAGTATGGGGAATTAAGCAGTTGTTGGGGTAGGAGCAGGCAGTATGGGGAATTAAGCATTTTGGGTAGGGACAGGCAGTATGGGGAATTAAGCAGTTGTTGGGGTAGGGACAGGCAGTATGGGGAATTAAGCAGTTGTTGGGGTAGGAGCAGGCAGTATGGGGAATTAAGCATTTTGGGTAGGGACAGGCAGTATGGGGAATTAAGCAGTTGTTGGGGTAGGAGCAGGCAGTATGGGGAATTAAGCAGTTGGGGTAGGGACAGGCAGTATGGGGAATTAAGCAGTTGTTGGGGTAGGAACAGGCAGTATGGGGAATTAAGCATTTTGGGTAGGGACAGGCAGTATGGGGAATTAAGCAGTTGGGGTAGGGACAGGCAGTATGGGGAATTTAGCAGTTGTTGGGGTAGGAGCAGGCAGTATGGGGAATTAAGCAGTTGGGGTAGGGACAGGCAGTATGGGGAATTTAACAGTTGTTGGGGTAGGAACAGGCAGTATGGGGAATTAAGCATTTTGGGTAGGGACAGGCAGTATGGGGAATTAAGCAGTTGTTGGGGTAGGAGCAGGCAGTATGGGGAATTAAGCATTTTGGGTAGGGACAGGCAGTATGGGGAATTAAGCAGTTGTTGGGGTAGGAGCAGGCAGTATGGGGAATTAAGCAGTTGTTGGGGTAGGAGCAGGCAGTATGGGGAATTAAGCAGTTGTTGGGGTAGGAGCAGGCAGTATGGGGAATTAAGTATTTTGGGTAGGGACAGGCAGTATGGGGAATTAAGCAGTTGTTGGGGTAGGAGCAGGCAGTATGGGGAATTAAGCAGTTGTTGGGGTAGGGACAGGCAGTATGGGGAATTAAGCAGTTGTTGGGGTAGGAGCAGGCAGTATGGGGAATTAAGCAGTTGGGGTAGGGATAGGCAGTATGGGAAATTAAGCAGTTGTTGGGGTAGGAGCAGGCAGTATGGCGAATTAAGCACTTGTTGGAGTAGGAGCAGGCAGTATGGGGAATTTAGCAGTTGTTGGGGTAGGAGCAGGCAGTATGGGGAATTAAGCAGTTGTTGGGGTAGGAGCAGGCAGTATGGGGAATTTAGCAGTTGTTGGGGTAGGAGCAGGCAGTATGGGGAATTAAGCAGTTGTTGGGGTAGGAGCAGGCAGTATGGGGAATTAAGCAGTTGTTGGGGTAGGGACAGGCAGTATGGGGAATTAAGCAGTTGTTGGGGTAGGGACAGGCAGTATGGGGAATTAAGCAGTTGTTGGGGTAGGAGCAGGCAGTATGGGGAATTAAGCAGTTGTTGGGGTAGGGATAGGCAGTATGGGGAATTAAGCAGTTGTTGGGGTAGGAGCAGGCAGTATGGGGAATTAAGCAGTTGGGGTAGGAGCAGGCAGTATGGGGAATTTGGCAGTTGTTGGGGTAGGAGCAGGCAGTATGGGGAATTAAGCAGTTGTTGGGGTAGGAACAGGCAGTATGGGGAATTAAGCAGTTGGGGTAGGGACAGGCAGTATGGGGAATTAAGCAGTTGTTGGGGTAGGAGCAGGCAGTATGGGGAATTAAGCAGTTGGGGTAGGAGCAGGCAGTATGGGGAATTTGGCAGTTGTTGGGGTAGGAGCAGGCAGTATGGGGAATTAAGCAGTTGTTGGGGTAGGAGCAGGCAGTATGGGGAATTAAGCAGTTGTTGGGGTAGGGACAGGCAGTATGGGGAATTAAGCAGTTGTTGGGGTAGGGACAGGCAGTATGGGGAATTAAGCAGTTGTTGGGGTAGGAGCAGGCAGTATGGGGAATTAAGCAGTTGTTGGGGTAGGGACAGGCAGTATGGGGAATTAAGCAGTTGTTGGGGTAGGGACAGGCAGTATGGGGAATTAAGCAGTTGTTGGGGTAGGAGCAGGCAGTATGGGGAATTAAGCAGTTGTTGGGGTAGGGATAGGCAGTATGGGGAATTAAGCAGTTGTTGGGGTAGGAGCAGGCAGTATGGGGAATTAAGCAGTTGGGGTAGGAGCAGGCAGTATGGGGAATTTGGCAGTTGTTGGGGTAGGAGCAGGCAGTATGGGGAATTAAGCAGTTGTTGGGGTAGGAGCAGGCAGTATGGGGAATTAAGCAGTTGGGGTAGGGACAGGCAGTATGGGGAATTAAGCAGTTGTTGGGGTAGGAGCAGGCAGTATGGGGAATTAAGCAGTTGGGGTAGGGACAGGCAGTATGGGGAATTAAGCAGTTGTTGGGGTAGGGAAAGGCAGTATGGGGAATTAAGCAGTTGGGATAGGCAGTATGGGGAATTAAGCAGTTGGGGTAGGAGCAGGCAGTATGGGGAATTAAGCAGTTGTTGGGGTAGGAACAGGCAGTATGGGGAATTAAGCATTTTGGGTAGGGACAGGCAGTATGGGGAATTAAGCAGTTGTTGGGGTAGGGACAGGCAGTATGGAGAATTAAGCAGTTGTTGGGGTAGGAGCAGGCAGTATGGGGAATTAAGCAGTTGTTGGGGTAGGAGCAGGCAGTATGGGGAATTAAGCAGTTGTTGGGGTAGGAGCAGGCAGTATGGGGAATTAAGCAGTTGTTGGGGTAGGAGCAGGCAGTATGGGGAATTAAGCAGTTGGGGTAGGGACAGGCAGTATGGGGAATTAAGCAGTTGTTGGGGTAGGAGCAGGCAGTATGGGGAATTTAGCAGTTGTTGGGGTAGGAGCAGGCAGTATGGGGAATTAAGCAGTTGGGGTAGGGACAGGCAGTATGGGGAATTAAGCAGTTGTTGGGGTAGGGACAGGCAGTATGGGGAATTAAGCAGTTGGGGTAGGAGCAGGCAGTATGGGGAATTAAGCAGTTGTTGGGGTAGGAGCAGGCAGTATGGGGAATTAAGCAGTTGGGGTAGGTATAGGCAGTATGGGGAATTAAGCAGTTGTTGGGGTAGGAGCAGGCAGTATGGGGAATTAAGCAGTTGTTGGGGTAGGAGCAGGCAGTATGGGGAATTAAGCAGTTGGGGTAGGAGCAGGCAGTATGGGGAATTAAGCAGTTGTTGGGGTAGGAGCAGGCAGTATGGGGAATTAAGCATTTTGGGTAGGGACAGGCAGTATGGGGAATTAAGCAGTTGTTGGGATAGGAGCAGGCAGTATGGGGAATTAAGCAGTTGGGGTAGGAGCAGGCAGTATGGGGAATTAAGCATTTTGGGTAGGGACAGGCAGTATGGGGAATTAAGCAGTTGTTGGGATAGGAGCAGGCAGTATGGGGAATTAAGCAGTTGTTGGGGTAGGGACAGGCAGTATGGGGAATTAAGCAGTTGTTGGGGTAGGAGCAGGCAGTATGGGGAATTAAGCAGTTGTTGGGGTAGGGATAGGCAGTATGGGGAATTAAGCAGTTGTTGGGGTAGGAGCAGGCAGTATGGGGAATTTAGCAGTTGTTGGGGTAGGAGCAGGCAGTATGGGGAATTTAGCAGTTGTTGGGGTAGGAGCAGGCAGTATGGGGAATTAAGCAGTTGTTTGGGTAGGAACAGGCAGTATGGGGAATTAAGCAGTTGTTTGGGTAGGAACAGGCAGTATGGGGAATTAAGCAGTTGTTTGGGTAGGAGCAGGCAGTATGGGGAATTAAGCATTTGGGGTAGGAGCAGGCAGTATGGGGAATTAAGCATTTTGGGTAGGGACAGGCAGTATAGGGAATTAAGCAGTTGTTGGGGTAGGAGCAGGCAGTATGGGGAATTTAGCAGTTGTTGGGGTAGGAGCAGGCAGTATGGGGAATTAAGCAGTTGTTGGAGTAGGAGCAGGCAGTATGGGGAATTAAGCAGCTGGGGTAGGAGCAGGCAGTATGGGGAATTAAGCATTTTGGGTAGGGACAGGCAGTATGGGGAATTAAGCAGTTGTTGGGGTAGGAGCAGGCAGTATGGGGAATTAAGCATTTTGGGTAGGGACAGGCAGTATGGGGAATTAAGCAGTTGTTGGGGTAGGAGCAGGCAGTATGGGGAATTAAGCAGTTGGGGTAGGGACAGGCAGTATGGGGAATTAAGCAGTTGGGGTAGGAGCAGGCAGTATGGGGAATTAAGCAGTTGTTGGGGTAGGAGCAGGCAGTATGGGGAATTAAGCAGCTGGGGTAGGAGCAGGCAGTATGGGGAATTAAGCAGTTGTTGGGGTAGGAGCAGGCAGTATGGGGAATTAAGCAGTTGGGGTAGGTGCAGGCAGTATTGGGAATTTGGCAGTTGTTGGGGTAGGAGCAGGCAGTATGGGGAATTAAGCAGTTGTTGGGGTAGGAGCAGGCAGTATGGGGAATTAAGCAGTTGGGGTAGGAGCAGGCAGTATGGGGAATTAAGCAGTTGTTGGGGTAGGAGCAGGCAGTATGGGGAATTAAGCAGTTGGGGTAGGGACAGGCAGTATAGGGAATTAAGCAGTTGTTGGGGTAGGAGCAGGCAGTATGGGGAATTTAGCAGTTGTTGGGGTAGGAGCAGGCAGTATGGGGAATTAAGCAGTTGTTTGGGTAGGAACAGGCAGTATGGGGAATTAAGCAGTTGTTTGGGTAGGAACAGGCAGTATGGGAAATTAAGCAGTTGGGGTAGGAGCAGGCAGTATGGGGAATTAAGCAGTTGGGGTAGGGACAGGCAGTATAGGGAATTAAGCAGTTGTTGGGGTAGGAGCAGGCAGTATGGGGAATTTAGCAGTTGTTGGGGTAGGAGCAGGCAGTATGGGGAATTAAGCAGTTGTTGGGGTAGGAGCAGGCAGTATGGGGAATTAAGCAGTTGGGGTAGGAGCAGGCAGTATGGGGAATTTAGCAGTTGTTGGGGTAGGAGCAGGCAGTATGGGGAATTAAGCAGTTGTTGGGGTAGGAGCAGGCAGTATGGGGAATTAAGCAGTTGGGGTAGGGACAGGCAGTATGGGGAATTAAGCAGTTGTTGGGGTAGGGACAGGCAGTATGGGGAATTAAGCATTTTGGGTAGGGACAGGCAGTATGGGGAATTTAGCAGTTGTTGGGGTAGGAGCAGGCAGTATGGGGAATTAAGCAGTTGTTGGGGTAGGAACAGGCAGTATGGGGAATTAAGCATTTTGGGTAGGGACAGGCAGTATGGGGAATTAAGCAGTTGTTGGGGTAGGAGCAGGCAGTATGGGGAATTAAGCAGTTAGGGTAGGAGCAGGCAGTATGGGGAATTAAGCAGTTGTTGGGGTAGGAGCAGGCAGTATGGGGAATTAAGCAGTTGTTGGGGTAGGAGCAGGCAGTATGGGGAATTAAGCAGTTGTTGGGGTAGGAGCAGGCAGTATGGGGAATTGAGCAATTGTTGGGGTAGGAGCAGGCAGTATGGGGAATTGAGCAATTGTTGGGGTAGGAACAGGCAGTATGGGGAATTAAGCGGTTGTTGGGGTAGGAGCAGGCAGTATGGGGAATTAAGCAGTTGGGGTAGGGACAGGCAGTATGGAGAATTAAGCAGTTGTTGTGGTAGGAGCAGGCAGTATGGGGAATTAAGCAGTTGTTGGGGTAGGAGCAGGCAGTATGGGGAATTAAGCAGTTGTTGGGGTAGGAGCAGGCAGTATGGGGAATTAAGCAGTTGGGGTAGGAGCAGGCAGTATGGGGAATTAAGCAGTTGTTGGGGTAGGAGCAGGCAGTATGGGGAATTAAGCAGTTGTTGGGGTAGGAGCAGGCAGTATGGGGAATTAAGCAGTTGTTGGGGTAGGAGCAGGCAGTATGGGGAATTAAGCAGTTGTTGGGGTAGGAGCAGGCAGTATGGGGAATTAAGCAGTTGGGGTAGGGACAGGCAGTATGGGGAATTAAGCAGTTGTTGGGGTAGGAGCAGGCAGTATGGGGAATTAAGCAGTTGGGGTAGGGACAGGCAGTATGGGGAATTAAGCAGTTGTTGGGGTAGGGAAAGGCAGTATGGGGAATTTAGCAGTTGTTGGGGTAGGAGCAGGCAGTATGGGGAATTAAGCAGTTGGGGTAGGGATAGGCAGTATGGGGAATTAAGCAGTTGTTGGGGTAGGAGCAGGCAGTATGGGGAATTTAGCAGTTGTTGGGGTAGGAGCAGGCAGTATGGGGAATTAAGCAGTTGGGGTAGGGACAGGCAGTATGGGGAATTAAGCAGTTGTTGGGGTAGGAGCAGGCAGTATGGGGAATTAAGCAGTTGTTGGGGTAGGAGCAGGCAGTATGGGGAATTAAGCAGTTGGGGTAGGAGCAGGCAGTATGGGGAATTAAGCAGTTGTTGGGGTAGGAACAGGCAGTATGGGGAATTAAGCATTTTGGGTAGGGACAGGCAGTATGGGGAATTAAGCAGTTGTTGTGGTAGGGATAGGCAGTATGGAGATTTAAGCAGTTGTTGGGGTAGGAGCAGGCAGTATGGGGAATTAAGCAGTTGTTGGGGTAGGAGCAGGCAGTATGGGGAATTAAGCAGTTGGGGTAGGGATAGGCAGTATGGGGAATTAAGCAGTTGTTGGGGTAGGAGCAGGCAGTATGGGGAATTTAGCAGTTGTTGGGGTAGGAGCAGGCAGTATGGGGAATTAAGCAGTTGTTGGGGTAGGAGCAGGCAGTATGGGGAATTTAGCAGTTGTTGGGGTAGGAGCAGGCAGTATGGGGAATTAAGCAGTTGTTGGGGTAGGAGCAGGCAGTATGGGGAATTAAGCAGTTGGGGTAGGGACAGGCAGTATGGGGAATTAAGCAGTTGTTGGGGTAGGAGCAGGCAGTATGGGGAATTAAGCAGTTGGGGTAGGGACAGGCAGTATGGGGAATTAAGCAGTTGTTGGGGTAGGAGCAGGCAGTATGGGGAATTAAGCAGTTGGGGTAGGGACAGGCAGTATGGGGAATTAAGCAGTTGTTGGGGTAGGAGCAGGCAGTATGGGGAATTAAGCAGTTGTTGGGGTAGGAGCAGGCAGTATGGGGAATTAAGCAGTTGTTGGGGTAGGAGCAGGCAGTATGGGGAATTAAGCAGTTGGGGTAGGGACAGGCAGTATGGGGAATTAAGCAGTTGTTGGGGTAGGAGCAGGCAGTATGGGGAATTAAGCAGTTGTTGTGGTAGGAGCAGGCAGTATAGGGAATTAAGCAGTTGTTGGGGTAGGAGCAGGCAGTATGGGGAATTAAGCAGTTGGGGTAGGGACAGGCAGTATGGGGAATTAAGCAGTTGTTGGGGTAGGGACAGGCAGTATGGGGAATTAAGCAGTTGGGGTAGGAGCAGGCAGTATGGGGAATTAAGCAGTTGTTGGGGTAGGAGCAGGCAGTATGGGGAATTAAGCAGTTGTTGGGGTAGGAGCAGGCAGTATGGGGAATTAAGCAGTTGGGGTAGGGACAGGCAGTTTGGGGAATTAAGCAGTTGTTGGGGTAGGAGCAGGCAGTATGGGGAATTAAGCAGTTGTTGTGGTAGGAGCAGGCAGTATAGGGAATTAAGCAGTTGTTGGGGTAGGAGCAGGCAGTATGGGGAATTAAGCAGTTGGGGTAGGGACAGGCAGTATGGGGATTTTAGCAGTTGTTGGGGTAGGAGCAGGCAGTATGGGGAATTAAGCAGTTGGGGTAGGGACAGGCAGTATGGGGAATTAAGCAGTTGTTGGGGTAGGGACAGGCAGTATGGGGAATTAAGCAGTTGTTGGGGTAGGAGCAGGCAGTATGGGGAATTAAGCAGTTGGGGTAGGGATAGGCAGTATGGGGAATTAAGCAGTTGTTGGGGTAGGAGCAGGCAGTATGGGGAATTTAGCAGTTGTTGGGGTAGGAGCAGGCAGTATGGGGAATTAAGCAGTTGGGGTAGGGACAGGCAGTATGGGGAATTAAGCAGTTGTTGGGGTAGGAGCAGACAGTATGGGGAATTAAGCAGTTGTTGGGGTAGGAGCAGGCAGTATGGGGAATTTAGCAGTTGTTGGGGTAGGAGCAGGCAGTATGGGGAATTAAGCAGTTGTTGGGGTAGGAGCAGGCAGTATGGGGAATTAAGCAGTTGTTGGGGTAGGAGCAGGCAGTATGGGGAATTTAGCAGTTGTTGGGGTAGGAGCAGGCAGTATGGGGAATTAAGCAGTTGGGGTAGGGACAGGCAGTATGGGGAATTAAGCAGTTGGGGTAGGGATAGGCAGTATGGGAAATTAAGCAGTTGTTGGGGTAGGAGCAGGCAGTATGGGGAATTAAGCAGTTAGGGTAGGAGCAGGCAGTATGGGGAATTAAGCAGTTGGGGTAGGGATAGGCAGTATGGGAAATTAAGCAGTTGTTGGGGTAGGAGCAGGCAGTATGGGGAATTAAGCAGTTGTTGGGGTAGGAGCAGGCAGTATGGGGAATTAAGCAGTTGTTGGGGTAGGAGCAGGCAGTATGGGGAATTAAGCAGTTGGGGTAGGAGCAGGCAGTATGGGGAATTAAGCAGTTGTTGGGGTAGGAGCAGGCAGTATGGGGAATTAAGCAGTTGGGGTAGGGACAGGCAGTATGGGGAATTAAGCAGTTGTTGGGGTAGGAGCAGGCAGTATGGGGAATTAAGCAGTTGTTGTGGTAGGAGCAGGCAGTATGGGGAATTAAGCAGTTGGGGTAGGGATAGGCAGTATGGGGAATTAAGCAGTTGTTGGGGTAGGAGCAGGCAGTATGGGGAATTTAGCAGTTGTTGGGGTAGGAGCAGGCAGTATGGGTAATTAAGCAGTTGTTGGGGTAGGAGCAGGCAGTATGGGGAATTAAGCAGTTGGGGTAGGGACAGGCAGTATGGGGAATTAAGCAGTTGTTGGGGTAGGAGCAGGCAGTATGGGGAATTTAGCAGTTGTTGGGGTAGGAGCAGGCAGTATGGGTAATTAAGCAGTTGTTGGGGTAGGAGCAGGCAGTATGGGGAATTAAGCAGTTGGGGTAGGGACAGGCAGTATGGGGAATTAAGCAGTTGTTGGGGTAGGGAAAGGCAGTATGGGGAATTAAGCAGTTGTTGGGGTAGGAGCAGGCAGTATGGGGAATTAAGCAGTTGTTGTGGTAGGAGCAGGCAGTATGGGGAATTAAGCAGTTGGGGTAGGGACAGGCAGTATGGGGAATTAAGCAGTTGTTGGGGTAGGAGCAGGCAGTATGGGGAATTTAGCAGTTGTTGGGGTAGGAGCAGGCAGTATGGGGAATTAAGCAGTTGGGGTAGGGATAGGCAGTATGGGGAATTAAGCAGTTGGGGTAGGGATAGGCAGTATGGGGAATTAAGCAGTTGTTGGGGTAGGAGCAGGCAGTATGGGGAATTAAGCAGTTGTTGGGGTAGGAGCAGGCAGTATGGGGAATTAAGCAGTTGTTGGGGTAGGAGCAGGCAGTATGGGGAATTAAGCAGTTGTTGGGGTAGGAGCAGGCAGTATGGGGAATTTAGCAGTTGTTGGGGTAGGAGCAGGCAGTATGGGGAATTAAGCAGTTGGGGTAGGGACAGGCAGTATGGGGAATTAAGCAGTTGTTGGGGTAGGAGCAGGCAGTATGGGGAATTAAGCAGTTGGGGTAGGGACAGGCAGTATGGGGAATTAAGCAGTTGTTGGGGTAGGAGCAGGCAGTATGGGGAATTAAGCAGTTGGGGTAGGGATAGGCAGTATGGGGAATTAAGCAGTTGTTGGGGTAGGAGCAGGCAGTATGGGGAATTTAGCAGTTGTTGGGGTAGGAGCAGGCAGTATGGGTAATTAAGCAGTTGGGGTAGGAGCAGGCAGTATGGGGAATTAAGCAGTTGGGGTAGGAGCAGGCAGTATGGGGAATTAAGCAGTTGTTGTGGTAGGAGCAGGCAGTATGGGGAATTAAGCAGTTGTTGGGGTAGGAGCAGGCAGTATGGGGAATTAAGCAGTTGGGGTAGGGACAGGCAGTATGGGGAATTAAGCAGTTGTTGGGGTAGGAGCAAGCAGTATGGGGAATTAAGCAGTTGGGGTAGGGACAGGCAGTATGGGGAATTAAGCAGTTGTTGGGGTAGGAGCAGGCAGTATGGGGAATTTAGCAGTTGTTGGGGTAGGAGCAGGCAGTATGGGGAATTAAGCAGTTGGGGTAGGGATAGGCAGTATGGGGAATTAAGCAGTTGGGGTAGGGATAGGCAGTATGGGGAATTAAGCAGTTGTTGGGGTAGGAGCAGGCAGTATGGGGAATTAAGCAGTTGTTGGGGTAGGAGCAGGCAGTATGGGGAATTTAGCAGTTGTTGGGGTAGGAGCAGGCAGTATGCGGAATTAAGCAGTTGGGGTAGGAGCAGGCAGTATGGGGAATTAAGCAGTTGTTGGGGTAGGAGCAGGCAGTATGGGGAATTAAGCAGTTGGGGTAGGAGCAGGCAGTATGGGGAATTAAGCAGTTGTTGGGGTAGGAGCAGGCAGTATGGGGAATTAAGCAGTTAGGGTAGGAGCAGGCAGTATGGGGAATTAAGCAGTTGGGGTAGGGATAGGCAGTATGGGGAATTAAGCAGTTGTTGGGGTAGGAGCAGGCAGTATGGGGAATTAAGCAGTTGGGGTAGGAGCAGGCAGTATGGGGAATTAAGCAGTTGTTGGGGTAGGAGCAGGCAGTATGGGGAATTAAGCAGTTGTTGGGGTAGGGACAGGCAGTATGGGGAATTAAGCAGTTGTTGGGGTAGGAGCAGGCAGTATGGGGAATTAAGCAGTTGTTGGGGTAGGGACAGGCAGTATGGGGAATTAAGCAGTTGTTGGGGTAGGGAAAGGCAGTATGGGGAATTAAGCAGTTGTTAGGGTAGGAGCAGGCAGTTGGGGTAGGGATAGGCAGTATGGGGAATTAAGCAGTTGTTGGGGTAGGAGCAGGCAGTATGGGGAATTAAGCAGTTGTTGGGGTAGGAGCAGGCAGTATGGGGAGTTTAGCAGTTGTTGGGGTAGGAGCAGGCAGTATGGGGAATTAAGCAGTTGGGGTAGGAGCAGGCAGTATGGGGAATTAAGCAGTTGTTGGGGTAGGAGCAGGCAGTATGGGGAATTAAGCAGTTGGGGTAGGAGCAGGCAGTATGGGGAATTAAGCAGTTGTTGGGGTAGGAGCAGGCAGTATGGGGAATTAAGCAGTTAGGGTAGGAGCAGGCAGTATGAGGAATTAAGCAGTTGGGGTATGGATAGGCAGTATGGGGAATTAAGCAGTTGTTGGGGTAGGAGCAGGCAGTATGGGGAATTAAGCAGTTGTTGGGGTAGGAGCAGGCAGTATGGGGAATTAAGCAGTTGGGGTAGGGACAGGCAGTATGGGGAATTAAGCAGTTGGGGTAGGGACAGGCAGTATGGGGAATTAAGCAGTTGTTGGGGTAGGAGCAGGCAGTATGGGGAATTAAGCAGTTGTTGGGGTAGGAGCAGGCAGTATAGGGAATTAAGCAGTTGTTGGGGTAGGAGCAGGCAGTATGGGGAATTAAGCAGTTGGGGTAGGGACAGGCAGTATGGGGAATTAAGCAGTTGTTGGGGTAGGAGCAGGCAGTATGGGGAATTTAGCAGTTAGGGTAGGGACAGGCAGTATGGGGAATTAAGCAGTTGTTGGGGTAGGGAAAGGCAGTATGGGGAATTAAGCAGTTGGGGTAGGGATAGGCAGTATGGGGAATTAAGCAGTTGTTGGGGTAGGAGCAGGCAGTATGGGGAATTTAGCAGTTGTTGGGGTAGGAGCAGGCAGTATGGGGAATTAAGCAGTTGGGGTAGGGATAGGCAGTATGGGGAATTAAGCAGTTGTTGGGGTAGGAGCAGGCAGTATGGGGAATTAAGCAGTTGGGGTAGGAGCAGGCAGTATGGGGAATTAAGCAGTTGGGGTAGGGACAGGCAGTATGGGGAATTAAGCAGTTGTTGGGGTAGGAGCAGGCAGTATGGGGAATTAAGCAGTTGTTGGGGTAGGAGCAGGCAGTATGGGGAATTAAGCAGTTGTTGGGGTAGGAGCAGGCAGTATGGGGAATTAAGCAGTTGTTGGGGTAGGAGCAGGCAGTATGGGGAATTAAGCAGTTGTTTGGGTAGGGACAGGCAGTATGGGGAATTAAGCAGTTGTTGGGGTAGGAGCAGGCAGTATGGGGAATTAAGCAGTTGGGGTAGGAGCAGGCAGTATGGGGAATTAAGCAGTTGGGGTAGGAGCAGGCAGTATGGGGAATTTGGCAGTTGTTGGGGTAGGAACAGGCAGTATGGGGAATTAAGCAGTTGTTGGGGTAGGAGCAGGCAGTATGGGGAATTAAGCAGTTGTTGGGGTAGGAGCAGGCAGTATGGGGAATTAAGCAGTTGTTGGGGTAGGAGCAGGCAGTATGGGGAATTAAGCATTTTGGGTAGGGACAGGCAGTATGGGGAATTAAGCAGTTGTTGGGGTAGGGACAGGCAGTATGGGGAATTAAGCAGTTGTTGGGGTAGGAGCAGGCAGTATGGGGAATTAAGCAGTTGGGGTAGGGACAGGCAGTATGGGGAATTAAGCAGTTGTTGGGGTAGGAGCAGGCAGTATGGGGAATTAAGCAGTTGGGGTAGGGATAGGCAGTATGGGGAATTAAGCAGTTGTTGGGGTAGGAGCAGGCAGTATGGGGAATTAAGCAGTTGGGGTAGGGACAGGCAGTATGGGGAATTAAGCAGTTGGGGTAGGAGCAGGCAGTATGGGGAATTTGGCAGTTGTTAGGGTAGGAGCAGGCAGTATGGGGAATTAAGCAGTTGTTGGGGTAGGAGCAGGCAGTATGGGGAATTAAGCAGTTGTTGGGGTAGGAGCAGGCAGTATGGAGAATTAAGCAGTTGTTGGGGTAGGAGCAGGCAGTATGGGGAATTAAGCATTTTGGGTAGGGACAGGCAGTATGGGGAATTAAGCAGTTGTTGGGGTAGGGACAGGCAGTATGGGGAATTAAGCCGTTGTTGGGGTAGGAACAGGCAGTATGGGGAATTAAGCAGTTGTTGGGGTAGGAGCAGGCAGTATGGGGAATTAAGCAGTTGTTGGGGTAGGAGCAGGCAGTATGGGGAATTAAGCATTTTGGGTAGGGACAGGCAGTATGGGGAATTAAGCAGTTGTTGGGGTAGGGACAGGCAGTATGGGGAATTAAGCCGTTGTTGGGGTAGGAACAGGCAGTATGGGGAATTAAGCAGTTGTTGGGGTAGGAGCAGGCAGTATGGGGAATTAAGCAGTTGTTGGGGTAGGAGCAGGCAGTATGGGGAATTAAGCATTTTGGGTAGGGACAGGCAGTATGGGGAATTAAGCAGTTGTTGGGGTAGGAACAGGCAGTATGGGGAATTAAGCAGTTGGGGTAGGGACAGGCAGTATGGGGAATTAAGCAGTTGTTGGGGTAGGAGCAGGCAGTATGGGGAATTAAGCAGTTGTTGGGGTAGGAGCAGGCAGTATGGGGAATTAAGCAGTTGTTGGGGTAGGAGCAGGCAGTATGGGGAATTAAGCATTTTGGGTAGGGACAGGCAGTATGGGGAATTAAGCAGTTGTTGGGGTAGGAACAGGCAGTATGGGGAATTAAGCAGTTGGGGTAGGGACAGGCAGTATGGGGAATTAAGCAGTTGTTGGGGTAGGAGCAGGCAGTATGGGGAATTAAGCAGTTGTTGGGGTAGGAGCAGGCAGTATGGGGAATTAAGCAGTTGTTGGGGTAGGGACAGGCAGTATGGGGAATTAAGCCGTTGTTGGGGTAGGAACAGGCAGTATGGGGAATTAAGCAGTTGTTGGGGTAGGAGCAGGCAGTATGGGGAATTAAGCAGTTGTTGGGGTAGGAGCAGGCAGTATGGGGAATTAAGCAGTTGGGGTAGGAGCAGGCAGTATGGGGAATTAAGCATTTTGGGTAGAGACAGGCAGTATGGGGAATTAAGCAGTTGTTGGGGTAGGAACAGGCAGTATGGGGAATTAAGCAGTTGGGGTAGGGACAGGCAGTATGGGGAATTAAGCAGTTGTTGGGGTAGGGAAAGGCAGTATGGGGAATTAAGCAGTTGGGGTAGGGACAGGCAGTATGGGGAATTAAGCAGTTGTTGGGGTAGGGATAGGCAGTATGGGGAATTAAGCAGTTGGGGTAGGAGCAGGCAGTATGGGGAATTAAGCCGTTGTTGGGGTAGGAGCAGGCAGTATGGGGAATTCAGCAGTTGTTGGGGTAGGAGCAGGCAGTATGGGGAATTAAGCAGTTGGGGTAGGGACAGGCAGTATGGGGAATTTAGCAGTTGTTGGGGTAGGAGCAGGCAGTATGGGGAATTAAGCAGTTGGGGTAGGGACAGGCAGTATGGGGAATTAAGCAGTTGGGGTAGGGACAGGCAGTATGGGGAATTTAGCAGTTGGGGTAGGAGCAGGCAGTATGGGGAATTAAGCAGTTGGGGTAGGGACAGGCAGTATGGGGAATTTAGCAGTTGGGGTAGGAGCAGGCAGTATGGGGAATTAAGCAGTTGGGGTAGGAGCAGGCAGTATGGGGAATTTAGCAGTTGTTGGGGTAGGAGCAGGCAGTATGGGGAATTAAGCAGTTGGGGTAGGGACAGGCAGTATGGGGAATTAAGCAGTTGGGGTAGGGACAGGCAGTATGGGGAATTAAGCAGTTGTTGGGGTAGGGACAGGCAGTATGGGGAATTAAGCCGTTGTTGGGGTAGGAACAGGCAGTATGGGGAATTAAGCAGTTGTTGGGGTAGGAGCAGGCAGTATGGGGAATTAAGCAGTTGTTGGGGTAGGAGCAGGCAGTATGGGGAATTAAGCAGTTGGGGTAGGAGCAGGCAGTATGGGGAATTAAGCATTTTGGGTAGAGACAGGCAGTATGGGGAATTAAGCAGTTGTTGGGGTAGGAACAGGCAGTATGGGGAATTAAGCAGTTGGGGTAGGGACAGGCAGTATGGGGAATTAAGCAGTTGTTGGGGTAGGGAAAGGCAGTATGGGGAATTAAGCAGTTGGGGTAGGGACAGGCAGTATGGGGAATTAAGCAGTTGTTGGGGTAGGGATAGGCAGTATGGGGAATTAAGCAGTTGGGGTAGGAGCAGGCAGTATGGGGAATTAAGCCGTTGTTGGGGTAGGAGCAGGCAGTATGGGGAATTCAGCAGTTGTTGGGGTAGGAGCAGGCAGTATGGGGAATTAAGCAGTTGGGGTAGGGACAGGCAGTATGGGGAATTTAGCAGTTGTTGGGGTAGGAGCAGGCAGTATGGGGAATTAAGCAGTTGGGGTAGGGACAGGCAGTATGGGGAATTAAGCAGTTGGGGTAGGGACAGGCAGTATGGGGAATTTAGCAGTTGGGGTAGGAGCAGGCAGTATGGGGAATTAAGCAGTTGGGGTAGGGACAGGCAGTATGGGGAATTTAGCAGTTGGGGTAGGAGCAGGCAGTATGGGGAATTAAGCAGTTGGGGTAGGAGCAGGCAGTATGGGGAATTTAGCAGTTGTTGGGGTAGGAGCAGGCAGTATGGGGAATTAAGCAGTTGGGGTAGGGACAGGCAGTATGGGGAATTAAGCAGTTGGGGTAGGGACAGGCAGTATGGGGAATTAAGCAGTTGTTGGGGTAGGAGCAGGCAGTATGGGGAATTAAGCAGTTGTTGGGGTAGGAGCAGGCAGTATGGGGAATTAAGCAGTTGGGGTAGGAGCAGGCAGTATGGGGAATTAAGCAGTTGTTGGGGTAGGAGCAGGCAGTATGGGGAATTAAGCAGTTGTTGGGGTAGGAGCAGGCAGTATGGGGAATTTAGCAGTTGTTGGAGTAGGAGCAGGCAGTATGGGGAATTAAGCAGTTGTTGGGGTAGGAGCAGGCAGTATGGGGAATTAAGCAGTTGTTGGGGTAGGGACAGGCAGTATGGGGAATTAAGCAGTTGTTGGGGTAGGAGCAGGCAGTATGGGGAATTAAGCAGTTGGGGTAGGGAAAGGCAGTATGGGGAATTTAGCAGTTGTTGGGGTAGGAGCAGGCAGTATGGGGAATTTAGCAGTTGTTGGGGTAGGACCAGGCAGTATGGGGAATTAAGCAGTTGGGGTAGGGAAAGGCAGTATGGGGAATTTAGCAGTTGTTGGGGTAGGAGCAGGCAGTATGGGGAATTTAGCAGTTGTTGGGGTAGGAGCAGACAGTATGGGGAGTCCATCAAGTCCATCAAGTCTGTAACGACACCCCGTGTATGAAAGGGGTTAACGTTGTTTAGGATATTCCATTCCCAAACACCAAGGCAGCTACCAGGTACTCCAACCAGGCAAACAAGAAACCCATACGAATAATTCTCCCCCAAATACGAGACGAGGCTCCGTGTCGAAGGTCACATAGGAATATATCTTTATTGAGAAATACAGTCTTCTATACAGAAAAAAGAGGAGGTTCCTACAACCTGCTCATACCACTCCAGCAATACACCTGTGACCAGGAACCTAATTAACATGAGCTCATTAACTAATCCCTTAGACAGCATAGGTGACTCATAGGCATGACCTTTCAGGTCCTAGTCTGGCTGTCTCCTAGACTACAATACACATTATCATACATATCAACACAGAACTCCTTCACACAATTACAACGTCAATTAGCACAGACAACAATGAAAGACCCTCAGAAGCCATCCTAGACTCATTTACATTACAACAGACAGACAGGTGGTTGGAGTTGATGACATTAGCATCGTTAAGCAATAGACGGTCGGCCTGTTACATTGAACTTCCTGGAATGCCCAAATAAGGAGTTATACTTCCTGTGCAGAGACCTCACAGTGTACAGGGGATAACATCTTCATATTTCTTCAGAGATATTGTTATTGAATATTACTGTCCCATTTGAAGTAATCCAAGATATATTTTCTCAGTCACCTTATGCCCCTAATGGACACAGGGTGATTTAGACATAAGAGGTGCATGGGGAGCTGAAGCAAGGGTATCCCATACTTTCCAAGGGATTCTGGGTTCCCCGGGCCCTCCCGTTACAAAGTCCAACCTGTGTGTGTGATTATATGTCAGTATTACATTGTATATCCCTGTATGTTGTGGTCGTTCAGGTGCTTATCTAATAGTTTCTTGACACTATCGATGCTCCCCACTGAGACCACCGCCTGTGGAAGGGAATTCCACATCCTTGCCGCTCTTACAGTAAAGAACCCTCTACATAGTTTAAGGTTAAACCTCTTTTCTTCTAATTTTAACGAGTGACCACGTGTCTTATTAAACTCCCTTCTGCGGAAAAGTTTTCTCCCTATTGTGGGGTCACCAGTACGGTATTTGTACATTGAAATCATCTCCCCTCTCAAGCGTCTCTTCTCCAGAGAGAATAAGTTCAGAGCCCCCAACCTTTCCTCATAACTAATATCCTGCAGACCCTTTATTAGCTTTGTGGCCCTTCTTTGTACTCTCTCCATTTCCAGTACATCCTTCCTGAGGACTGGTGCCCAGAACTGGATGGCATACTCCAGGTGCGGCCGGACCAGAGTCTTGTAGAGCGGAAGAATTATCGTTTTATCTCTGGAGTTATTCCCTTTTTAATGCCAATATTCTGTTTGCTTTGTTGGGTTGGGAGCAGGTAGTATGGGGAAGAGGGGTGTTGGTTGGGGCAGGCAGAACAGGGAAGAGAGCTCTTGGCTGGGGAGAAGAGTACTAGTACAGTCGTATGGAGTTATGTATTATAGTACAGAGTACTAGTACAGTAGTATGGAGTTATGTAGTATAGTACAGAGTACTAGTACAGTAGTATGGACTTATGTAGTATAGTATAGAGTACTAGTACAGTAGTATGGAGTTATGTAGTAGAGTACAGAGTACTAGTACAGTAGTATGGAGTTATGTAGTATAGTACAGAGTACTAGTACAGTCATATGGAGTTATGTATTATAGTATAGAGTACTAGTACAGTCGTATGGAGTTATGTAGTACAGAGTACTAGTACAGTAGTATGGAGTTATGTAGTATAGTACAGAGTACTAGTACAGTAGTATGGAGTTATGTAGTATAGTACAGAGTACTAGTACAGTAGTATGGAGTTATGTAGTATAGTACAGAGTACTAGTACAGTAGTATGGAGGTATGTAGTATAGTACAGAGTACTAGTACAGTCGTATGGAGTTATGTAGTATAGTATAGAGTACTAGTACAGTAGTATGGAGTTATGTAGTATAGTATAGAGTACTAGTACAGTCATATGGAGTTATGTAGTATAGTACAGAGTACTAGTACAGTAGTATGGGGTTATGTAGTATAGTACAGAGTACTAGTACAGTCGTATGGAGGTATGTAGTATAGTACAGAGTACTAGTACAGTCGTATGGAGGTATGTAGTATAGTACAGAGTACTAGTACAGTAGTATGGAGTTATGTAGTATAGTACAGAGTACTAGTACAGTCGTATGGAGGTATGTAGTATAGTACAGAGTACTAGTACAGTCGTATGGAGGTATGTAGTATAGTACAGAGTACTAGTACAGTCGTATGGAGGTATGTAGTATAGTACAGAGTACTAGTACAGTAGTATAGAGTTATGTAGTATAGTACAGAGTACTAGTACAGTCGTATGGAGTTATGTAGTATAGTACAGAGTACTAGTACAGTAGTATGGAGTTATGTAGTATAGTACAGAGTACTAGTACAGTCGTATGGAGTTATGTAGTATAGTACAGAGTACTAGTACAGTAGTATGGAGTTATGTAGTATAGTATAGAGTACTAGTACAGTCGTATGGAGTTATGTAGTATAGTACAGAGTACTAGTACAGTCGTATGGAGTTATGTAGTATAGTACAGAGTACTAGTACAGTAGTATGGAGTTATGTAGTATAGTATAGAGTACTAGTACAGTAGTATGGAGTTATGTAGTATAGTATAGAGTACTAGTACAGTCGTATGGAGTTATGTAGTATAGTATAGAGTACTAGTACAGTAGTATGGAGTTATGTAGTATAGTACAGAGTACTAGTACAGTCATATGGAGTTATGTAGTATAGTACAGAGTACTAGTACAGTAGTATGGAGTTATGTAGTATAGTACAGAGTACTAGTACAGTAGTATGGAGTTATGTAGTATAGTACAGAGTACTAGTACAGTCGTATGGAGTTATGTAGTATAGTACAGAGTACTAGTACAGTAGTATGGAGTTATGTAGTATAGTACAGAGTACTAGTACAGTAGTATGGAGTTATGTAGTATAGTACAGAGTACTAGTACAGTAGTATGGAGTTATGTAGTATAGTACAGAGTACTAGTACAGTCGTATGGAGGTATGTAGTATAGTATAGAGTACTAGTACAGTAGTATGGAGTTATGTAGTATAGTACAGAGTACTAGTACAGTCGTATGGAGGTATGTAGTATAGTATAGAGTACTAGTACAGTAGTATGGAGTTATGTAGTATAGTACAGAGTACTAGTACAGTCGTATGGAGTTATGTAGTATAGTACAGAGTACTAGTACAGTCATATGGAGTTATGTAGTAGAGTATAGAGTACTAGTACAGTCGTATGGAGGTATGTAGTATAGTACAGAGTACTAGTACAGTCGTATGGAGTTATGTAGTATAGTACAGAGTACTAGTACAGTCGTATGGAGTTATGTAGTATAGTACAGAGTACTAGTACAGTAGTATGGAGTTATGTAGTATAGTACAGAGTACTAGTACAGTCGTATGGAGGTATGTAGTATAGTATAGAGTACTAGTACAGTAGTATGGAGTTATGTAGTATAGTACAGAGTACTAGTACAGTCGTATGGAGTTATGTAGTATAGTACAGAGTACTAGTACAGTCATATGGAGTTATGTAGTAGAGTATAGAGTACTAGTACAGTCGTATGGAGGTATGTAGTATAGTACAGAGTACTAGTACAGTAGTATGGAGTTATGTAGTATAGTACAGAGTACTAGTACAGTAGTATGGAGTTATGTAGTATAGTACAGAGTACTAGTACAGTCGTATGGAGTTATGTATTATAGTACAGAGTACTAGTACAGTCGTATGGAGTTATGTAGTACAGAGTACTAGTACAGTAGTATGGAGTTATGTAGTATAGTACAGAGTACTAGTACAGTCGTATGGAGTTATGTAGTATAGTACAGAGTACTAGTACAGTAGTATGGAGTTATGTAGTATAGTACAGAGTACTAGTACAGTCGTATGGAGGTATGTAGTAGAGTATAGAGTACTAGTACATTCGTATGGAGTTATGTAGTATAGTACAGAGTACTAGTACAGTAGTATGGAGTTATGTAGTATAGTACAGAGTACTAGTACAGTTGTATGGAGTTATGTAGTATAGTACAGAGTACTAGTACAGTCGTATGGAGTTATGTAGTATAGTACAGAGTACTAGTACAGTAGTATGGAGTTATGTAGTATAGTACAGAGTACTAGTACATTCGTATGGAGTTATGTAGTATAGTACAGAGTACTAGTACAGTCGTATGGAGTTATGTAGTATAGTACAGAGTACTAGTACAGTAGTATGGAGTTATGTAGTATAGTACAGAGTACTAGTACAGTCATATGGAGTTATGTAGTATAGTACAGAGTACTAGTACAGTAGTATGGAGTTATGTAGTATAGTACAGAGTACTAGTACATTCGTATGGAGTTATGTAGTATAGTACAGAGTACTAGTACAGTCGTATGGAGTTATGTAGTATAGTACAGAGTAC
Organism: Rana muscosa; assembly: GCA_029206835.1. Taxonomy (NCBI): domain Eukaryota; kingdom Metazoa; phylum Chordata; class Amphibia; order Anura; family Ranidae; genus Rana; species Rana muscosa. Next base: position 117,933 of record JARGYO010000408.1, read on the forward strand.
TAGTACAGTCATATGGAGTTATGTAGTATAGTACAGAGTACTAGTACAGTAGTATGGAGTTATGTAGTATAGTACAGAGTACTAGTACAGTAGTATGGAGTTATGTAGTATAGTACAGAGTACTAGTACAGTCGTATGGAGTTATGTAGTAGAGTATAGAGTACTAGTACAGTCGTATGGAGTTATGTAGTATAGTACAGAGTACTAGTACAGTCGTATGGAGTTATGTAGTATAGTACAGAGTACTAGTACAGTAGTATGGAGTTATGTAGTATAGTACAGAGTACTAGTACAGTAGTATGGAGTTATGTAGTATAGTACAGAGTACTAGTACATTCGTATGGAGTTATGTAGTATAGTACAGAGTACTAGTACAGTCGTATGGAGTTATGTAGTATAGTACAGAGTACTAGTACAGTAGTATGGAGTTATGTAGTGTAGTACAGAGTACTAGTACAGTAGTATGGAGTTATGTAGTATAGTACAGAGTACTAGTACAGTCATATGGAGTTATGTAGTATAGTACAGAGTACTAGTACAGTAGTATGGAGTTATGTAGTATAGTACAGAGTACTAGTACAGTAGTATGGAGTTATGTAGTATAGTACAGAGTACTAGTACAGTAGTATGGAGTTATGTAGTATAGTACAGAGTACTAGTACAGTCGTATGGAGTTATGTAGTAGAGTATAGAGTACTAGTACAGTCGTATGGAGTTATGTAGTATAGTACAGAGTACTAGTACAGTCGTATGGAGTTATGTAGTATAGTACAGAGTACTAGTACAGTAGTATGGAGTTATGTAGTATAGTACAGAGTACTAGTACAGTCGTATGGAGTTATGTAGTATAGTACAGAGTACTAGTACAGTCGTATGGAGTTATGTAGTATAGTACAGAGTACTAGTACAGTAGTATGGAGTTATGTAGTATAGTACAGAGTACTAGTACAGTCATATGGAGTTATGTAGTATAGTACAGAGTACTAGTACAGTCGTATGGAGTTATGTAGTATAGTACAGAGTACTAGTACAGTAGTATGGAGTTATGTAGTAGAGTATAGAGTACTAGTACAGTCGTATGGAGTTATGTAGTATAGTACAGAGTACTAGTACATTCGTATGGAGTTATGTAGTATAGTACAGAGTACTAGTACAGTCGTATGGAGTTATGTAGTATAGTACAGAGTACTAGTACAGTAGTATGGGGTTATGTAGTATAGTACAGAGTACTAGTACAGTAGTATGGAGTTATGTAGTATAGTACAGAGTACTAGTACAGTAGTATGGAGTTATGTAGTATAGTACAGAGTACTAGTACATTCGTATGGAGTTATGTAGTATAGAGTACTAGTACATTCGTATGGAGTTATGTAGTATAGTACAGAGTACTAGTACATTCGTATGGAGTTATGTAGTATAGTACAGAGTACTAGTACAGTCGTATGGAGTTATGTAGTATAGTACAGAGTACTAGTACATTCGTATGGAGTTATGTAGTATAGTACAGAGTACTAGTACATTCGTATGGAGTTATGTAGTATAGTACAGAGTACTAGTACAGTAGTATGGAGTTATGTAGTATAGTACAGAGTACTAGTACATTCGTATGGAGTTATGTAGTATAGTATAGAGTACTAGTACAGTCGTATGGAGTTATGTAGTATAGTACAGAGTACTAGTACAGTCGTATGGAGTTATGTAGTATAGTACAGAGTACTAGTACAGTCGTATGGAGTTATGTAGTATAGTACAGAGTACTAGTACAGTAGTATGGAGTTATGTAGTATAGTACAGAGTACTAGTACAGTAGTATGGAGTTATGTAGTATAGTACAGAGTACTAGTACAGTAGTATGGAGTTATGTAGTATAGAGTACTAGTACATTCGTATGGAGTTATGTAGTATAGTACAGAGTACTAGTACAGTCGTATGGAGTTATGTAGTATAGTACAGAGTACTAGTACAGTAGTATGGAGTTATGTAGTATAGTACAGAGTACTAGTACAGTAGTATGGAGTTATGTAGTATAGTACAGAGTACTAGTACAGTCGTATGGAGTTATGTAGTATAGTACAGAGTACTAGTACAGTCGTATGGAGTTATGTAGTATAGTACAGAGTACTAGTACATTCGTATGGAGTTATGTAGTATAGTACAGAGTACTAGTACAGTAGTATGGAGTTATGTAGTATAGTACAGAGTACTAGTACAGTAGTATGGAGTTATGTAGTATAGTACAGAGTACTAGTACAGTCATATGGAGTTATGTAGTATAGTACAGAGTACTAGTACATTCGTATGGAGTTATGTAGTATAGTACAGAGTACTAGTACAGTCGTATGGAGTTATGTAGTATAGTACAGAGTACTAGTACAGTCGTATGGAGTTATGTAGTATAGTACAGAGTACTAGTACAGTAGTATGGAGTTATGTAGTATAGTACAGAGTACTAGTACAGTAGTATGGAGTTATGTAGTATAGTACAGAGTACTAGTACAGTAGTATGGAGTTATGTAGTATAGTACAGAGTACTAGTACAGTAGTATGGAGTTATGTAGTATAGAGTACTAGTACAGTCGTATGGAGTTATGTAGTATAGTACAGAGTACTAGTACAGTCGTATGGAGTTATGTAGTATAGTACAGAGTATTAGTACAGTCGTATGGAGTTATGTAGTATAGTACAGAGTACTAGTACATTCGTATGGAGTTATGTAGTATAGTACAGAGTACTAGTACAGTCGTATGGAGTTATGTAGTATAGTACAGAGTACTAGTACAGTAGTATGGAGTTATGTAGTATAGTACAGAGTACTAGTACATTCGTATGGAGTTATGTAGTATAGTACAGAGTACTAGTACAGTCGTATGGAGTTATGTAGTATAGTACAGAGTACTAGTACAGTCGTATGGAGTTATGTAGTATAGTACAGAGTATTAGTACAGTCGTATGGAGTTATGTAGTATAGTACAGAGTACTAGTACATTCGTATGGAGTTATGTAGTATAGTACAGAGTACTAGTACATTCGTATGGAGGTATGTAGTATAGTACAGAGTACTAGTACAGTCGTATGGAGTTATGTAGTATAGTACAGAGTACTAGTACAGTAGTATGGAGTTATGTAGTATAGTACAGAGTACTAGTACATTCGTATGGAGTTATGTAGTATAGTACAGAGTACTAGTACATTCGTATGGAGTTATGTAGTATAGTATAGAGTACTAGTACAGTCGTATGGAGTTATGTAGTATAGTACAGAGTACTAGTACAGTCGTATGGGGTTATGTAGTATAGTACAGAGTACTAGTACATTCGTATGGAGTTATGTAGTATAGTACAGAGTACTAGTACAGTAGTATGGGGTTATGTAGTATAGTACAGAGTACTAGTACAGTCGTATGGAGTTATGTAGTATAGTATAGAGTACTAGTACAGTAGTATGGAGTTATGTAGTATAGTACAGAGTACTAGTACAGTAGTATGGAGTTATGTAGTATAGTACAGAGTACTAGTACAGTAGTATGGAGTTATCTAGTATAGTATAGAGTACTAGTACAGTCGTATGGAGTTATGTAGTATAGTACAGAGTACTAGTACAGTCGTATGGAGGTATGTAGTATAGTACAGAGTACTAGTACAGTAGTATGGAGTTATGTAGTATAGTATAGAGTACTAGTACAGTCGTATGGAGTTATGTAGTATAGTACAGAGTATTAGTACAGTAGTATGGAGTTATGTAGTATAGTACAGAGTACTAGTACAGTAGTATGGAGTTATGTAGTATAGTACAGAGTACTAGTACAGTCGTATGGAGTTATGTAGTATAGTACAGAGTACTAGTACATTCGTATGGAGTTATGTAGTATAGTATAGAGTACTAGTACAGTCGTATGGAGTTATGTAGTATAGTACAGAGTACTAGTACATTCGTATGGAGTTATGTAGTATAGAGTACTAGTACAGTAGTATGGAGTTATGTAGTATAGTACAGAGTACTAGTACAGTCGTATGGAGTTATGTAGTATAGTACAGAGTACTAGTACAGTAGTATGGAGTTATGTAGTATAGTACAGAGTACTAGTACAGTAGTATGGAGTTATGTAGTATAGTACAGAGTACTAGTACAGTCGTATGGAGTTATGTAGTATAGTATAGAGTACTAGTACAGTAGTATGGAGTTATGTAGTATAGTACAGAGTACTAGTACATTCGTATGGAGTTATGTAGTATAGTACAGAGTACTAGTACAGTAGTATGGAGTTATGTAGTATAGTACAGAGTACTAGTACAGTAGTATGGAGTTATGTAGTATAGTACAGAGTACTAGTACAGTAGTATGGAGTTATGTAGTATAGTACAGAGTACTAGTACAGTAGTATGGAGTTATGTAGTATAGTACAGAGTACTAGTACAGTAGTATGGAGTTATGTAGTATAGTATAGAGTACTAGTACAGTCGTATGGAGTTATGTAGTATAGTACAGAGTACTAGTACAGTCGTATGGAGTTATGTAGTATAGTACAGAGTACTAGTACAGTCGTATGGAGTTATGTAGTATAGTACAGAGTACTAGTACAGTCGTATGGAGTTATGTAGTATAGTACAGAGTACTAGTACAGTCGTATGGAGTTATGTAGTATAGTACAGAGTACTAGTACAGTAGTATGGAGTTATGTAGTGTAGTACAGAGTACTAGTACAGTAGTATGGAGTTATGTAGTATAGTACAGAGTACTAGTACAGTAGTATGGAGTTATGTAGTATAGTACAGAGTACTAGTACAGTAGTATGGAGTTATGTAGTATAGTACAGAATACTAGTACAGTAGTATGGAGTTATGTAGTATAGTACAGAGTACTAGTACAGTAGTATGGAGTTATGTAGTCTAGTACAGAGTACTAGTACAGTAGTATGGAGTTATGTATTATAGTATAGAGTACTAGTACAGTCGTATGGAGTTATGTAGTATAGTACAGAGTACTAGTACAGTCGTATGGAGTTATGTAGTATAGTACAGAGTACTAGTACAGTCGTATGGAGTTATGTAGTATAGTACAGAGTACTAGTACAGTCGTATGGAGTTATGTAGTATAGTACAGAGTACTAGTACAGTCATATGGAGTTATGTAGTATAGTACAGAGTACTAGTACAGTAGTATGGAGTTATGTAGTATAGTACAGAGTACTAGTACAGTAGTATGGAGTTATGTAGTATAGTACAGAGTACTAGTACAGTAGTATGGAGTTATGTATTATAGTATAGAGTACTAGTACAGTCGTATGGAGTTATGTAGTATAGTACAGAGTACTAGTACAGTCGTATGGAGTTATGTAGTATAGTACAGAGTACTAGTACAGTCGTATGGAGTTATGTAGTATAGTACAGAGTACTAGTACAGTAGTATGGAGTTATGTAGTATAGTACAGAGTACTAGTACAGTAGTATGGAGTTATGTAGTAGAGTACTAGTACAGTCATATGGAGTTATGTAGTATAGTACAGAGTACTAGTACAGTAGTATGGGGTTATGTAGTATAGTACAGAGTACTAGTACAGTCGTATGGAGTTATGTAGTATAGTACAGAGTACTAGTACAGTAGTATGGGGTTATGTAGTATAGTACAGAGTACTAGTACAGTAGTATGGGGTTATGTAGTATAGTACAGAGTACTAGTACAGTCGTATGGAGTTATGTAGTATAGTACAGAGTACTAGTACAGTAGTATGGAGTTATGTAGTATAGTACAGAGTACTAGTACAGTCGTATGGAGTTATGTAGTATAGTACAGAGTACTAGTACAGTAGTATGGAGTTATGTAGTATAGTACAGAGTACTAGTACAGTAGTATGGAGTTATGTAGTATAGTACAGAGTACTAGTACAGTAGTATGGAGTTATGTAGTATAGTACAGAGTACTAGTACAGTAGTATGGAGTTATGTAGTATAGTACAGAGTACTAGTACAGTAGTATGGGGTTATGTAGTATAGTACAGAGTACTAGTACAGTCATATGGAGTTATGTAGTATAGTACAGAGTACTAGTACAGTAGTATGGAGTTATGTAGTATAGTACAGAGTACAGTAGTATGGAGTTATGTAGTATAGTACAGAGTACTAGTACATTCGTATGGAGTTATGTAGTATAGTACAGAGTACTAGTACATTCGTATGGAGTTATGTAGTATAGTACAGAGTACTAGTACAGTAGTATGGAGTTATGTAGTATAGTACAGAGTACTAGTACAGTCGTATGGAGTTATGTAGTATAGTACAGAGTACTAGTACAGTAGTATGGAGTTATGTAGTATAGTACAGAGTACTAGTACAGTCGTATGGAGTTATGTAGTATAGTACAGAGTACTAGTACAGTAGTATGGAGTTATGTAGTATAGTACAGAGTACTAGTACAGTAGTATGGAGTTATGTAGTATAGTATAGAGTACTAGTACAGTAGTATGGGGTTATGTAGTATAGTACAGAGTACTAGTACAGTCGTATGGAGTTATGTAGTATAGTACAGAGTACTAGTACAGTAGTATGGGGTTATGTAGTATAGTACAGAGTACTAGTACAGTAGTATAGAGTTATGTAGTATAGTATAGAGTACTAGTACAGTAGTATAGAGTTATGTAGTATAGTACAGAGTACTAGTACAGTAGTATGGGGTTATGTAGTATAGTACAGAGTACTAGTACAGTAGTATGGAGTTATGTAGTATAGTACAGAGTACTAGTACAGTAGTATAGAGTTATGTAGTATAGTATAGAGTACTAGTACAGTCGTATGGAGTTATGTAGTATAGTACAGAGTACTAGTACAGTCGTATGGAGTTATGTAGTGTAGTACAGAGTACTAGTACAGTAGTATGGAGTTATGTAGTATAGTACAGAGTACTAGTACAGTAGTATGGAGTTATGTAGTATAGTACAGAGTACTAGTACAGTAGTATGGAGGTATGTAGTATAGTACAGAGTACTAGTACAGTCGTATGGAGTTATGTAGTATAGTACAGAGTACTAGTACAGTCGTATGGAGTTATGTAGTATAGTACAGAGTACTAGTACAGTCGTATGGAGTTATGTAGTATAGTACAGAGTACTAGTACAGTAGTATGGAGTTATGTAGTATAGTACAGAGTACTAGTACAGTAGTATGGAGTTATGTAGTATAGTATAGAGTACTAGTACAGTCGTATGGAGTTATGTAGTATAGTACAGAGTACTAGTACAGTAGTATGGGGTTATGTAGTATAGTACAGAGTACTAGTACAGTCGTATGGAGTTATGTAGTATAGTACAGAGTACTAGTACAGTAGTATGGGGTTATGTAGTATAGTACAGAGTACTAGTACAGTAGTATGGGGTTATGTAGTATAGTACAGAGTACTAGTACAGTAGTATGGAGTTATGTAGTATAGTATAGAGTACTAGTACAGTAGTATGGAGTTATGTAGTATAGTACAGAGTACTAGTACAGTAGTATGGAGTTATGTAGTATAGTACAGAGTACTAGTACAGTCGTATGGAGGTATGTAGTATAGTACAGAGTATTAGTACAGTTGTATGGAGTTATGTAGTATAGTACAGAGTACTAGTACAGTCGTATGGAGTTATGTAGTATAGTACAGAGTACTAGTACAGTCGTATGGAGTTATGTAGTATAGTATAGAGTACTAGTACAGTAGTATGGAGTTATGTAGTATAGTATAGAGTACTAGTACAGTCGTATGGAGTTATGTAGTATAGTACAGAGTACTAGTACAGTAGTATGGAGTTATGTAGTATAGTACAGAGTACTAGTACAGTCGTATGGAGTTATGTAGTATAGTACAGAGTACTAGTACAGTAGTATGGGGTTATGTAGTATAGTACAGAGTACTAGTACAGTAGTATGGGGTTATGTAGTATAGTACAGAGTACTAGTACAGTCGTATGGAGTTATGTAGTATAGTATAGAGTACTAGTACAGTAGTATGGAGTTATGTAGTATAGTACAGAGTACTAGTACAGTCGTATGGAGTTATGTAGTATAGTACAGAGTACTAGTACATTCGTATGGAGTTATGTAGTATAGTACAGAGTACTAGTACAGTAGTATGGAGTTATGTAGTATAGTACAGAGTACTAGTACAGTCGTATGGAGTTATGTAGTATAGTACAGAGTACTAGTACAGTCGTATGGAGGTATGTAGTATAGTACAGAGTATTAGTACAGTTGTATGGAGTTATGTAGTATAGTACAGAGTACTAGTACAGTCGTATGGAGTTATGTAGTATAGTACAGAGTACTAGTACAGTCGTATGGAGTTATGTAGTATAGTACAGAGTACTAGTACAGTCGTATGGAGTTATGTAGTATAGTATAGAGTACTAGTACAGTAGTATGGGGTTATGTAGTATAGTACAGAGTACTAGTACAGTCATATGGAGTTATGTAGTATAGTACAGAGTACTAGTACAGTACTATGGAGTTATGTAGTAGAGTATAGAGTACTAGTACAGTAGTATGGAGTTATGTAGTATAGTACAGAGTACTAGTACAGTAGTATGGAGTTATGTAGTATAGTACAGAGTACTAGTACAGTCGTATGGAGTTATGTAGTATAGTACAGAGTACTAGTACAGTAGTATGGGGTTATGTAGTATAGTACAGAGTACTAGTACAGTCGTATGGAGTTATGTAGTATAGTACAGAGTACTAGTACAGTCGTATGGAGGTATGTAGTAGAGTATAGAGTACTAGTACAGTCGTATGGAGGTATGTAGTATAGTACAGAGTACTAGTACATTCGTATGGAGTTATGTAGTATAGTACAGAGTACTAGTACAGTAGTATGGAGTTATGTAGTATAGTACAGAGTACTAGTACAGTAGTATGGAGTTATGTAGTAGAGTACAGAGTACTAGTACAGTAGTATGGAGTTATGTAGTATAGTACAGAGTACTAGTACAGTAGTATGGAGTTATGTAGTATAGTATAGAGTACTAGTACAGTACTATGGAGTTATGTAGTATAGTACAGAGTACTAGTACATTCGTATGTAGTATAGTACAGAGTACTAGTACAGTCGTATGGAGTTATGTAGTATAGTACAGAGTACTAGTACAGTAGTATGGAGTTATGTAGTATAGTACAGAGTACTAGTACAGTAGTATGGAGTTATGTAGTATAGTACAGAGTACTAGTACAGTAGTATGGAGTTATGTAGTATAGTACAGAGTACTAGTACAGTCGTATGGAGTTATGTAGTACAGAGTACTAGTACAGTCGTATGGAGTTATGTAGTATAGTATAGAGTACTAGTACATTCGTATGGAGTTATGTAGTATAGTACAGAGTACTAGTACAGTCGTATGGAGGTATGTAGTATAGTACAGAGTACTAGTACAGTCGTATGGAGTTATGTAGTGTAGTACAGAGTACTAGTACAGTAGTATGGAGTTATGTAGTATAGTATAGAGTACTAGTACAGTAGTATGGAGTTATGTAGTATAGTACAGAGTACTAGTACAGTCGTATGGAGTTATGTAGTATAGTACAGAGTACTAGTACAGTCGTATGGAGTTATGTAGTATAGTACAGAGTACTAGTACAGTCGTATGGAGTTATGTAGTATAGTACAGAGTACTAGTACAGTCGTATGGAGTTATGTAGTACAGAGTACTAGTACAGTCATATGGAGTTATGTAGTATAGTACAGAGTACTAGTACAGTCGTATGGAGTTATGTAGTATAGTACAGAGTACTAGTACAGTAGTATGGAGTTATGTAGTATAGTACAGAGTACTAGTACATTCGTATGGAGTTATGTAGTATAGTACAGAGTACTAGTACAGTCGTATGGAGTTATGTAGTATAGTACAGAGTACTAGTACAGTCGTATGGAGTTATGTAGTGTAGTACAGAGTACTAGTACAGTCGTATGGAGTTATGTAGTATAGTACAGAGTACTAGTACAGTCGTATGGAGTTATGTAGTATAGTACAGAGTACTAGTACAGTAGTATGGAGTTATGTAGTATAGTACAGAGTACTAGTACAGTAGTATGGAGTTATGTAGTATAGTATAGAGTACTAGTACAGTCGTATGGAGTTATGTAGTATAGTACAGAGTACTAGTACAGTAGTATGGAGGTTTGTAGTATAGTATAGAGTACTAGTACAGTAGTATGGAGTTATGTAGTATAGTACAGAGTACTAGTACAGTCGTATGGAGTTATGTAGTATAGTACAGAGTACTAGTACATTCGTATGGAGTTATGTAGTATAGTACAGAGTACTAGTACAGTCGTATGGAGTTATGTAGTATAGTACAGAGTACTAGTACAGTAGTATGGAGTTATGTAGTATAGTATAGAGTACTAGTACAGTAGTATGGAGTTATGTAGTATAGTACAGAGTACTAGTACAGTCGTATGGAGTTATGTAGTATAGTATAGAGTACTAGTACAGTCGTATGGAGTTATGTAGTATAGTACAGAGTACTAGTACAGTCGTATGGAGTTATGTAGTATAGTACAGAGTACTAGTACAGTAGTATGGAGTTATGTAGTATAGTACAGAGTACTAGTACAGTAGTATGGAGTTATGTAGTATAGTACAGAGTACTAGTACAGTAGTATGGAGTTATGTAGTATAGTACAGAGTACTAGTACAGTCGTATGGAGTTATGTAGTATAGTACAGAGTACTAGTACAGTAGTATGGAGTTATGTAGTATAGTACAGAGTACTAGTACAGTAGTATGGAGTTATGTAGTATAGTACAGAGTACTAGTACAGTAGTATGGAGTTATGTAGTATAGTACAGAGTACTAGTACAGTCGTATGGAGTTATGTATTATAGTACAGAGTACTAGTACAGTAGTATGGAGTTATGTAGTATAGTACAGAGTACTAGTACAGTCGTATGGAGTTATGTAGTAGAGTATAGAGTACTAGTACAGTAGTATGGAGTTATGTAGTATAGTACAGAGTACTAGTACAGTAGTATGGGGTTATGTAGTATAGTACAGAGTACTAGTACAGTCGTATGGAGTTATGTAGTATAGTACAGAGTACTAGTACAGTCGTATGGAGTTATGTAGTATAGTACAGAGTACTAGTACAGTAGTATGGAGTTATGTAGTATAGTACAGAGTACTAGTACAGTAGTATGGAGTTATGTAGTATAGTACAGAGTACTAGTACAGTAGTATGGAGTTATGTAGTATGGTATAGAGTACTAGTACAGTCATATGGAGTTATGTAGTATAGTACAGAGTACTAGTACATTCGTATGGAGTTATGTAGTATAGTACAGAGTACTAGTACAGTAGTATGGAGTTATGTAGTATAGTACAGAGTACTAGTACAGTCGTATGGAGTTATGTAGTATAGTACAGAGTACTAGTACAGTAGTATGGAGTTATGTAGTATAGTACAGAGTACTAGTACAGTCGTATGGAGGTATGTAGTATAGTACAGAGTACTAGTACAGTAGTATGGAGTTATGTAGTATAGTACAGAGTACTAGTACATTCGTATGGAGTTATGTAGTATAGTACAGAGTACTAGTACAGTCGTATGGAGTTATGTAGTATAGTACAGAGTACTAGTACAGTCGTATGGAGTTATGTAGTATAGTACAGAGTACTAGTACAGTAGTATGGAGTTATGTAGTATAGTACAGAGTACTAGTACAGTCGTATGGAGTTATGTAGTATAGTACAGAGTACTAGTACATTCGTATGGAGTTATGTAGTATAGTACAGAGTACTAGTACAGTAGTATGGAGTTATGTAGTATAGTACAGAGTACTAGTACAGTAGTATGGAGTTATGTAGTATAGTACAGAGTACTAGTACAGTCGTATGGAGTTATGTAGTATAGTACAGAGTACTAGTACAGTAGTATGGGGTTATGTAGTATAGTACAGAGTACTAGTACAGTAGTATGGAGTTATGTAGTATAGTATAGAGTACTAGTACAGTAGTATGGAGTTATGTAGTATAGTACAGAGTACTAGTACATTCGTATGGAGTTATGTAGTATAGTACAGAGTACTAGTACAGTCGTATGGAGTTATGTAGTATAGTACAGAGTACTAGTACAGTTGTATGGAGTTATGTAGTATAGTACAGAGTACTAGTACAGTAGTATGGAGTTATGTAGTATAGTACAGAGTACTAGTACAGTTGTATGGAGTTATGTAGTATAGTACAGAGTACTAGTACAGTAGTATGGAGTTATGTAGTATAGTACAGAGTACTAGTACAGTCGTATGGAGTTATGTAGTGTAGTATAGAGTACTAGTACAGTCGTATGGAGTTATGTAGTATAGTACAGAGTACTAGTACAGTTGTATGGAGTTATGTAGTATAGTACAGAGTACTAGTACAGTAGTATGGAGTTATGTAGTATAGTACAGAGTACTAGTACATTCGTATGGAGTTATGTAGTATAGTACAGAGTACTAGTACAGTCGTATGGAGTTATGTAGTATAGTACAGAGTACTAGTACAGTCGTATGGAGTTATGTAGTATAGTACAGAGTACTAGTACAGTCGTATGGAGGTATGTAGTATAGTACAGAGTACTAGTACAGTCGTATGGAGTTATGTAGTATAGTACAGAGTACTAGTACATTCGTATGGAGTTATGTAGTATAGTACAGAGTACTAGTACAGTCGTATGGAGTTATGTAGTATAGTACAGAGTACTAGTACAGTAGTATGGGGTTATGTAGTATAGTACAGAGTACTAGTACAGTCGTATGGAGTTATGTAGTATAGTACAGAGTACTAGTACAGTAGTATGGGGTTATGTAGTATAGTACAGAGTACTAGTACAGTCGTATGGAGTTATGTAGTATAGTACAGAGTACTAGTACAGTCGTATGGAGTTATGTAGTATAGTACAGAGTACTAGTACAGTAGTATGGGGTTATGTAGTATAGTACAGAGTACTAGTACAGTTGTATGGAGTTATGTAGTACAGAGTACTAGTACATTCGTATGGAGTTATGTAGTATAGTACAGAGTACTAGTACATTCGTATGGAGTTATGTAGTATAGTACAGAGTGCTAGTACAGTAGTATGGGGTTATGTAGTACAGAGTACTAGTACAGTAGTATGGAGTTATGTAGTATAGTACAGAGTACTAGTACAGTCGTATGGAGTTATGTAGTATAGTACAGAGTACTAGTACATTCGTATGGAGTTATGTAGTACAGAGTACTAGTACAGTAGTATGGAGTTATGTAGTATAGTACAGAGTACTAGTACATTCGTATGGAGTTATGTAGTATAGTACAGAGTACTAGTACAGTCGTATGGAGTTATGTAGTATAGTACAGAGTACTAGTACATTCGTATGGAGTTATGTAGTATAGTACAGAGTACTAGTACAGTCGTATGGAGGTATGTAGTATAGTACAGAGTACTAGTACAGTCGTATGGAGTTATGTAGTATAGTACAGAGTACTAGTACAGTCGTATGGAGTTATGTAGTATAGTACAGAGTACTAGTACAGTCGTATGGAGTTATGTAGTATAGTACAGAGTACTAGTACAGTCGTATGGAGTTATGTAGTATAGTACAGAGTACTAGTACAGTAGTATGGGGTTATGTAGTATAGTACAGAGTACTAGTACAGTCGTATGGAGTTATGTAGTACAGAGTACTAGTACATTCGTATGGAGTTATGTAGTATAGTACAGAGTACTAGTACAGTCGTATGGAGTTATGTAGTATAGTACAGAGTACTAGTACAGTCGTATGGAGGTATGTAGTATAGTACAGAGTACTAGTACAGTCGTATGGAGTTATGTAGTATAGTACAGAGTACTAGTACAGTAGTATGGGGTTATGTAGTATAGTACAGAGTACTAGTACAGTCGTATGGAGGTATGTAGTATAGTACAGAGTACTAGTACAGTAGTATGGAGTTATGTAGTATAGTACAGAGTACTAGTACATTCGTATGGAGTTATGTAGTATAGTACAGAGTACTAGTACAGTCGTATGGAGTTATGTAGTATAGTACAGAGTACTAGTACAGTCGTATGGAGTTATGTAGTATAGTACAGAGTACTAGTACAGTAGTATGGAGTTATGTAGTATAGTACAGAGTACTAGTACAGTAGTATGGAGTTATGTAGTATAGTATAGAGTACTAGTACAGTAGTATGGAGTTATGTAGTATAGTACAGAGTACTAGTACAGTCGTATGGAGTTATGTAGTATAGTATAGAGTACTAGTACAGTCGTATGGAGTTATGTAGTATAGTACAGAGTACTAGTACAGTCGTATGGAGTTATGTAGTATAGTACAGAGTACTAGTACAGTCGTATGGAGTTATGTAGTATAGTATAGAGTACTAGTACAGTCGTATGGAGTTATGTAGTATAGTACAGAGTACTAGTACAGTCGTATGGAGTTATGTAGTATAGTACAGAGTACTAGTACAGTTGTATGGAGTTATGTAGTATAGTACAGAGTACTAGTACAGTAGTATGGAGTTATGTAGTATAGTACAGAGTACTAGTACATTCGTATGGAGTTATGTAGTAGAGTACAGAGTACTAGTACAGTCGTATGGAGTTATGTAGTGTAGTATAGAGTACTAGTACAGTCGTATGGAGTTATGTAGTATAGTATAGAGTACTAGTACAGTAGTATGGAGTTATGTAGTATAGTACAGAGTACTAGTACAGTTGTATGGAGTTATGTAGTATAGTACAGAGTACTAGTACAGTAGTATGGAGTTATGTAGTATAGTACAGAGTACTAGTACATTCGTATGGAGTTATGTAGTAGAGTACAGAGTACTAGTACAGTAGTATGGAGTTATGTAGTATAGTACAGAGTACTAGTACAGTCGTATGGAGTTATGTAGTATAGTACAGAGTACTAGTACAGTCGTATGGAGTTATGTAGTATAGTATAGAGTACTAGTACAGTAGTATGGAGTTATGTAGTATAGTACAGAGTACTAGTACAGTCGTATGGAGTTATGTAGTATAGTACAGAGTACTAGTACAGTCGTATGGAGTTATGTAGTGTAGTATAGAGTACTAGTACAGTAGTATGGAGTTATGTAGTATAGTATAGAGTACTAGTACAGTCGTATGGAGTTATGTAGTATAGTACAGAGTACTAGTACAGTCGTATGGAGTTATGTAGTATAGTACAGAGTACTAGTACAGTCGTATGGAGTTATGTAGTATAGTACAGAGTACTAGTACAGTAGTATGGGGTTATGTAGTATAGTACAGAGTACTAGTACAGTTGTATGGAGTTATGTAGTACAGAGTACTAGTACATTCGTATGGAGTTATGTAGTATAGTACAGAGTACTAGTACAGTAGTATGGAGTTATGTAGTATAGTACAGAGTACTAGTACATTCGTATGGAGTTATGTAGTATAGTACAGAGTGCTAGTACAGTAGTATGGGGTTATGTAGTACAGAGTACTAGTACAGTAGTATGGAGTTATGTAGTATAGTACAGAGTACTAGTACAGTAGTATGGAGTTATGTAGTACAGAGTACTAGTACAGTAGTATGGAGTTATGTAGTATAGTATAGAGTACTAGTACATTCGTATGGAGTTATGTAGTACAGAGTACTAGTACAGTAGTATGGAGTTATGTAGTATAGTACAGAGTACTAGTACAGTCGTATGGAGTTATGTAGTATAGTACAGAGTACTAGTACAGTCGTATGGAGGTATGTAGTATAGTACAGAGTACTAGTACAGTCGTATGGAGTTATGTAGTATAGTACAGAGTACTAGTACAGTAGTATGGAGTTATGTAGTATAGTACAGAGTACTAGTACATTCGTATGGAGTTATGTAGTATAGTACAGAGTACTAGTACAGTCGTATGGAGTTATGTAGTATAGTACAGAGTACTAGTACAGTCGTATGGAGTTATGTAGTATAGTACAGAGTACTAGTACAGTCGTATGGAGTTATGTAGTATAGTATAGAGTACTAGTACAGTCGTATGGAGTTATGTAGTATAGTACAGAGTACTAGTACAGTCGTATGGAGTTATGTAGTATAGTACAGAGTACTAGTACAGTCGTATGGAGGTATGTAGTATAGTACAGAGTACTAGTACAGTCGTATGGAGTTATGTAGTATAGTACAGAGTACTAGTACATTCGTATGGAGTTATGTAGTATAGTACAGAGTACTAGTACAGTCGTATGGAGTTATGTAGTATAGTACAGAGTACTAGTACAGTCGTATGGAGGTATGTAGTATAGTACAGAGTACTAGTACAGTAGTATGGGGTTATGTAGTATAGTACAGAGTACTAGTACAGTCGTATGGAGTTATGTAGTACAGAGTACTAGTACAGTCGTATGGAGGTATGTAGTATAGTACAGAGTACTAGTACAGTCGTATGGAGTTATGTAGTATAGTACAGAGTACTAGTACAGTCGTATGGAGTTATGTAGTATAGTACAGAGTACTAGTACAGTAGTATGGAGTTATGTAGTATAGTACAGAGTATTAGTACAGTAGTATGGAGTTATGTAGTATAGTACAGAGTACTAGTACAGTCATATGGAGTTATGTAGTATAGTATAGAGTACTAGTACAGTAGTATGGAGTTATGTAGTATAGTACAGAGTACTAGTACAGTCGTATGGAGTTATGTAGTATAGTACAGAGTACTAGTACAGTCGTATGGAGTTATGTAGTATAGTACAGAGTACTAGTACAGTAGTATGGAGTTATGTAGTATAGTACAGAGTACTAGTACAGTCGTATGGAGTTATGTAGTATAGTACAGAGTACTAGTACAGTAGTATGGAGTTATGTAGTATAGTACAGAGTACTAGTACAGTAGTATGGAGTTATGTAGTATAGTATAGAGTACTAGTACATTCGTATGGAGTTATGTAGTATAGTACAGAGTACTAGTACAGTCGTATGGAGTTATGTAGTATAGTACAGAGTACTAGTACATTCGTATGGAGTTATGTAGTATAGTACAGAGTACTAGTACAGTCGTATGGAGTTATGTAGTACAGAGTACTAGTACATTCGTATGGAGTTATGTAGTATAGTACAGAGTATTAGTACAGTCGTATGGAGGTATGTAGTATAGTACAGAGTACTAGTACAGTCGTATGGAGTTATGTAGTATAGTACAGAGTACTAGTACAGTAGTATGGGGTTATGTAGTATAGTACAGAGTACTAGTACAGTCGTATGGAGTTATGTAGTACAGAGTACTAGTACAGTCGTATGGAGGTATGTAGTATAGTACAGAGTACTAGTACAGTAGTATGGGGTTATGTAGTATAGTACAGAGTACTAGTACAGTCGTATGGAGTTATGTAGTACAGAGTACTAGTACAGTCGTATGGAGGTATGTAGTATAGTACAGAGTACTAGTACAGTCGTATGGAGTTATGTAGTATAGTACAGAGTACTAGTACAGTCGTATGGAGTTATGTAGTATAGTACAGAGTACTAGTACAGTCGTATGGAGGTATGTAGTATAGTACAGAGTATTAGTACAGTAGTATGGAGTTATGTAGTATAGTACAGAGTACTAGTACAGTCATATGGAGTTATGTAGTATAGTACAGAGTACTAGTACAGTCGTATGGAGTTATGTAGTATAGTATAGAGTACTAGTACAGTCGTATGGAGTTATGTAGTATAGTACAGAGTACTAGTACAGTCGTATGGAGTTATGTAGTATAGTACAGAGTACTAGTACAGTCGTATGGAGGTATGTAGTATAGTACAGAGTATTAGTACAGTAGTATGGAGTTATGTAGTATAGTACAGAGTACTAGTACAGTCATATGGAGTTATGTAGTATAGTATAGAGTACTAGTACAGTCGTATGGAGTTATGTAGTATAGTACAGAGTACTAGTACAGTAGTATGGAGTTATGTAGTATAGTACAGAGTACTAGTACAGTCGTATGGAGTTATGTAGTATAGTACAGAGTACTAGTACAGTAGTATGGAGTTATGTAGTATAGTACAGAGTACTAGTACAGTAGTATGGAGTTATGTAGTATAGTATAGAGTACTAGTACAGTCGTATGGAGTTATGTAGTATAGTACAGAGTACTAGTACATTCGTATGGAGTTATGTAGTATAGTACAGAGTACTAGTACAGTCGTATGGAGTTATGTAGTATAGTACAGAGTACTAGTACAGTAGTATGGGGTTATGTAGTATAGTACAGAGTACTAGTACAGTAGTATGGAGTTATGTAGTATAGTATAGAGTACTAGTACAGTAGTATGGAGTTATGTAGTGTAGTACAGAGTACTAGTACAGTCGTATGGAGTTATGTAGTATAGTACAGAGTACTAGTACAGTAGTATGGAGTTATGTAGTATAGTACAGAGTACTAGTACAGTAGTATGGAGTTATGTAGTATAGTACAGAGTACTAGTACAGTCATATGGAGTTATGTAGTATAGTACAGAGTACTAGTACAGTCGTATGGAGTTATGTAGTATAGTATAGAGTACTAGTACAGTCGTATGGAGTTATGTAGTATAGTACAGAGTACTAGTACAGTCGTATGGAGTTATGTAGTATAGTACAGAGTACTAGTACAGTCGTATGGAGGTATGTAGTATAGTACAGAGTATTAGTACAGTAGTATGGAGTTATGTAGTATAGTACAGAGTACTAGTACAGTCATATGGAGTTATGTAGTATAGTATAGAGTACTAGTACAGTCGTATGGAGTTATGTAGTATAGTACAGAGTACTAGTACAGTAGTATGGAGTTATGTAGTATAGTACAGAGTACTAGTACAGTCGTATGGAGTTATGTAGTATAGTACAGAGTACTAGTACAGTAGTATGGAGTTATGTAGTATAGTACAGAGTACTAGTACAGTAGTATGGAGTTATGTAGTATAGTACAGAGTACTAGTACAGTCATATGGAGTTATGTAGTATAGTACAGAGTACTAGTACAGTCGTATGGAGTTATGTAGTATAGTATAGAGTACTAGTACAGTCGTATGGAGTTATGTAGTATAGTACAGAGTACTAGTACAGTCGTATGGAGTTATGTAGTATAGTACAGAGTACTAGTACAGTCGTATGGAGGTATGTAGTATAGTACAGAGTATTAGTACAGTAGTATGGAGTTATGTAGTATAGTACAGAGTACTAGTACAGTCATATGGAGTTATGTAGTATAGTATAGAGTACTAGTACAGTCGTATGGAGTTATGTAGTATAGTACAGAGTACTAGTACAGTAGTATGGAGTTATGTAGTATAGTACAGAGTACTAGTACAGTCGTATGGAGTTATGTAGTATAGTACAGAGTACTAGTACAGTCGTATGGAGTTATGTAGTATAGTACAGAGTACTAGTACAGTCGTATGGAGTTATGTAGTATAGTACAGAGTACTAGTACATTCGTATGGAGTTATGTAGTATAGTACAGAGTACTAGTACAGTCGTATGGAGTTATGTAGTATAGTACAGAGTACTAGTACAGTAGTATGGGGTTATGTAGTATAGTACAGAGTACTAGTACAGTAGTATGGAGTTATGTAGTATAGTACAGAGTACTAGTACAGAGTACGGGGTTATGTAGTATAGTACAGAGTACTAGTACAGTAGTATGGAGTTATGTAGTATAGTATAGAGTACTAGTACAGTCGTATGGAGTTATGTAGTATAGTACAGAGTACTAGTACATTCGTATGGAGTTATGTAGTATAGTACAGAGTACTAGTACAGTAGTATGGAGTTATGTAGTATAGTACAGAGTACTAGTACAGTCGTATGGAGTTATGTAGTATAGTATAGAGTACTAGTACAGTAGTATGGAGTTATGTAGTATAGTACAGAGTACTAGTACAGTAGTATGGAGTTATGTAGTATAGTACAGAGTACTAGTACAGTAGTATGGAGTTATGTAGTATAGTACAGAGTACTAGTACAGTCGTATGGAGTTATGTAGTATAGTATAGAGTACTAGTACAGTCGTATGGAGTTATGTAGTATAGTACAGAGTACTAGTACAGTAGTATGGAGTTATGTAGTATAGTATAGAGTACTAGTACAGTAGTATGGAGTTATGTAGTATAGTACAGAGTACTAGTACAGTAGTATGGAGTTATGTAGTATAGTATAGAGTACTAGTACAGTAGTATGGAGTTATGTAGTATAGTACAGAGTACTAGTACAGTAGTATGGAGTTATGTAGTATAGTACAGAGTACTAGTACAGTCGTATGGAGTTATGTAGTATAGTACAGAGTACTAGTACAGTAGTATGGAGTTATGTAGTATAGTACAGAGTACTAGTACATTCGTATGGAGGTATGTAGTATAGTACAGAGTACTAGTACAGTAGTATGGAGTTATGTAGTATAGTACAGAGTACTAGTACAGTAGTATGGAGTTATGTAGTATAGTACAGAGTACTAGTACAGTAGTATGGAGTTATGTAGTATAGTACAGAGTACTAGTACAGTAGTATGGAGTTATGTAGTAGAGTACAGAGTACTAGTACAGTAGTATGGAGTTATGTAGTATAGTACAGAGTACTAGTACATTCGTATGGAGTTATGTAGTATAGTACAGAGTACTAGTACAGTCGTATGGAGTTATGTAGTATAGTACAGAGTACTAGTACAGTCGTATGGGGTTATG
Source organism: Rana muscosa (assembly GCA_029206835.1). Lineage (NCBI taxonomy): Eukaryota > Metazoa > Chordata > Amphibia > Anura > Ranidae > Rana > Rana muscosa. The sequence goes on from JARGYO010000408.1 coordinate 138,590, forward strand.
TAGTATAGTACAGAGTACTAGTACAGTAGTATGGAGTTATGTAGTATAGTACAGAGTACTAGTACAGTCGTATGGAGTTATGTAGTATAGTACAGAGTACTAGTACAGTCGTATGGAGTTATGTAGTATAGTATAGAGTACTAGTACAGTAGTATGGAGTTATGTAGTATAGTACAGAGTACTAGTACAGTCGTATGGAGTTATGTAGTATAGTACAGAGTACTAGTACAGTCGTATGGAGTTATGTAGTATAGTATAGAGTACTAGTACAGTAGTATGGAGTTATGTAGTATAGTACAGAGTACTAGTACAGTCGTATGGAGTTATGTAGTATAGTACAGAGTACTAGTACAGTAGTATGGGGTTATGTAGTATAGTACAGAGTACTAGTACAGTAGTATGGAGTTATGTAGTATAGTACAGAGTACTAGTACAGTAGTATGGAGTTATGTAGTATAGTACAGAGTACTAGTACAGTAGTATGGAGTTATGTAGTAGAGTATAGAGTACTAGTACAGTAGTATGGAGTTATGTAGTATAGTATAGAGTACTAGTACAGTCGTATGGAGTTATGTAGTATAGTACAGAGTACTAGTACAGTAGTATGGAGTTATGTAGTATAGTACAGAGTACTAGTACAGTAGTATGGAGTTATGTAGTAGAGTATAGAGTACTAGTACAGTAGTATGGAGTTATGTAGTATAGTACAGAGTACTAGTACAGTAGTATGGAGTTATGTAGTATAGTACAGAGTACTAGTACAGTAGTATGGAGTTATGTTGTATAGTATAGAGTACTAGTACAGTACTATGGAGTTATGTAGTATAGTACAGAGTACTAGTACAGTAGTATGGAGTTATGTAGTAGAGTATAGAGTACTAGTACAGTAGTATGGAGTTATGTAGTATAGTACAGAGTACTAGTACAGTAGTATGGAGTTATGTAGTATAGTACAGAGTACTAGTACAGTAGTATGGAGTTATGTAGTAGAGTACTAGTACAGTAGTATGGAGTTATGTAGTATAGTACAGAGTACTAGTACAGTCGTATGGAGTTATGTAGTATAGTACAGAGTACTAGTACAGTCGTATGGAGTTATGTAGTATAGTACAGAGTACTAGTACAGTAGTATGGGGTTATGTAGTATAGTACAGAGTACTAGTACAGTCGTATGGAGTTATGTAGTATAGTACAGAGTACTAGTACAGTCGTATGGAGGTATGTAGTAGAGTATAGAGTACTAGTACAGTCGTATGGAGGTATGTAGTATAGTACAGAGTACTAGTACATTCGTATGGAGTTATGTAGTATAGTACAGAGTACTAGTACAGTAGTATGGAGTTATGTAGTATAGTACAGAGTACTAGTACAGTCGTATGGAGTTATGTAGTATAGTACAGAGTACTAGTACAGTAGTATGGGGTTATGTAGTATAGTACAGAGTACTAGTACAGTCATATGGAGTTATGTAGTATAGTACAGAGTACTAGTACAGTAGTATGGAGTTATGTAGTATAGTACAGAGTACAGTAGTATGGAGTTATGTAGTATAGTACAGAGTACTAGTACAGTCGTATGGAGTTATGTAGTATAGTACAGAGTACTAGTACATTCGTATGGAGTTATGTAGTATAGTACAGAGTACTAGTACATTCGTATGGAGTTATGTAGTATAGTACAGAGTACTAGTACAGTAGTATGGAGTTATGTAGTATAGTACAGAGTACTAGTACAGTCGTATGGAGTTATGTAGTATAGTACAGAGTACTAGTACAGTCGTATGGAGTTATGTAGTATAGTACAGAGTACTAGTACAGTCGTATGGAGTTATGTAGTATAGTATAGAGTACTAGTACAGTAGTATGGAGTTATGTAGTATAGTACAGAGTACTAGTACAGTAGTATGGAGTTATGTAGTATAGTATAGAGTACTAGTACAGTAGTATGGAGTTATGTAGTATAGTACAGAGTACTAGTACAGTAGTATGGAGTTATGTAGTATAGTACAGAGTACTAGTACAGTAGTATGGAGTTATGTAGTATAGTATAGAGTACTAGTACAGTAGTATGGAGTTATGTAGTATAGTACAGAGTACTAGTACAGTCGTATGGAGTTATGTAGTATAGTACAGAGTACTAGTACAGTCGTATGGAGTTATGTAGTGTAGTACAGAGTACTAGTACAGTAGTATGGAGTTATGTAGTATAGTACAGAGTACTAGTACAGTAGTATGGAGTTATGTAGTATAGTACAGAGTACTAGTACAGTAGTATGGAGTTATGTAGTATAGTACAGAGTACTAGTACAGTAGTATGGAGGTATGTAGTATAGTACAGAGTACTAGTACAGTCGTATGGAGTTATGTAGTATAGTACAGAGTACTAGTACAGTCGTATGGAGTTATGTAGTATAGTACAGAGTACTAGTACAGTCGTATGGAGTTATGTAGTATAGTACAGAGTACTAGTACAGTAGTATGGAGTTATGTAGTATAGTACAGAGTACTAGTACAGTAGTATGGAGTTATGTAGTATAGTATAGAGTACTAGTACAGTCGTATGGAGTTATGTAGTATAGTACAGAGTACTAGTACAGTCGTATGGAGTTATGTAGTATAGTACAGAGTACTAGTACAGTAGTATGGGGTTATGTAGTATAGTACAGAGTACTAGTACAGTAGTATGGAGTTATGTAGTATAGTATAGAGTACTAGTACAGTAGTATGGAGTTATGTAGTATAGTACAGAGTACTAGTACAGTAGTATGGAGTTATGTAGTATAGTACAGAGTACTAGTACAGTCGTATGGAGGTATGTAGTATAGTACAGAGTATTAGTACAGTTGTATGGAGTTATGTAGTATAGTACAGAGTACTAGTACAGTCGTATGGAGTTATGTAGTATAGTACAGAGTACTAGTACAGTCGTATGGAGTTATGTAGTATAGTACAGAGTACTAGTACAGTCGTATGGAGTTATGTAGTATAGTATAGAGTACTAGTACAGTAGTATGGAGTTATGTAGTATAGTATAGAGTACTAGTACAGTCGTATGGAGTTATGTAGTATAGTACAGAGTACTAGTACAGTAGTATGGAGTTATGTAGTATAGTACAGAGTACTAGTACAGTCGTATGGAGTTATGTAGTATAGTACAGAGTACTAGTACAGTAGTATGGGGTTATGTAGTATAGTACAGAGTACTAGTACAGTCGTATGGAGTTATGTAGTATAGTATAGAGTACTAGTACAGTAGTATGGAGTTATGTAGTATAGTACAGAGTACTAGTACAGTCGTATGGAGTTATGTAGTATAGTACAGAGTACTAGTACATTCGTATGGAGTTATGTAGTATAGTACAGAGTACTAGTACAGTAGTATGGAGTTATGTAGTATAGTACAGAGTACTAGTACAGTAGTATGGAGTTATGTAGTATAGTACAGAGTACTAGTACAGTCGTATGGAGGTATGTAGTATAGTACAGAGTACTAGTACAGTCGTATGGAGTTATGTAGTATAGTACAGAGTACTAGTACAGTCGTATGGAGTTATGTAGTATAGTACAGAGTACTAGTACAGTCGTATGGAGTTATGTAGTATAGTATAGAGTACTAGTACAGTAGTATGGAGTTATGTAGTATAGTATAGAGTACTAGTACAGTCGTATGGAGTTATGTAGTATAGTACAGAGTACTAGTACAGTAGTATGGGGTTATGTAGTATAGTACAGAGTACTAGTACAGTAGTATGGAGTTATGTAGTATAGTACAGAGTACTAGTACAGTCGTATGGAGTTATGTAGTATAGTACAGAGTACTAGTACAGTAGTATGGGGTTATGTAGTATAGTACAGAGTACTAGTACAGTAGTATGGAGTTATGTAGTATAGTACAGAGTACTAGTACAGTCGTATGGAGTTATGTAGTATAGTACAGAGTACTAGTACAGTCGTATGGAGGTATGTAGTAGAGTACAGAGTACTAGTACATTCGTATGGAGTTATGTAGTATAGTACAGAGTACTAGTACAGTAGTATGGAGTTATGTAGTATAGTACAGAGTACTAGTACAGTAGTATGGAGTTATGTAGTAGAGTATAGAGTACTAGTACAGTAGTATGGAGTTATGTAGTACAGAGTACTAGTACAGTAGTATGGAGTTATGTAGTATAGTACAGAGTACTAGTACAGTAGTATGGAGTTATGTAGTATAGTATAGAGTACTAGTACAGTACTATGGAGTTATGTAGTATAGTACAGAGTACTAGTACATTCGTATGGAGTTATGTAGTATAGTACAGAGTACTAGTACAGTCGTATGGAGTTATGTAGTATAGTACAGAGTACTAGTACAGTAGTATGGAGTTATGTAGTATAGTACAGAGTACTAGTACAGTAGTATGGAGTTATGTAGTATAGTACAGAGTACTAGTACAGTAGTATGGAGTTATGTAGTATAGTACAGAGTACTAGTACAGTCGTATGGAGTTATGTAGTACAGAGTACTAGTACAGTCGTATGGAGTTATGTAGTATAGTATAGAGTACTAGTACATTCGTATGGAGTTATGTAGTATAGTACAGAGTACTAGTACAGTCGTATGGAGTTATGTAGTATAGTACAGAGTACTAGTACAGTCGTATGGAGTTATGTAGTGTAGTACAGAGTACTAGTACAGTAGTATGGAGTTATGTAGTATAGTATAGAGTACTAGTACAGTCGTATGGAGTTATGTAGTATAGTACAGAGTACTAGTACAGTCGTATGGAGTTATGTAGTACAGAGTACTAGTACAGTCGTATGGAGTTATGTAGTATAGTATAGAGTACTAGTACATTCGTATGGAGTTATGTAGTATAGTACAGAGTACTAGTACAGTCGTATGGAGTTATGTAGTATAGTACAGAGTACTAGTACAGTCGTATGGAGTTATGTAGTATAGTACAGAGTACTAGTACAGTAGTATGGAGTTATGTAGTATAGTATAGAGTACTAGTACAGTAGTATGGAGTTATGTAGTATAGTATAGAGTACTAGTACATTCGTATGGAGTTATGTAGTATAGTACAGAGTACTAGTACATTCGTATGGAGTTATGTAGTATAGTACAGAGTACTAGTACAGTAGTATGGAGTTATGTAGTATAGTACAGAGTACTAGTACATTCGTATGGAGTTATGTAGTACAGAGTACTAGTACAGTAGTATGGAGTTATGTAGTATAGTACAGAGTACTAGTACATTCGTATGGAGTTATGTAGTATAGTACAGAGTACTAGTACAGTCGTATGGAGTTATGTAGTATAGTATAGAGTACTAGTACAGTAGTATGGAGTTATGTAGTATAGTACAGAGTACTAGTACATTCGTATGGAGGTATGTAGTATAGTACAGAGTACTAGTACATTCGTATGGAGTTATGTAGTATAGTACAGAGTACTAGTACAGTCGTATGGAGGTATGTAGTATAGTACAGAGTACTAGTACAGTAGTATGGAGTTATGTAGTATAGTACAGAGTACTAGTACAGTAGTATGGAGTTATGTAGTATAGTACAGAGTACTAGTACAGTAGAATGGAGTTATGTAGTATAGTATAGAGTACTAGTACAGTCGTATGGAGTTATGTAGTATAGTACAGAGTACTAGTACAGTCGTATGGAGTTATGTAGTATAGTACAGAGTACTAGTACAGTCGTATGGAGTTATGTAGTATAGTACAGAGTACTAGTACAGTCGTATGGAGTTATGTAATATAGTATAGAGTACTAGTACAGTAGTATGGAGTTATGTAGTATAGTATAGAGTACTAGTACAGTCGTATGGAGTTATGTAGTATAGTACAGAGTACTAGTACAGTCGTATGGAGTTATGTAGTATAGTACAGAGTACTAGTACAGTCGTATGGAGTTATGTAGTATAGTACAGAGTACTAGTACAGTAGTATGGAGTTATGTAGTATAGTACAGAGTACTAGTACAGTCGTATGGAGTTATGTAGTATAGTACAGAGTACTAGTACAGTAGTATGGGGTTATGTAGTATAGTACAGAGTACTAGTACAGTCGTATGGAGGTATGTAGTATAGTACAGAGTACTAGTACAGTAGTATGGAGTTATGTAGTATAGTACAGAGTACTAGTACAGTCGTATGGAGTTATGTAGTATAGTACAGAGTACTAGTACAGTCGTATGGAGTTATGTAGTATAGTACAGAGTACTAGTACAGTTGTATGGAGTTATGTAGTATAGTACAGAGTACTAGTACAGTCGTATGGAGTTATGTAGTATAGTACAGAGTACTAGTACAGTCGTATGGAGTTATGTAGTATAGTACAGAGTACTAGTACAGTCGTATGGAGTTATGTAGTATAGTACAGAGTACTAGTACAGTAGTATGGAGTTATGTAGTATAGTACAGAGTACTAGTACAGTAGTATGGAGTTATGTAGTAGAGTATAGAGTACTAGTACAGTAGTATGGAGTTATGTAGTATAGTATAGAGTACTAGTACAGTCGTATGGAGTTATGTAGTATAGTACAGAGTACTAGTACAGTAGTATGGGGTTATGTAGTATAGTACAGAGTACTAGTACAGTAGTATGGAGTTATGTAGTATAGTACAGAGTACTAGTACAGTCGTATGGAGTTATGTAGTATAGTACAGAGTACTAGTACAGTAGTATGGAGTTATGTAGTATAGTACAGAGTACTAGTACAGTAGTATGGGGTTATGTAGTATAGTACAGAGTACTAGTACAGTAGTATGGAGTTATGTAGTAGAGTACAGAGTACTAGTACAGTAGTATGGAGTTATGTAGTATAGTACAGAGTACTAGTACAGTCGTATGGAGTTATGTAGTATAGTACAGAGTACTAGTACAGTCGTATGGAGTTATGTAGTATAGTACAGAGTACTAGTACAGTAGTATGGGGTTATGTAGTATAGTACAGAGTACTAGTACAGTCGTATGGAGTTATGTAGTATAGTACAGAGTACTAGTACAGTCGTATGGAGGTATGTAGTAGAGTATAGAGTACTAGTACAGTCGTATGGAGGTATGTAGTATAGTACAGAGTACTAGTACATTCGTATGGAGTTATGTAGTATAGTACAGAGTACTAGTACAGTAGTATGGAGTTATGTAGTATAGTACAGAGTACTAGTACAGTAGTATGGAGTTATGTAGTAGAGTATAGAGTACTAGTACAGTAGTATGGAGTTATGTAGTATAGTACAGAGTACTAGTACAGTAGTATGGAGTTATGTAGTATAGTACAGAGTACTAGTACAGTTGTATGGAGTTATGTAGTAGAGTATAGAGTACTAGTACAGTACTATGGAGTTATGTAGTATAGTACAGAGTACTAGTACAGTAGTATGGAGTTATGTAGTAGAGTATAGAGTACTAGTACAGTAGTATGGAGTTATGTAGTATAGTACAGAGTACTAGTACAGTAGTATGGAGTTATGTTGTATAGTATAGAGTACTAGTACAGTACTATGGAGTTATGTAGTATAGTACAGAGTACTAGTACAGTAGTATGGAGTTATGTAGTAGAGTATAGAGTACTAGTACAGTAGTATGGAGTTATGTAGTATAGTACAGAGTACTAGTACAGTAGTATGGAGTTATGTTGTATAGTATAGAGTACTAGTACAGTCGTATGGAGTTATGTAGTATAGTACAGAGTACTAGTACAGTAGTATGGAGTTATGTAGTATAGTACAGAGTACTAGTACAGTAGTATGGAGTTATGTAGTAGAGTATAGAGTACTAGTACAGTAGTATGGAGTTATGTAGTATAGTACAGAGTACTAGTACAGTAGTATGGAGTTATGTAGTATAGTACAGAGTACTAGTACAGTAGTATGGAGTTATGTAGTATAGTACAGAGTACTAGTACAGTCGTATGGAGTTATGTAGTATAGTACAGAGTACTAGTACAGTAGTATGGAGTTATGTAGTATAGTATAGAGTACTAGTACAGTCGTATGGAGTTATGTAGTATAGTACAGAGTACTAGTACAGTCGTATGGAGTTATGTATTATAGTACAGAGTACTAGTACAGTAGTATGGAGTTATGTAGTATAGTACAGAGTACTAGTACAGTAGTATGGACTTATGTAGTATAGTATAGAGTACTAGTACAGTAGTATGGAGTTATGTAGTAGAGTACAGAGTACTAGTACAGTCGTATGGAGTTATGTAGTATAGTACAGAGTACTAGTACAGTAGTATGGAGTTATGTAGTATAGTACAGAGTACTAGTACAGTCGTATGGAGTTATGTAGTATAGTACAGAGTACTAGTACAGTAGTATGGAGTTATGTAGTATAGTACAGAGTACTAGTACAGTAGTATGGAGTTATGTAGTATAGTACAGAGTACTAGTACAGTCATATGGAGTTATGTATTATAGTATAGAGTACTAGTACAGTCGTATGGAGTTATGTAGTACAGAGTACTAGTACAGTAGTATGGAGTTATGTAGTATAGTACAGAGTACTAGTACAGTAGTATGGAGTTATGTAGTATAGTACAGAGTACTAGTACAGTCGTATGGAGTTATGTAGTATAGTACAGAGTACTAGTACAGTCGTATGGAGTTATGTAGTATAGTATAGAGTACTAGTACAGTCGTATGGAGTTATGTAGTATAGTACAGAGTACTAGTACAGTAGTATGGAGTTATGTAGTATAGTACAGAGTACTAGTACAGTCGTATGGAGGTATGTAGTATAGTACAGAGTACTAGTACAGTAGTATGGAGTTATGTAGTATAGTACAGAGTACTAGTACAGTCATATGGAGTTATGTAGTATAGTACAGAGTACTAGTACAGTAGTATGGAGTTATGTAGTATAGTATAGAGTACGAGTACAGTAGTATGGAGTTATGTAGTATAGTACAGAGTACTAGTACAGTCGTATGGAGTTATGTAGTATAGTACAGAGTACTAGTACATTCGTATGGAGTTATGTAGTATAGTACAGAGTACTAGTACAGTCGTATGGAGTTATGTAGTATAGTACAGAGTACTAGTACAGTAGTATGGAGTTATGTAGTATAGTACAGAGTACTAGTACATTCGTATGGAGTTATGTAGTATAGTACAGAGTACTAGTACAGTCATATGGAGTTATGTAGTATAGTACAGAGTACTAGTACAGTCGTATGGAGTTATGTAGTATAGTATAGAGTACTAGTACAGTCATATGGGGTTATGTAGTATAGTACAGAGTACTAGTACAGTCGTATGGAGGTATGTAGTATAGTACAGAGTACTAGTACAGTCGTATGGAGGTATGTAGTATAGTACAGAGTACTAGTACAGTAGTATGGAGTTATGTAGTATAGTATAGAGTACTAGTACAGTAGTATGGAGTTATGTAGTATAGTATAGAGTACTAGTACAGTAGTATGGAGTTATGTAGTATAGTATAGAGTACTAGTACAGTCGTATGGAGTTATGTAGTATAGTACAGAGTACTAGTACAGTAGTATGGAGTTATGTAGTATAGTATAGAGTACTAGTACAGTCGTATGGAGTTATGTAGTATAGTACAGAGTACTAGTACAGTCGTATGGAGTTATGTAGTATAGTACAGAGTACTAGTACAGTAGTATGGAGTTATGTAGTATAGTATAGAGTACTAGTACAGTAGTATGGAGTTATGTAGTATAGTATAGAGTACTAGTACAGTCGTATGGAGTTATGTAGTATAGTATAGAGTACTAGTACAGTAGTATGGGGTTATGTAGTATAGTACAGAGTACTAGTACAGTCGTATGGAGTTATGTAGTATAGTACAGAGTACTAGTACAGTCGTATGGAGTTATGTAGTATAGTACAGAGTACTAGTACAGTAGTATGGAGTTATGTAGTATAGTACAGAGTACTAGTACAGTAGTATGGAGTTATGTAGTATAGTACAGAGTACTAGTACAGTAGTATGGAGTTATGTAGTATAGTACAGAGTACTAGTACAGTCGTATGGAGTTATGTAGTATAGTACAGAGTACTAGTACAGTAGTATGGAGTTATGTAGTATAGTACAGAGTACTAGTACATTCGTATGGAGTTATGTAGTATAGTACAGAGTACTAGTACAGTAGTATGGAGTTATGCAGTATAGTACAGAGTACTAGTACAGTAGTATGGAGTTATGTAGTATAGTACAGAGTACTAGTACAGTCGTATGGAGGTATGTAGTATAGTATAGAGTACTAGTACAGTAGTATGGAGTTATGTAGTATAGTACAGAGTACTAGTACAGTCGTATGGAGTTATGTAGTATAGTACAGAGTACTAGTACAGTAGTATGGAGTTATGTAGTATAGTACAGAGTACTAGTACAGTCGTATGGAGTTATGTATTATAGTACAGAGTACTAGTACAGTCGTATGGAGTTATGTAGTACAGAGTACTAGTACAGTAGTATGGAGTTATGTAGTATAGTACAGAGTACTAGTACAGTCGTATGGAGTTATGTAGTATAGTACAGAGTACTAGTACAGTAGTATGGAGTTATGTAGTATAGTACAGAGTACTAGTACAGTCGTATGGAGGTATGTAGTAGAGTATAGAGTACTAGTACATTCGTATGGAGTTATGTAGTATAGTACAGAGTACTAGTACAGTTGTATGGAGTTATGTAGTATAGTACAGAGTACTAGTACAGTAGTATGGAGTTATGTAGTATAGTACAGAGTACTAGTACATTCGTATGGAGTTATGTAGTATAGTACAGAGTACTAGTACAGTCGTATGGAGTTATGTAGTATAGTACAGAGTACTAGTACAGTAGTATGGAGTTATGTAGTATAGTACAGAGTACTAGTACAGTCATATGGAGTTATGTAGTATAGTACAGAGTACTAGTACAGTAGTATGGAGTTATGTAGTATAGTACAGAGTACTAGTACATTCGTATGGAGTTATGTAGTATAGTACAGAGTACTAGTACAGTCGTATGGAGTTATGTAGTATAGTACAGAGTACTAGTACAGTAGTATGGAGTTATGTAGTATAGTACAGAGTACTAGTACAGTCGTATGGAGTTATGTAGTATAGTACAGAGTACTAGTACAGTAGTATGGAGTTATGTAGTATAGTACAGAGTACTAGTACAGTAGTATGGAGTTATGTAGTATAGTACAGAGTACTAGTACATTCGTATGGAGTTATGTAGTATAGTACAGAGTACTAGTACAGTCGTATGGAGTTATGTAGTATAGTACAGAGTACTAGTACAGTCATATGGAGTTATGTAGTATAGTACAGAGTACTAGTACAGTAGTATGGAGTTATGTAGTATAGTACAGAGTACTAGTACAGTAGTATGGAGTTATGTAGTATAGTACAGAGTACTAGTACAGTCGTATGGAGTTATGTAGTAGAGTATAGAGTACTAGTACAGTCGTATGGAGTTATGTAGTATAGTACAGAGTACTAGTACAGTCGTATGGAGTTATGTAGTATAGTACAGAGTACTAGTACAGTAGTATGGAGTTATGTAGTATAGTACAGAGTACTAGTACAGTAGTATGGAGTTATGTAGTATAGTACAGAGTACTAGTACATTCGTATGGAGTTATGTAGTATAGTACAGAGTACTAGTACAGTCGTATGGAGTTATGTAGTATAGTACAGAGTACTAGTACAGTAGTATGGAGTTATGTAGTGTAGTACAGAGTACTAGTACAGTAGTATGGAGTTATGTAGTGTAGTACAGAGTACTAGTACAGTCATATGGAGTTATGTAGTATAGTACAGAGTACTAGTACAGTAGTATGGAGTTATGTAGTATAGTACAGAGTACTAGTACAGTAGTATGGAGTTATGTAGTATAGTACAGAGTACTAGTACAGTAGTATGGAGTTATGTAGTATAGTACAGAGTACTAGTACAGTCGTATGGAGTTATGTAGTAGAGTATAGAGTACTAGTACAGTCGTATGGAGTTATGTAGTATAGTACAGAGTACTAGTACAGTCGTATGGAGTTATGTAGTATAGTACAGAGTACTAGTACAGTAGTATGGAGTTATGTAGTATAGTACAGAGTACTAGTACAGTCGTATGGAGTTATGTAGTATAGTACAGAGTACTAGTACAGTCGTATGGAGTTATGTAGTATAGTACAGAGTACTAGTACAGTAGTATGGAGTTATGTAGTATAGTACAGAGTACTAGTACAGTCATATGGAGTTATGTAGTATAGTACAGAGTACTAGTACAGTCGTATGGAGTTATGTAGTATAGTACAGAGTACTAGTACAGTAGTATGGAGTTATGTAGTAGAGTATAGAGTACTAGTACAGTCGTATGGAGTTATGTAGTATAGTACAGAGTACTAGTACATTCGTATGGAGTTATGTAGTATAGTACAGAGTACTAGTACAGTCGTATGGAGTTATGTAGTATAGTACAGAGTACTAGTACAGTAGTATGGAGTTATGTAGTATAGTACAGAGTACTAGTACATTCGTATGGAGTTATGTAGTATAGAGTACTAGTACAGTAGTATGGAGTTATGTAGTATAGTACAGAGTACTAGTACATTCGTATGGAGTTATGTAGTATAGAGTACTAGTACAGTAGTATGGAGTTATGTAGTATAGTACAGAGTACTAGTACATTCGTATGGAGTTATGTAGTATAGTACAGAGTACTAGTACAGTCGTATGGAGTTATGTAGTATAGTACAGAGTACTAGTACATTCGTATGGAGTTATGTAGTATAGTACAGAGTACTAGTACATTCGTATGGAGTTATGTAGTATAGTACAGAGTACTAGTACAGTAGTATGGAGTTATGTAGTATAGTACAGAGTACTAGTACAGTCGTATGGAGTTATGTAGTATAGTACAGAGTACTAGTACAGTCGTATGGAGTTATGTAGTATAGTACAGAGTACTAGTACAGTCGTATGGAGTTATGTAGTATAGTACAGAGTACTAGTACAGTAGTATGGAGTTATGTAGTATAGTACAGAGTACTAGTACAGTAGTATGGAGTTATGTAGTATAGAGTACTAGTACATTCGTATGGAGTTATGTAGTATAGTACAGAGTACTAGTACAGTAGTATGGAGGTATGTAGTATAGTACAGAGTACTAGTACAGTAGTATGGAGTTATGTAGTATAGTACAGAGTACTAGTACAGTCGTATGGAGTTATGTAGTATAGTACAGAGTACTAGTACAGTCATATGGAGTTATGTAGTATAGTACAGAGTACTAGTACATTCGTATGGAGTTATGTAGTATAGTACAGAGTACTAGTACAGTCGTATGGAGTTATGTAGTATAGTACAGAGTACTAGTACAGTCGTATGGAGTTATGTAGTATAGTACAGAGTACTAGTACAGTAGTATGGAGTTATGTAGTATAGTACAGAGTACTAGTACAGTAGTATGGAGTTATGTAGTATAGTACAGAGTACTAGTACAGTAGTATGGAGTTATGTAGTATAGTACAGAGTACTAGTACAGTAGTATGGAGTTATGTAGTATAGAGTACTAGTACAGTAGTATGGAGTTATGTAGTATAGTACAGAGTACTAGTACAGTCGTATGGAGTTATGTAGTATAGTACAGAGTACTAGTACAGTCGTATGGAGTTATGTAGTATAGTACAGAGTATTAGTACAGTCGTATGGAGTTATGTAGTATAGTACAGAGTACTAGTACATTCGTATGGAGTTATGTAGTATAGTACAGAGTACTAGTACAGTCGTATGGAGTTATGTAGTATAGTACAGAGTACTAGTACAGTAGTATGGAGTTATGTAGTATAGTACAGAGTACTAGTACATTCGTATGGAGTTATGTAGTATAGTACAGAGTACTAGTACAGTCGTATGGAGTTATGTAGTATAGTACAGAGTACTAGTACAGTCGTATGGAGTTATGTAGTATAGTACAGAGTATTAGTACAGTCGTATGGAGTTATGTAGTATAGTACAGAGTACTAGTACATTCGTATGGAGTTATGTAGTATAGTACAGAGTACTAGTACAGTCGTATGGAGTTATGTAGTATAGTACAGAGTACTAGTACAGTCGTATGGAGTTATGTAGTACAGAGTACTAGTACAGTAGTATGGAGTTATGTAGTATAGTACAGAGTACTAGTACATTCGTATGGAGTTATGTAGTATAGTACAGAGTACTAGTACATTCGTATGGAGTTATGTAGTATAGTATAGAGTACTAGTACAGTCGTATGGAGTTATGTAGTATAGTACAGAGTACTAGTACAGTCGTATGGGGTTATGTAGTATAGTACAGAGTACTAGTACAGTCGTATGGAGTTATGTAGTATAGTACAGAGTACTAGTACATTCGTATGGAGTTATGTAGTATAGTACAGAGTACTAGTACAGTAGTATGGGGTTATGTAGTATAGTACAGAGTACTAGTACATTCGTATGGAGTTATGTAGTATAGTACAGAGTACTAGTACAGTAGTATGGAGTTATGTAGTATAGTATAGAGTACTAGTACAGTAGTATGGAGTTATGTAGTATAGTACAGAGTACTAGTACAGTAGTATGGAGTTATGTAGTATAGTACAGAGTACTAGTACAGTAGTATGGAGTTATGTAGTATAGTATAGAGTACTAGTACAGTCGTATGGAGTTATGTAGTATAGTACAGAGTACTAGTACAGTCGTATGGAGGTATGTAGTATAGTACAGAGTACTAGTACAGTCGTATGGAGTTATGTAGTATAGTACAGAGTATTAGTACAGTAGTATGGAGTTATGTAGTATAGTACAGAGTACTAGTACAGTAGTATGGAGTTATGTAGTAGAGTACAGAGTACTAGTACAGTAGTATGGAGTTATGTAGTATAGTACAGAGTACTAGTACAGTAGTATGGAGTTATGTAGTATAGTACAGAGTACTGGTACAGTCGTATGGAGTTATGTAGTATAGTACAGAGTACTAGTACATTCGTATGGAGTTATGTAGTATAGTATAGAGTACTAGTACAGTCGTATGGAGTTATGTAGTATAGTACAGAGTACTAGTACATTCGTATGGAGTTATGTAGTATAGTACAGAGTACTAGTACAGTCGTATGGAGTTATGTAGTATAGTACAGAGTACTAGTACAGTAGTATGGAGTTATGTAGTATAGTACAGAGTACTAGTACAGTAGTATGGAGTTATGTAGTATAGTACAGAGTACTAGTACAGTCGTATGGAGTTATGTAGTATAGTATAGAGTACTAGTACAGTAGTATGGAGTTATGTAGTATAGTACAGAGTACTAGTACAGTAGTATGGAGCTATGTAGTATAGTACAGAGTACTAGTACAGTCGTATGGAGTTATGTAGTATAGTACAGAGTACTAGTACAGTAGTATGGAGTTATGTAGTATAGTACAGAGTACTAGTACATTCGTATGGAGTTATGTAGTATAGTACAGAGTACTAGTACAGTCGTATGGAGTTATGTAGTATAGTACAGAGTACTAGTACAGTAGTATGGAGTTATGTAGTATAGTATAGAGTACTAGTACAGTAGTATGGAGTTATGTAGTATAGTACAGAGTACTAGTACAGTAGTATGGAGTTATGTAGTATAGTACAGAGTACTAGTACAGTAGTATGGAGTTATGTAGTATAGTACAGAGTACTAGTACAGTAGTATGGAGTTATGTAGTATAGTACAGAGTACTAGTACAGTAGTATGGAGTTATGTAGTATAGTACAGAGTACTAGTACAGTAGTATGGAGTTATGTAGTATAGTATAGAGTACTAGTACAGTCGTATGGAGTTATGTAGTATAGTACAGAGTACTAGTACAGTAGTATGGAGTTATGTAGTATAGTACAGAGTACTAGTACAGTAGTATGGAGTTATGTAGTATAGTATAGAGTACTAGTACAGTCGTATGGAGTTATGTAGTATAGTACAGAGTACTAGTACAGTCGTATGGAGTTATGTAGTATAGTACAGAGTACTAGTACAGTCGTATGGAGTTATGTAGTATAGTACAGAGTACTAGTACAGTCGTATGGAGTTATGTAGTATAGTACAGAGTACTAGTACAGTAGTATGGAGTTATGTAGTATAGTACAGAGTACTAGTACAGTCGTATGGAGTTATGTAGTATAGTACAGAGTACTAGTACAGTAGTATGGAGTTATGTAGTATAGTACAGAGTACTAGTACATTCGTATGGAGTTATGTAGTATAGTACAGAGTACTAGTACAGTCGTATGGAGTTATGTAGTATAGTACAGAGTACTAGTACAGTCGTATGGAGTTATGTAGTATAGTACAGAGTACTAGTACAGTCATATGGAGTTATGTAGTATAGTACAGAGTACTAGTACAGTAGTATGGAGTTATGTAGTATAGTACAGAGTACTAGTACAGTAGTATGGAGTTATGTAGTATAGTACAGAGTACTAGTACAGTAGTATGGAGTTATGTATTATAGTATAGAGTACTAGTACAGTCGTATGGAGTTATGTAGTATAGTACAGAGTACTAGCACAGTCGTATGGAGTTATGTAGTATAGTACAGAGTACTAGTACAGTCGTATGGAGTTATGTAGTATAGTACAGAGTACTAGTACAGTAGTATGGAGTTATGTAGTATAGTACAGAGTACTAGTACAGTCATATGGAGTTATGTAGTATAGTACAGAGTACTAGTACAGTAGTATGGGGTTATGTAGTATAGTACAGAGTACTAGTACAGTAGTATGGGGTTATGTAGTATAGTACAGAGTACTAGTACAGTAGTATGGAGTTATGTAGTATAGTACAGAGTACTAGTACAGTCGTATGGAGTTATGTAGTATAGTACAGAGTACTAGTACAGTCGTATGGAGTTATGTAGTATAGTACAGAGTACTAGTACAGTAGTATGGAGTTATGTAGTATAGTACAGAGTACTAGTACAGTCGTATGGAGTTATGTAGTAGAGTACAGAGTACTAGTACAGTCGTATGGAGTTATGTAGTATAGTACAGAGTACTAGTACAGTAGTATGGAGTTATGTAGTATAGTACAGAGTACTAGTACAGTCGTATGGAGTTATGTAGTATAGTACAGAGTACTAGTACAGTCGTATGGAGTTATGTAGTATAGTACAGAGTACTAGTACAGTAGTATGGAGTTATGTAGTATAGTACAGAGTACTAGTACAGTCGTATGGAGTTATGTAGTAGAGTACAGAGTACTAGTACAGTCGTATGGAGTTATGTAGTATAGTACAGAGTACTAGTACAGTCGTATGGAGTTATGTAGTATAGTACAGAGTACTAGTACAGTAGTATGGAGTTATGTAGTATAGTACAGAGTACTAGTACAGTAGTATGGAGTTATGTAGTATAGTACAGAGTACTAGTACAGTAGTATGGAGTTATGTAGTATAGTACAGAGTACTAGTACAGTCGTATGGAGTTATGTAGTAGAGTATAGAGTACTAGTACAGTAGTATGGAGTTATGTAGTATAGTACAGAGTACTAGTACAGTAGTATGGAGTTATGTAGTATAGTACAGAGTACTAGTACAGTCGTATGGAGTTATGTAGTATAGTACAGAGTACTAGTACAGTAGTATGGAGTTATGTAGTATAGTACAGAGTACTAGTACAGTAGTATGGAGTTATGTAGTATAGTACAGAGTACTAGTACAGTAGTATGGAGTTATGTAGTATAGTACAGAGTACTAGTACAGTCATATGGAGTTATGTAGTATAGTACAGAGTACTAGTACAGTAGTATGGAGTTATGTAGTATAGTACAGAGTACTAGTACAGTCGTATGGAGTTATGTAGTAGAGTACAGAGTACTAGTACAGTCGTATGGAGTTATGTAGTATAGTACAGAGTACTAGTACAGTAGTATGGAGTTATGTAGTATAGTACAGAGTACTAGTACAGTCGTATGGAGTTATGTAGTATAGTACAGAGTACTAGTACAGTCGTATGGAGTTATGTAGTATAGTACAGAGTACTAGTACAGTAGTATGGAGTTATGTAGTATAGTACAGAGTACTAGTACAGTCGTATGGAGTTATGTAGTAGAGTACAGAGTACTAGTACAGTCGTATGGAGTTATGTAGTATAGTACAGAGTACTAGTACAGTCGTATGGAGTTATGTAGTATAGTACAGAGTACTAGTACAGTAGTATGGAGTTATGTAGTATAGTACAGAGTACTAGTACAGTAGTATGGAGTTATGTAGTATAGTACAGAGTACTAGTACAGTAGTATGGAGTTATGTAGTATAGTACAGAGTACTAGTACAGTCGTATGGAGTTATGTAGTAGAGTATAGAGTACTAGTACAGTAGTATGGAGTTATGTAGTATAGTACAGAGTACTAGTACAGTAGTATGGAGTTATGTAGTATAGTACAGAGTACTAGTACAGTCGTATGGAGTTATGTAGTATAGTACAGAGTACTAGTACAGTAGTATGGAGTTATGTAGTATAGTACAGAGTACTAGTACAGTAGTATGGAGTTATGTAGTATAGTACAGAGTACTAGTACAGTAGTATGGAGTTATGTAGTATAGTACAGAGTACTAGTACAGTCATATGGAGTTATGTAGTATAGTACAGAGTACTAGTACAGTAGTATGGAGTTATGTAGTATAGTACAGAGTACAGTAGTATGGAGTTATGTAGTATAGTACAGAGTACTAGTACAGTCGTATGGAGTTATGTAGTATAGTACAGAGTACTAGTACATTCGTATGGAGTTATGTAGTATAGTACAGAGTACTAGTACATTCGTATGGAGTTATGTAGTATAGTACAGAGTACTAGTACAGTAGTATGGAGTTATGTAGTATAGTACAGAGTACTAGTACAGTCGTATGGAGTTATGTAGTATAGTACAGAGTACTAGTACAGTCGTATGGAGTTATGTAGTATAGTACAGAGTACTAGTACAGTAGTATGGAGTTATGTAGTATAGTATAGAGTACTAGTACAGTAGTATGGAGTTATGTAGTATAGTATAGAGTACTAGTACAGTAGTATGGAGTTATGTAGTATAGTACAGAGTACTAGTACAGTAGTATGGAGTTATGTAGTATAGTACAGAGTACTAGTACAGTCGTATGGAGTTATGTAGTATAGTACAGAGTACTAGTACAGTAGTATGGGGTTATGTAGTATAGTACAGAGTACTAGTACAGTAGTATGGAGTTATGTAGTATAGTATAGAGTACTAGTACAGTCGTATGGAGTTATGTAGTATAGTACAGAGTACTAGTACAGTCGTATGGAGTTATGTAGTGTAGTACAGAGTACTAGTACAGTAGTATGGAGTTATGTAGTATAGTACAGAGTACTAGTACAGTAGTATGGAGTTATGTAGTATAGTACAGAGTACTAGTACAGTAGTATGGAGTTATGTAGTATAGTACAGAGTACTAGTACAGTAGTATGGAGGTATGTAGTATAGTACAGAGTACTAGTACAGTCGTATGGAGTTATGTAGTATAGTACAGAGTACTAGTACAGTCGTATGGAGTTATGTAGTATAGTACAGAGTACTAGTACAGTCGTATGGAGTTATGTAGTATAGTACAGAGTACTAGTACAGTAGTATGGAGTTATGTAGTATAGTACAGAGTACTAGTACAGTAGTATGGAGTTATGTAGTATAGTATAGAGTACTAGTACAGTAGTATGGAGTTATGTAGTATAGTACAGAGTACTAGTACAGTCGTATGGAGTTATGTAGTATAGTACAGAGTACTAGTACAGTCGTATGGAGTTATGTAGTATAGTACAGAGTACTAGTACAGTAGTATGGGGTTATGTAGTATAGTACAGAGTACTAGTACAGTCGTATGGAGTTATGTAGTATAGTACAGAGTACTAGTACAGTAGTATGGGGTTATGTAGTATAGTACAGAGTACTAGTACAGTAGTATGGGGTTATGTAGTATAGTACAGAGTACTAGTACAGTAGTATGGAGTTATGTAGTATAGTATAGAGTACTAGTACAGTAGTATGGAGTTATGTAGTATAGTACAGAGTACTAGTACAGTAGTATGGAGTTATGTAGTATAGTACAGAGTACTAGTACAGTCGTATGGAGGTATGTAGTATAGTACAGAGTATTAGTACAGTTGTATGGAGTTATGTAGTATAGTACAGAGTACTAGTACAGTCGTATGGAGTTATGTAGTATAGTACAGAGTACTAGTACAGTCGTATGGAGTTATGTAGTATAGTACAGAGTACTAGTACAGTCGTATGGAGTTATGTAGTATAGTATAGAGTACTAGTACAGTAGTATGGAGTTATGTAGTATAGTATAGAGTACTAGTACAGTCGTATGGAGTTATGTAGTATAGTACAGAGTACTAGTACAGTAGTATGGAGTTATGTAGTATAGTACAGAGTACTAGTACAGTCGTATGGAGTTATGTAGTATAGTACAGAGTACTAGTACAGTAGTATGGGGTTATGTAGTATAGTACAGAGTACTAGTACAGTCGTATGGAGTTATGTAGTATAGTATAGAGTACTAGTACAGTAGTATGGAGTTATGTAGTATAGTACAGAGTACTAGTACAGTCGTATGGAGTTATGTAGTATAGTACAGAGTACTAGTACATTCGTATGGAGTTATGTAGTATAGTACAGAGTACTAGTACAGTAGTATGGAGTTATGTAGTATAGTACAGAGTACTAGTACAGTAGTATGGAGTTATGTAGTATAGTACAGAGTACTAGTACAGTCGTATGGAGTTATGTAGTATAGTACAGAGTACTAGTACAGTCGTATGGAGGTATGTAGTATAGTACAGAGTACTAGTACAGTCGTATGGAGTTATGTAGTATAGTACAGAGTACTAGTACAGTCGTATGGAGTTATGTAGTATAGTACAGAGTACTAGTACAGTCGTATGGAGTTATGTAGTATAGTACAGAGTACTAGTACAGTCGTATGGAGTTATGTAGTATAGTACAGAGTACTAGTACAGTCGTATGGAGTTATGTAGTATAGTACAGAGTACTAGTACAGTAGTATGGAGTTATGTAGTACAGAGTACTAGTACAGTAGTATGGAGTTATGTAGTATAGTACAGAGTACTAGTACAGTCGTATGGAGTTATGTAGTATAGTACAGAGTACTAGTACAGTCGTATGGAGTTATGTAGTATAGTATAGAGTACTAGTACAGTAGTATGGAGTTATGTAGTATAGTATAGAGTACTAGTACAGTCGTATGGAGTTATGTAGTATAGTACAGAGTACTAGTACAGTAGTATGGGGTTATGTAGTATAGTACAGAGTACTAGTACAGTAGTATGGAGTTATGTAGTATAGTACAGAGTACTAGTACAGTCGTATGGAGTTATGTAGTATAGTAGAGTACTAGTACAGTAGTATGGGGTTATGTAGTATAGTACAGAGTACTAGTACAGTCGTATGGAGTTATGTAGTATAGTACAGAGTACTAGTACAGTCGTATGGAGGTATGTAGTAGAGTATAGAGTACTAGTACAGTCGTATGGAGGTATGTAGTATAGTACAGAGTACTAGTACATTCGTATGGAGTTATGTAGTATAGTACAGAGTACTAGTACAGTAGTATGGAGTTATGTAGTATAGTACAGAGTACTAGTACAGTAGTATGGAGTTATGTAGTAGAGTATAGAGTACTAGTACAGTAGTATGGAGTTATGTAGTATAGTACAGAGTACTAGTACAGTAGTATGGAGTTATGTAGTATAGTATAGAGTACTAGTACAGTACTATGGAGTTATGTAGTATAGTACAGAGTACTAGTACATTCGTATGGAGTTATGTAGTATAGTACAGAGTACTAGTACAGTCGTATGGAGTTATGTAGTATAGTACAGAGTACTAGTACAGTAGTATGGAGTTATGTAGTATAGTACAGAGTACTAGTACAGTAGTATGGAGTTATGTAGTATAGTACAGAGTACTAGTACAGTAGTATGGAGTTATGTAGTATAGTACAGAGTACTAGTACAGTCGTATGGAGTTATGTAGTACAGAGTACTAGTACAGTCGTATGGAGTTATGTAGTATAGTATAGAGTACTAGTACATTCGTATGGAGTTATGTAGTATAGTACAGAGTACTAGTACAGTCGTATGGAGTTATGTAGTATAGTACAGAGTACTAGTACAGTCGTATGGAGTTATGTAGTGTAGTACAGAGTACTAGTACAGTAGTATGGAGTTATGTAGTATAGTATAGAGTACTAGTACAGTCGTATGGAGTTATGTAGTATAGTACAGAGTACTAGTACAGTCGTATGGAGTTATGTAGTATAGTACAGAGTACTAGTACAGTCGTATGGAGTTATGTAGTATAGTACAGAGTACTAGTACAGTCGTATGGAGTTATGTAGTATAGTACAGAGTACTAGTACAGTCGTATGGAGT
The DNA here is from genome assembly GCA_029206835.1 of Rana muscosa. Classification (NCBI taxonomy): domain Eukaryota; kingdom Metazoa; phylum Chordata; class Amphibia; order Anura; family Ranidae; genus Rana; species Rana muscosa. The sequence goes on from JARGYO010000408.1 coordinate 161,009, forward strand.
TATGTAGTACAGAGTACTAGTACAGTCGTATGGAGTTATGTAGTATAGTATAGAGTACTAGTACAGTAGTATGGAGTTATGTAGTATAGTATAGAGTACTAGTACAGTCGTATGGAGTTATGTAGTATAGTACAGAGTACTAGTACAGTCGTATGGAGTTATGTAGTATAGTACAGAGTACTAGTACAGTCGTATGGAGTTATGTAGTATAGTACAGAGTACTAGTACAGTCGTATGGAGTTATGTAGTATAGTACAGAGTACTAGTACAGTCGTATGGAGGTATGTAGTATAGTACAGAGTACTAGTACAGTCGTATGGAGTTATGTAGTATAGTACAGAGTACTAGTACAGTAGTATGGGGTTATGTAGTATAGTACAGAGTACTAGTACAGTTGTATGGAGTTATGTAGTACAGAGTACTAGTACATTCGTATGGAGTTATGTAGTATAGTACAGAGTACTAGTACAGTAGTATGGAGTTATGTAGTATAGTACAGAGTACTAGTACATTCGTATGGAGTTATGTAGTATAGTACAGAGTGCTAGTACAGTAGTATGGGGTTATGTAGTACAGAGTACTAGTACAGTCGTATGGAGTTATGTAGTATAGTACAGAGTACTAGTACAGTAGTATGGAGTTATGTAGTACAGAGTACTAGTACAGTAGTATGGAGTTATGTAGTATAGTACAGAGTACTAGTACATTCGTATGGAGTTATGTAGTATAGTACAGAGTACTAGTACAGTCGTATGGAGTTATGTAGTATAGTACAGAGTACTAGTACAGTCGTATGGAGTTATGTAGTATAGTACAGAGTACTAGTACAGTCGTATGGAGTTATGTAGTATAGTACAGAGTACTAGTACAGTCGTATGGAGTTATGTAGTATAGTACAGAGTACTAGTACAGTCGTATGGAGTTATGTAGTATAGTACAGAGTACTAGTACAGTAGTATGGGGTTATGTAGTATAGTACAGAGTACTAGTACAGTCGTATGGAGTTATGTAGTACAGAGTACTAGTACATTCGTATGGAGTTATGTAGTATAGTACAGAGTACTAGTACAGTCGTATGGAGTTATGTAGTATAGTACAGAGTACTAGTACAGTCGTATGGAGGTATGTAGTATAGTACAGAGTACTAGTACAGTCGTATGGAGTTATGTAGTATAGTACAGAGTACTAGTACAGTAGTATGGGGTTATGTAGTATAGTACAGAGTACTAGTACAGTCGTATGGAGTTATGTAGTACAGAGTACTAGTACAGTCGTATGGAGGTATGTAGTATAGTACAGAGTACTAGTACAGTAGTATGGGGTTATGTAGTATAGTACAGAGTACTAGTACAGTCGTATGGAGTTATGTAGTACAGAGTACTAGTACAGTCGTATGGAGGTATGTAGTATAGTACAGAGTACTAGTACAGTCGTATGGAGTTATGTAGTATAGTACAGAGTACTAGTACAGTCGTATGGAGTTATGTAGTATAGTACAGAGTACTAGTACAGTCGTATGGAGGTATGTAGTATAGTACAGAGTATTAGTACAGTAGTATGGAGTTATGTAGTATAGTACAGAGTACTAGTACAGTCATATGGAGTTATGTAGTATAGTATAGAGTACTAGTACAGTCGTATGGAGTTATGTAGTATAGTACAGAGTATTAGTACAGTAGTATGGAGTTATGTAGTATAGTACAGAGTACTAGTACAGTCATATGGAGTTATGTAGTATAGTACAGAGTACTAGTACAGTCGTATGGAGTTATGTAGTATAGTATAGAGTACTAGTACAGTCGTATGGAGTTATGTAGTATAGTACAGAGTACTAGTACAGTCGTATGGAGTTATGTAGTATAGTATAGAGTACTAGTACAGTAGTATGGAGTTATGTAGTATAGTACAGAGTACTAGTACAGTCGTATGGAGGTATGTAGTATAGTACAGAGTATTAGTACAGTAGTATGGAGTTATGTAGTATAGTACAGAGTACTAGTACAGTCATATGGAGTTATGTAGTATAGTATAGAGTACTAGTACAGTCGTATGGAGTTATGTAGTATAGTACAGAGTACTAGTACAGTAGTATGGAGTTATGTAGTATAGTACAGAGTACTAGTACAGTCGTATGGAGTTATGTAGTATAGTACAGAGTACTAGTACAGTAGTATGGAGTTATGTAGTATAGTACAGAGTACTAGTACAGTAGTATGGAGTTATGTAGTATAGTACAGAGTACTAGTACAGTCATATGGAGTTATGTAGTATAGTACAGAGTACTAGTACAGTCGTATGGAGTTATGTAGTATAGTATAGAGTACTAGTACAGTCGTATGGAGTTATGTAGTATAGTACAGAGTACTAGTACAGTCGTATGGAGTTATGTAGTATAGTATAGAGTACTAGTACAGTAGTATGGAGTTATGTAGTATAGTACAGAGTACTAGTACAGTCGTATGGAGGTATGTAGTATAGTACAGAGTATTAGTACAGTAGTATGGAGTTATGTAGTATAGTACAGAGTACTAGTACAGTCATATGGAGTTATGTAGTATAGTATAGAGTACTAGTACAGTCGTATGGAGTTATGTAGTATAGTACAGAGTACTAGTACAGTAGTATGGAGTTATGTAGTATAGTACAGAGTACTAGTACAGTCGTATGGAGTTATGTAGTATAGTACAGAGTACTAGTACAGTAGTATGGAGTTATGTAGTATAGTACAGAGTACTAGTACAGTAGTATGGAGTTATGTAGTATAGTACAGAGTACTAGTACAGTAGTATGGAGTTATGTAGTATAGTATAGAGTACTAGTACATTCGTATGGAGTTATGTAGTATAGTACAGAGTACTAGTACAGTAGTATGGGGTTATGTAGTATAGTACAGAGTACTAGTACAGTCGTATGGAGTTATGTAGTACAGAGTACTAGTACATTCGTATGGAGTTATGTAGTATAGTACAGAGTACTAGTACAGTCGTATGGAGTTATGTAGTATAGTACAGAGTACTAGTACAGTCGTATGGAGGTATGTAGTATAGTACAGAGTACTAGTACAGTCGTATGGAGTTATGTAGTATAGTACAGAGTACTAGTACAGTAGTATGGGGTTATGTAGTATAGTACAGAGTACTAGTACAGTCGTATGGAGTTATGTAGTACAGAGTACTAGTACAGTCGTATGGAGGTATGTAGTATAGTACAGAGTACTAGTACAGTAGTATGGGGTTATGTAGTATAGTACAGAGTACTAGTACAGTCGTATGGAGTTATGTAGTACAGAGTACTAGTACAGTCGTATGGAGGTATGTAGTATAGTACAGAGTACTAGTACAGTCGTATGGAGTTATGTAGTATAGTACAGAGTACTAGTACAGTCGTATGGAGTTATGTAGTATAGTACAGAGTACTAGTACAGTCGTATGGAGGTATGTAGTATAGTACAGAGTATTAGTACAGTAGTATGGAGTTATGTAGTATAGTACAGAGTACTAGTACAGTCATATGGAGTTATGTAGTATAGTACAGAGTACTAGTACAGTCGTATGGAGTTATGTAGTATAGTATAGAGTACTAGTACAGTCGTATGGAGTTATGTAGTATAGTACAGAGTACTAGTACAGTCATATGGAGTTATGTAGTATAGTACAGAGTACTAGTACAGTCGTATGGAGTTATGTAGTATAGTACAGAGTACTAGTACAGTCGTATGGAGTTATGTAGTATAGTACAGAGTACTAGTACAGTCGTATGGAGGTATGTAGTATAGTACAGAGTATTAGTACAGTAGTATGGAGTTATGTAGTATAGTACAGAGTACTAGTACAGTCATATGGAGTTATGTAGTATAGTATAGAGTACTAGTACAGTCGTATGGAGTTATGTAGTATAGTACAGAGTACTAGTACAGTAGTATGGAGTTATGTAGTATAGTACAGAGTACTAGTACAGTCGTATGGAGTTATGTAGTATAGTACAGAGTACTAGTACAGTAGTATGGAGTTATGTAGTATAGTACAGAGTACTAGTACAGTAGTATGGAGTTATGTAGTATAGTATAGAGTACTAGTACAGTCGTATGGAGTTATGTAGTATAGTACAGAGTACTAGTACATTCGTATGGAGTTATGTAGTATAGTACAGAGTACTAGTACAGTCGTATGGAGTTATGTAGTATAGTACAGAGTACTAGTACAGTAGTATGGGGTTATGTAGTATAGTACAGAGTACTAGTACAGTAGTATGGAGTTATGTAGTATAGTATAGAGTACTAGTACAGTAGTATGGAGTTATGTAGTGTAGTACAGAGTACTAGTACAGTCGTATGGAGTTATGTAGTATAGTACAGAGTACTAGTACAGTAGTATGGAGTTATGTAGTATAGTACAGAGTACTAGTACAGTAGTATGGAGTTATGTAGTATAGTACAGAGTACTAGTACAGTCATATGGAGTTATGTAGTATAGTACAGAGTACTAGTACAGTCGTATGGAGTTATGTAGTATAGTATAGAGTACTAGTACAGTCGTATGGAGTTATGTAGTATAGTACAGAGTACTAGTACAGTCGTATGGAGTTATGTAGTATAGTACAGAGTACTAGTACAGTCGTATGGAGGTATGTAGTATAGTACAGAGTATTAGTACAGTAGTATGGAGTTATGTAGTATAGTACAGAGTACTAGTACAGTCATATGGAGTTATGTAGTATAGTATAGAGTACTAGTACAGTCGTATGGAGTTATGTAGTATAGTACAGAGTACTAGTACAGTAGTATGGAGTTATGTAGTATAGTACAGAGTACTAGTACAGTAGTATGGAGTTATGTAGTATAGTACAGAGTACTAGTACAGTAGTATGGAGTTATGTAGTATAGTATAGAGTACTAGTACAGTCGTATGGAGTTATGTAGTATAGTACAGAGTACTAGTACATTCGTATGGAGTTATGTAGTATAGTACAGAGTACTAGTACAGTCGTATGGAGTTATGTAGTATAGTACAGAGTACTAGTACAGTAGTATGGGGTTATGTAGTATAGTACAGAGTACTAGTACAGTAGTATGGAGTTATGTAGTATAGTATAGAGTACTAGTACAGTCGTATGGAGTTATGTAGTATAGTACAGAGTACTAGTACAGTAGTATGGAGTTATGTAGTATAGTACAGAGTACTAGTACAGAGTACGGGGTTATGTAGTATAGTACAGAGTACTAGTACAGTAGTATGGAGTTATGTAGTATAGTATAGAGTACTAGTACAGTCGTATGGAGTTATGTAGTATAGTACAGAGTACTAGTACATTCGTATGGAGTTATGTAGTATAGTACAGAGTACTAGTACAGTAGTATGGAGTTATGTAGTATAGTACAGAGTACTAGTACAGTCGTATGGAGTTATGTAGTATAGTATAGAGTACTAGTACAGTAGTATGGAGTTATGTAGTATAGTACAGAGTACTAGTACAGTAGTATGGAGTTATGTAGTATAGTACAGAGTACTAGTACAGTAGTATGGAGTTATGTAGTATAGTACAGAGTACTAGTACAGTCGTATGGAGTTATGTAGTATAGTATAGAGTACTAGTACAGTCGTATGGAGTTATGTAGTATAGTACAGAGTACTAGTACAGTCGTATGGAGTTATGTAGTATAGTACAGAGTACTAGTACAGTAGTATGGAGTTATGTAGTATAGTATAGAGTACTAGTACAGTAGTATGGGGTTATGTAGTATAGTATAGAGTACTAGTACAGTAGTATGGAGTTATGTAGTATAGTACAGAGTACTAGTACAGTCGTATGGAGTTATGTAGTATAGTACAGAGTACTAGTACAGTCGTATGGAGTTATGTATTATAGTACAGAGTACTAGTACAGTAGTATGGAGTTATGTAGTATAGTACAGAGTACTAGTACAGTAGTATGGGGTTATGTAGTATAGTATAGAGTACTAGTACAGTAGTATGGAGTTATGTAGTATAGTACAGAGTACTAGTACAGTCGTATGGAGTTATGTAGTATAGTACAGAGTACTAGTACAGTCGTATGGAGTTATGTAGTATAGTACAGAGTACTAGTACAGTCGTATGGAGTTATGTAGTATAGTACAGAGTACTAGTACAGTCGTATGGAGTTATGTAGTATAGTACAGAGTACTAGTACAGTAGTATGGAGTTATGTAGTATAGTACAGAGTACTAGTACATTCGTATGGAGTTATGTAGTATAGTACAGAGTACTAGTACAGTAGTATGGAGTTATGTAGTATAGTACAGAGTACTAGTACATTCGTATGGAGTTATGTAGTATAGTACAGAGTACTAGTACAGTCGTATGGAGTTATGTAGTATAGTACAGAGTACTAGTACAGTCGTATGGAGTTATGTAGTATAGTATAGAGTACTAGTACAGTAGTATGGAGTTATGTAGTATAGTATAGAGTACTAGTACAGTAGTATGGAGTTATGTAGTATAGTACAGAGTACTAGTACAGTAGTATGGAGTTATGTAGTATAGTACAGAGTACTAGTACAGTAGTATGGAGTTATGTAGTAGAGTACAGAGTACTAGTACAGTAGTATGGAGTTATGTAGTATAGTACAGAGTACTAGTACATTCGTATGGAGTTATGTAGTATAGTACAGAGTACTAGTACAGTCGTATGGAGTTATGTAGTAGAGTACAGAGTACTAGTACAGTAGTATGGAGTTATGTAGTAGAGTACAGAGTACTAGTACAGTAGTATGGAGTTATGTAGTATAGTACAGAGTACTAGTACATTCGTATGGGGTTATGTAGTATAGTACAGAGTACTAGTACAGTCGTATGGGGTTATGTAGTATAGTACAGAGTACTAGTACAGTAGTATGGAGTTATGTAGTATAGTACAGAGTACTAGTACAGTCGTATGGAGTTATGTAGTATAGTACAGAGTACTAGTACAGTCGTATGGAGTTATGTAGTATAGTATAGAGTACTAGTACAGTAGTATGGAGTTATGTAGTATAGTACAGAGTACTAGTACAGTCGTATGGAGTTATGTAGTATAGTACAGAGTACTAGTACAGTAGTATGGGGTTATGTAGTATAGTACAGAGTACTAGTACAGTAGTATGGAGTTATGTAGTATAGTACAGAGTACTAGTACAGTAGTATGGAGTTATGTAGTATAGTATAGAGTACTAGTACAGTCGTATGGAGTTATGTAGTATAGTACAGAGTACTAGTACAGTAGTATGGGGTTATGTAGTATAGTACAGAGTACTAGTACAGTAGTATGGAGTTATGTAGTATAGTACAGAGTACTAGTACAGTAGTATGGAGTTATGTAGTATAGTATAGAGTACTAGTACAGTAGTATGGAGTTATGTAGTATAGTACAGAGTACTAGTACAGTAGTATGGGGTTATGTAGTATAGTACAGAGTACTAGTACAGTAGTATGGAGTTATGTAGTATAGTACAGAGTACTAGTACAGTAGTATGGAGTTATGTAGTATAGTACAGAGTACTAGTACAGTAGTATGGAGTTATGTAGTATAGTACAGAGTACTAGTACAGTAGTATGGAGTTATGTAGTATAGTATAGAGTACTAGTACAGTAGTATGGAGTTATGTAGTATAGTACAGAGTACTAGTACAGTAGTATGGAGTTATGTAGTATAGTACAGAGTACTAGTACAGTAGTATGGAGTTATGTAGTATAGTATAGAGTACTAGTACAGTAGTATGGAGTTATGTAGTATAGTATAGAGTACTAGTACAGTCGTATGGAGTTATGTAGTATAGTACAGAGTACTAGTACAGTAGTATGGAGTTATGTAGTATAGTACAGAGTACTAGTACAGTAGTATGGAGTTATGTAGTATAGTACAGAGTACTAGTACAGTAGTATGGAGTTATGTAGTATAGTACAGAGTACTAGTACAGTCGTATGGAGTTATGTAGTATAGTACAGAGTACTAGTACAGTAGTATGGAGTTATGTAGTATAGTACAGAGTACTAGTACAGTAGTATGGAGTTATGTAGTATAGTATAGAGTACTAGTACAGTAGTATGGAGTTATGTAGTATAGTATAGAGTACTAGTACATTCGTATGGAGTTATGTAGTATAGTACAGAGTACTAGTACATTCGTATGGAGTTATGTAGTATAGTACAGAGTACTAGTACAGTAGTATGGAGTTATGTAGTATAGTACAGAGTACTAGTACATTCGTATGGAGTTATGTAGTACAGAGTACTAGTACATTCGTATGGAGTTATGTAGTATAGTACAGAGTACTAGTACAGTCGTATGGAGTTATGTAGTATAGTATAGAGTACTAGTACAGTAGTATGGAGTTATGTAGTATAGTACAGAGTACTAGTACATTCGTATGGAGTTATGTAGTATAGTACAGAGTACTAGTACAGTAGTATGGGGTTATGTAGTATAGTACAGAGTACTAGTACAGTCGTATGGAGTTATGTAGTATAGTACAGAGTACTAGTACAGTAGTATGGGGTTATGTAGTATAGTACAGAGTACTAGTACAGTAGTATGGGGTTATGTAGTATAGTACAGAGTACTAGTACAGTAGTATGGAGTTATGTAGTATAGTACAGAGTACTAGTACAGTAGTATGGAGTTATGTAGTATAGTACAGAGTACTAGTACAGTAGTATGGAGTTATGTAGTATAGTACAGAGTACTAGTACAGTCGTATGGAGTTATGTAGTATAGTACAGAGTACTAGTACAGTCGTATGGAGGTATGTAGTATAGTACAGAGTACTAGTACAGTCGTATGGAGTTATGTAGTATAGTACAGAGTACTAGTACAGTAGTATGGAGTTATGTAGTATAGTACAGAGTACTAGTACAGTAGAATGGAGTTATGTAGTATAGTATAGAGTACTAGTACAGTCGTATGGAGTTATGTAGTATAGTACAGAGTACTAGTACAGTCGTATGGAGTTATGTAGTATAGTACAGAGTACTAGTACAGTCGTATGGAGTTATGTAGTATAGTACAGAGTACTAGTACAGTCGTATGGAGTTATGTAATATAGTATAGAGTACTAGTACAGTAGTATGGAGTTATGTAGTATAGTATAGAGTACTAGTACAGTCGTATGGAGTTATGTAGTATAGTACAGAGTACTAGTACAGTCGTATGGAGTTATGTAGTATAGTACAGAGTACTAGTACAGTCGTATGGAGTTATGTAGTATAGTACAGAGTACTAGTACAGTAGTATGGAGTTATGTAGTATAGTACAGAGTACTAGTACAGTCGTATGGAGTTATGTAGTATAGTACAGAGTACTAGTACAGTAGTATGGGGTTATGTAGTATAGTACAGAGTACTAGTACAGTCGTATGGAGGTATGTAGTATAGTACAGAGTACTAGTACAGTAGTATGGAGTTATGTAGTATAGTACAGAGTACTAGTACAGTCGTATGGAGTTATGTAGTATAGTACAGAGTACTAGTACAGTCGTATGGAGTTATGTAGTATAGTACAGAGTACTAGTACAGTTGTATGGAGTTATGTAGTATAGTACAGAGTACTAGTACAGTCGTATGGAGTTATGTAGTATAGTACAGAGTACTAGTACAGTCGTATGGAGTTATGTAGTATAGTACAGAGTACTAGTACATTCGTATGGAGTTATGTAGTATAGTACAGAGTACTAGTACAGTAGTATGGAGTTATGTAGTATAGTACAGAGTACTAGTACAGTAGTATGGAGTTATGTAGTAGAGTATAGAGTACTAGTACAGTAGTATGGAGTTATGTAGTATAGTACAGAGTACTAGTACAGTCGTATGGAGTTATGTAGTAGAGTATAGAGTACTAGTACATTCGTATGGAGTTATGTAGTATAGTACAGAGTACTAGTACAGTCGTATGGAGTTATGTAGTATAGTACAGAGTACTAGTACAGTAGTATGGGGTTATGTAGTATAGTACAGAGTACTAGTACAGTAGTATGGAGTTATGTAGTATAGTACAGAGTACTAGTACAGTCGTATGGAGTTATGTAGTATAGTACAGAGTACTAGTACAGTAGTATGGGGTTATGTAGTATAGTACAGAGTACTAGTACAGTCGTATGGAGTTATGTAGTATAGTACAGAGTACTAGTACAGTCGTATGGAGTTATGTAGTATAGTACAGAGTACTAGTACAGTAGTATGGGGTTATGTAGTATAGTACAGAGTACTAGTACAGTCGTATGGAGTTATGTAGTATAGTACAGAGTACTAGTACAGTCGTATGGAGGTATGTAGTATAGTACAGAGTACTAGTACATTCGTATGGAGTTATGTAGTATAGTACAGAGTACTAGTACAGTAGTATGGAGTTATGTAGTATAGTACAGAGTACTAGTACAGTAGTATGGAGTTATGTAGTAGAGTATAGAGTACTAGTACAGTAGTATGGAGTTATGTAGTATAGTACAGAGTACTAGTACAGTAGTATGGAGTTATGTAGTATAGTACAGAGTACTAGTACAGTTGTATGGAGTTATGTAGTAGAGTATAGAGTACTAGTACAGTACTATGGAGTTATGTAGTATAGTACAGAGTACTAGTACAGTAGTATGGAGTTATGTAGTAGAGTATAGAGTACTAGTACAGTAGTATGGAGTTATGTAGTATAGTACAGAGTACTAGTACAGTAGTATGGAGTTATGTTGTATAGTATAGAGTACTAGTACAGTACTATGGAGTTATGTAGTATAGTACAGAGTACTAGTACAGTAGTATGGAGTTATGTAGTAGAGTATAGAGTACTAGTACAGTCGTATGGAGGTATGTAGTATAGTACAGAGTACTAGTACAGTCGTATGGAGTTATGTAGTATAGTACAGAGTACTAGTACAGTAGTATGGAGTTATGTAGTATAGTACAGAGTACTAGTACAGTCGTATGGAGTTATGTAGTACAGAGTACTAGTACAGTCGTATGGAGTTATGTAGTATAGTACAGAGTACTAGTACAGTAGTATGGGGTTATGTAGTATAGTACAGAGTACTAGTACAGTCGTATGGAGTTATGTAGTACAGAGTACTAGTACAGTCGTATGGAGGTATGTAGTATAGTACAGAGTACTAGTACAGTAGTATGGGGTTATGTAGTATAGTACAGAGTACTAGTACAGTAGTATGGAGGTATGTAGTATAGTACAGAGTACTAGTACAGTCGTATGGAGTTATGTAGTATAGTACAGAGTACTAGTACAGTAGTATAGTATAGAGTACTAGTACAGTCGTATGGAGTTATGTAGTATAGTACAGAGTACTAGTACAGTCGTATGGAGTTATGTAGTATAGTACAGAGTACTAGTACAGTCGTATGGAGTTATGTAGTATAGTACAGAGTACTAGTACAGTCGTATGGAGTTATGTAGTATAGTACAGAGTACTAGTACAGTAGTATGGAGTTATGTAGTATAGTATAGAGTACTAGTACAGTCGTATGGAGTTATGTAGTATAGTACAGAGTACTAGTACATTCGTATGGAGTTATGTAGTATAGTACAGAGTACTAGTACAGTAGTATGGAGTTATGTAGTATAGTACAGAGTACTAGTACAGTCGTATGGAGTTATGTAGTATAGTACAGAGTACTAGTACAGTCGTATGGAGTTATGTAGTATAGTACAGAGTACTAGTACAGTAGTATGGAGTTATGTAGTATAGTACAGAGTACTAGTACAGTCGTATGGAGTTATGTAGTATAGTATAGAGTACTAGTACAGTCGTATGGAGTTATGTAGTATAGTACAGAGTACTAGTACAGTCGTATGGAGTTATGTAGTGTAGTATAGAGTACTAGTACAGTCGTATGGAGTTATGTAGTATAGTATAGAGTACTAGTACAGTCGTATGGAGTTATGTAGTGTAGTACAGAGTACTAGTACAGTCGTATGGAGTTATGTAGTATAGTACAGAGTACTAGTACAGTCGTATGGAGTTATGTAGTATAGTACAGAGTACTAGTACATTCGTATGGAGTTATGTAGTATAGTACAGAGTACTAGTACAGTCGTATGGAGTTATGTAGTATAGTACAGAGTACTAGTACAGTAGTATGGAGTTATGTAGTATAGTATAGAGTACTAGTACAGTAGTATGGAGTTATGTAGTATAGTACAGAGTACTAGTACAGTCGTATGGAGTTATGTAGTATAGTACAGAGTACTAGTACAGTAGTATGGAGTTATGTAGTATAGTACAGAGTACTAGTACAGTAGTATGGAGTTATGTAGTATAGTACAGAGTACTAGTACAGTCGTATGGAGTTATGTAGTATAGTACAGAGTACTAGTACAGTCGTATGGAGTTATGTAGTATAGTATAGAGTACTAGTACAGTCGTATGGAGTTATGTAGTATAGTACAGAGTACTAGTACAGTAGTATGGAGTTATGTAGTATAGTACAGAGTACTAGTACATTCGTATGGAGTTATGTAGTATAGTACAGAGTACTAGTACAGTAGTATGGAGTTATGTAGTATAGTACAGAGTACTAGTACATTCGTATGGAGTTATGTAGTATAGTACAGAGTACTAGTACAGTCGTATGGAGTTATGTAGTACAGAGTACTAGTACATTCGTATGGAGTTATGTAGTATAGTACAGAGTGCTAGTACAGTAGTATGGGGTTATGTAGTACAGAGTACTAGTACAGTCGTATGGAGTTATGTAGTATAGTACAGAGTACTAGTACAGTAGTATGGAGTTATGTAGTATAGTACAGAGTACTAGTACAGTAGTATGGAGTTATGTAGTAGAGTATAGAGTACTAGTACAGTAGTATGGAGTTATGTAGTATAGTACAGAGTACTAGTACAGTAGTATGGAGTTATGTAGTATAGTACAGAGTACTAGTACATTCGTATGGAGTTATGTAGTATAGTACAGAGTACTAGTACATTCGTATGGAGTTATGTAGTATAGTACAGAGTACTAGTACATTCGTATGGAGTTATGTAGTATAGTACAGAGTACTAGTACAGTCGTATGGAGTTATGTAGTATAGTACAGAGTACTAGTACAGTAGTATGGAGTTATGTAGTATAGTATAGAGTACTAGTACAGTCGTATGGAGTTATGTAGTATAGTACAGAGTACTAGTACAGTCGTATGGAGTTATGTAGTATAGTACAGAGTACTAGTACATTCGTATGGAGTTATGTAGTATAGTACAGAGTACTAGTACAGTAGTATGGAGTTATGTAGTATAGTATAGAGTACTAGTACAGTCGTATGGAGGTATGTAGTATAGTACAGAGTACTAGTACAGTCGTATGGAGTTATGTAGTATAGTACAGAGTACTAGTACAGTAGTATGGAGTTATGTAGTATAGTACAGAGTACTAGTACAGTCGTATGGAGTTATGTAGTACAGAGTACTAGTACAGTCGTATGGAGTTATGTAGTATAGTACAGAGTACTAGTACAGTAGTATGGGGTTATGTAGTATAGTACAGAGTACTAGTACAGTCGTATGGAGTTATGTAGTACAGAGTACTAGTACAGTCGTATGGAGGTATGTAGTATAGTACAGAGTACTAGTACAGTAGTATGGGGTTATGTAGTATAGTACAGAGTACTAGTACAGTAGTATGGAGGTATGTAGTATAGTACAGAGTACTAGTACAGTCGTATGGAGTTATGTAGTATAGTACAGAGTACTAGTACAGTAGTATAGTATAGAGTACTAGTACAGTCGTATGGAGTTATGTAGTATAGTACAGAGTACTAGTACAGTCGTATGGAGTTATGTAGTATAGTACAGAGTACTAGTACAGTCGTATGGAGTTATGTAGTATAGTACAGAGTACTAGTACAGTCGTATGGAGTTATGTAGTATAGTACAGAGTACTAGTACAGTAGTATGGAGTTATGTAGTATAGTATAGAGTACTAGTACAGTCGTATGGAGTTATGTAGTATAGTACAGAGTACTAGTACATTCGTATGGAGTTATGTAGTATAGTACAGAGTACTAGTACAGTAGTATGGAGTTATGTAGTATAGTACAGAGTACTAGTACAGTCGTATGGAGTTATGTAGTATAGTACAGAGTACTAGTACAGTCGTATGGAGTTATGTAGTATAGTACAGAGTACTAGTACAGTAGTATGGAGTTATGTAGTATAGTACAGAGTACTAGTACAGTCGTATGGAGTTATGTAGTATAGTATAGAGTACTAGTACAGTCGTATGGAGTTATGTAGTATAGTACAGAGTACTAGTACAGTCGTATGGAGTTATGTAGTGTAGTATAGAGTACTAGTACAGTCGTATGGAGTTATGTAGTATAGTACAGAGTACTAGTACAGTCGTATGGAGTTATGTAGTATAGTACAGAGTACTAGTACATTCGTATGGAGTTATGTAGTATAGTACAGAGTACTAGTACAGTCGTATGGAGTTATGTAGTATAGTACAGAGTACTAGTACAGTAGTATGGAGTTATGTAGTATAGTATAGAGTACTAGTACAGTAGTATGGAGTTATGTAGTATAGTACAGAGTACTAGTACAGTCGTATGGAGTTATGTAGTATAGTACAGAGTACTAGTACAGTAGTATGGAGTTATGTAGTATAGTATAGAGTACTAGTACAGTAGTATGGAGTTATGTAGTATAGTACAGAGTACTAGTACAGTCGTATGGAGTTATGTTGTATAGTATAGAGTACTAGTACAGTACTATGGAGTTATGTAGTATAGTATAGAGTACTAGTACAGTAGTATGGAGTTATGTAGTATAGTACAGAGTACTAGTACAGTAGTATGGAGTTATGTAGTATAGTACAGAGTACTAGTACAGTAGTATGGAGTTATGTAGTATAGTACAGAGTACTAGTACAGTAGTATGGAGTTATGTAGTATAGTACAGAGTACTAGTACAGTCGTATGGAGTTATGTAGTATAGTACAGAGTACTAGTACAGTCGTATGGAGTTATGTAGTATAGTATAGAGTACTAGTACAGTCGTATGGAGTTATGTAGTATAGTACAGAGTACTAGTACAGTAGTATGGAGTTATGTAGTATAGTACAGAGTACTAGTACATTCGTATGGAGTTATGTAGTATAGTACAGAGTACTAGTACAGTCGTATGGAGTTATGTAGTACAGAGTACTAGTACATTCGTATGGAGTTATGTAGTACAGAGTACTAGTACATTCGTATGGAGTTATGTAGTATAGTACAGAGTACTAGTACAGTAGTATGGAGTTATGTAGTGTAGTACAGAGTACTAGTACAGTAGTATGGAGTTATGTAGTATAGTACAGAGTACTAGTACAGTCGTATGGAGTTATGTAGTATAGTACAGAGTACTAGTACAGTAGTATGGAGTTATGTAGTACAGAGTACTAGTACAGTAGTATGGAGTTATGTAGTACAGAGTACTAGTACAGTAGTATGGAGTTATGTAGTATAGTATAGAGTACTAGTACAGTAGTATGGAGTTATGTAGTACAGAGTACTAGTACAGTAGTATGGAGTTATGTAGTATAGTACAGAGTACTAGTACATTCGTATGGAGTTATGTAGTATAGTACAGAGTACTAGTACAGTCGTATGGAGTTATGTAGTATAGTACAGAGTACTAGTACAGTAGTATGGAGTTATGTAGTATAGTACAGAGTACTAGTACAGTAGTATGGAGTTATGTAGTATAGTACAGAGTACTAGTACAGTAGTATGGAGTTATGTAGTATAGTACAGAGTACTAGTACAGTCGTATGGAGTTATGTAGTATAGTACAGAGTACTAGTACATTCGTATGGAGTTATGTAGTATAGTACAGAGTACTAGTACATTCGTATGGAGTTATGTAGTATAGTACAGAGTACTAGTACAGTCGTATGGAGTTATGTAGTATAGTACAGAGTACTAGTACAGTAGTATGGAGTTATGTAGTGTAGTACAGAGTACTAGTACAGTAGTATGGAGTTATGTAGTATAGTACAGAGTACTAGTACAGTCGTATGGAGTTATGTAGTATAGTACAGAGTACTAGTACATTCGTATGGAGTTATGTAGTATAGTACAGAGTACTAGTACAGTCGTATGGAGTTATGTAGTATAGTACAGAGTACTAGTACAGTAGTAAGGAGTTATGTAGTACAGAGTACTAGTACAGTAGTATGGAGTTATGTAGTACAGAGTACTAGTACAGTAGTATGGAGTTATGTAGTATAGTATAGAGTACTAGTACAGTAGTATGGAGTTATGTAGTACAGAGTACTAGTACAGTCGTATGGAGTTATGTAGTATAGTACAGAGTACTAGTACAGTCGTATGGAGTTATGTAGTATAGTACAGAGTACTAGTACAGTCGTATGGAGTTATGTAGTATAGTACAGAGTACTAGTACAGTCGTATGGAGTTATGTAGTATAGTACAGAGTACTAGTACAGTCGTATGGAGTTATGTAGTATAGTACAGAGTACTAGTACAGTCGTATGGAGTTATGTAGTATAGTACAGAGTACTAGTACATTCGTATGGAGTTATGTAGTATAGTACAGAGTACTAGTACAGTAGTATGGAGTTATGTAGTATAGTACAGAGTACTAGTACAGTAGTATGGAGTTATGTAGTATAGTACAGAGTACTAGTACAGTCGTATGGAGTTATGTAGTATAGTACAGAGTACTAGTACAGTCGTATGGAGTTATGTAGTATAGTACAGAGTACTAGTACAGTAGTATGGGGTTATGTAGTATAGTACAGAGTACTAGTACAGTCGTATGGAGTTATGTAGTACAGAGTACTAGTACATTCGTATGGAGTTATGTAGTATAGTACAGAGTACTAGTACAGTCGTATGGAGTTATGTAGTATAGTACAGAGTACTAGTACAGTCGTATGGAGGTATGTAGTATAGTACAGAGTACTAGTACAGTCGTATGGAGTTATGTAGTATAGTACAGAGTACTAGTACAGTAGTATGGGGTTATGTAGTATAGTACAGAGTACTAGTACAGTAGTATGGGGTTATGTAGTATAGTACAGAGTACTAGTACAGTCGTATGGAGTTATGTAGTACAGAGTACTAGTACAGTCGTATGGAGGTATGTAGTATAGTACAGAGTACTAGTACAGTCGTATGGAGTTATGTAGTATAGTACAGAGTACTAGTACAGTCGTATGGAGTTATGTAGTATAGTACAGAGTACTAGTACAGTCGTATGGAGTTATGTAGTATAGTACAGAGTACTAGTACAGTCGTATGGAGGTATGTAGTATAGTACAGAGTACTAGTACAGTCATATGGAGTTATGTAGTATAGTACAGAGTACTAGTACAGTCATATGGAGTTATGTAGTATAGTACAGAGTACTAGTACAGTCGTATGGAGTTATGTAGTATAGTATAGAGTACTAGTACAGTCGTATGGAGTTATGTAGTATAGTACAGAGTACTAGTACAGTAGTATGGGGTTATGTAGTATAGTACAGAGTACTAGTACAGTCGTATGGAGTTATGTAGTACAGAGTACTAGTACATTCGTATGGAGTTATGTAGTATAGTACAGAGTACTAGTACAGTAGTATGGAGTTATGTAGTATAGTACAGAGTATTAGTACAGTAGTATGGAGTTATGTAGTATAGTACAGAGTACTAGTACAGTCGTATGGAGTTATGTAGTATAGTACAGAGTACTAGTACAGTAGTATGGAGTTATGTAGTATAGTACAGAGTACTAGTACAGTCGTATGGAGTTATGTAGTATAGTACAGAGTACTAGTACAGTAGTATGGAGTTATGTAGTATAGTACAGAGTACTAGTACAGTAGTATGGAGTTATGTAGTATAGTACAGAGTACTAGTACAGTAGTATGGAGTTATGTAGTATAGTACAGAGTACTAGTACAGTCGTATGGAGTTATGTAGTATAGTACAGAGTACTAGTACAGTCGTATGGAGTTATGTAGTATAGTACAGAGTACTAGTACAGTAGTATGGGGTTATGTAGTATAGTACAGAGTACTAGTACAGTCGTATGGAGTTATGTAGTACAGAGTACTAGTACATTCGTATGGAGTTATGTAGTATAGTACAGAGTATTAGTACAGTAGTATGGAGTTATGTAGTATAGTACAGAGTACTAGTACAGTCGTATGGAGTTATGTAGTATAGTACAGAGTACTAGTACAGTAGTATGGAGTTATGTAGTATAGTACAGAGTACTAGTACAGTCGTATGGAGTTATGTAGTATAGTACAGAGTACTAGTACAGTAGTATGGAGTTATGTAGTATAGTACAGAGTACTAGTACAGTAGTATGGAGTTATGTAGTATAGTACAGAGTACTAGTACAGTAGTATGGAGTTATGTAGTATAGTACAGAGTACTAGTACAGTCGTATGGAGTTATGTAGTATAGTACAGAGTACTAGTACATTCGTATGGAGTTATGTAGTATAGTACAGAGTACTAGTACAGTCGTATGGAGTTATGTAGTATAGTACAGAGTATTAGTACAGTAGTATGGGGTTATGTAGTATAGTACAGAGTACTAGTACAGTCGTATGGAGTTATGTAGTATAGTACAGAGTACTAGTACAGTAGTATGGAGTTATGTAGTATAGTACAGAGTATTAGTACAGTAGTATGGGGTTATGTATTATAGTACAGAGTACTAGTACAGTAGTATGGAGTTATGTAGTATAGTATAGAGTACTAGTACAGTCGTATGGAGTTATGTAGTATAGTACAGAGTACTAGTACAGTAGTATGGAGTTATGTAGTATAGTATAGAGTACTAGTACAGTCGTATGGAGTTATGTAGTATAGTACAGAGTACTAGTACAGTAGTATGGAGTTATGTAGTATAGTACAGAGTACTAGTACAGAGTACGGGGTTATGTAGTATAGTACAGAGTACTAGTACAGTAGTATGGAGTTATGTAGTATAGTATAGAGTACTAGTACAGTAGTATGGAGTTATGTAGTATAGTACAGAGTACTAGTACAGTAGTATGGAGTTATGTAGTATAGTACAGAGTACTAGTACAGTCGTATGGAGTTATGTAGTATAGTATAGAGTACTAGTACAGTCGTATGGAGTTATGTAGTATAGTACAGAGTACTAGTACAGTCGTATGGAGTTATGTAGTATAGTACAGAGTACTAGTACAGTCGTATGGAGTTATGTAGTATAGTACAGAGTACTAGTACAGTCGTATGGAGTTATGTAGTATAGTACAGAGTACTAGTACAGTAGTATGGAGTTATGTAGTATAGTACAGAGTACTAGTACAGTAGTATGGAGTTATGTAGTATAGTACAGAGTACTAGTACAGTCGTATGGAGTTATGTAGTATAGTATAGAGTACTAGTACAGTAGTATGGAGTTATGTAGTATAGTACAGAGTACTAGTACAGTAGTATGGAGTTATGTAGTATAGTACAGAGTACTAGTACAGTAGTATGGAGTTATGTAGTATAGTACAGAGTACTAGTACAGTAGTATGGAGTTATGTAGTATAGTACAGAGTACTAGTACAGTAGTATGGAGTTATGTAGTATAGTACAGAGTACTAGTACAGTAGTATGGAGTTATGTAGTATAGTACAGAGTACTAGTACAGTCGTATGGAGTTATGTAGTATAGTACAGAGTACTAGTACAGTAGTATGGAGTTATGTAGTATAGTACAGAGTACTAGTACAGTAGTATGGAGTTATGTAGTATAGTACAGAGTACTAGTACAGTAGTATGGAGTTATGTAGTATAGTATAGAGTACTAGTACAGTAGTATGGAGTTATGTAGTATAGTACAGAGTACTAGTACAGTAGTATGGAGTTATGTAGTATAGTACAGAGTACTAGTACAGTAGTATGGAGTTATGTAGTATAGTACAGAGTACTAGTACAGTAGTATGGAGTTATGTAGTATAGTACAGAGTACTAGTACAGTAGTATGGAGTTATGTAGTATAGTACAGAGTACTAGTACAGTCATATGGAGTTATGTAGTATAGTACAGAGTACTAGTACAGTCGTATGGAGTTATGTAGTATAGTACAGAGTACTAGTACAGTAGTATGGAGTTATGTAGTATAGTACAGAGTACTAGTACAGTCGTATGGAGTTATGTAGTATAGTATAGAGTACTAGTACAGTAGTATGGAGTTATGTAGTATAGTATAGAGTACTAGTACAGTAGTATGGAGTTATGTAGTATAGTACAGAGTACTAGTACAGTAGTATGGAGTTATGTAGTATAGTACAGAGTACTAGTACAGTAGTATGGAGTTATGTAGTATAGTACAGAGTACTAGTACAGTAGTATGGAGTTATGTAGTATAGTACAGAGTACTAGTACAGTAGTATGGAGTTATGTAGTATAGTACAGAGTACTAGTACAGTCATATGGAGTTATGTAGTATAGTACAGAGTACTAGTACAGTCGTATGGAGTTATGTAGTATAGTACAGAGTACTAGTACAGTAGTATGGAGTTATGTAGTATAGTACAGAGTACTAGTACAGTCGTATGGAGTTATGTAGTATAGTACAGAGTACTAGTACAGTAGTATGGAGTTATGTAGTATAGTACAGAGTACTAGTACAGTAGTATGGAGTTATGTAGTATAGTACAGAGTACTAGTACAGTAGTATGGAGTTATGTAGTATAGTACAGAGTACTAGTACAGTAGTATGGAGTTATGTAGTATAGTACAGAGTACTAGTACAGTAGTATGGAGTTATGTAGTATAGTACAGAGTACTAGTACAGTAGTATGGAGTTATGTAGTATAGTACAGAGTACTAGTACAGTCGTATGGAGTTATGTAGTATAGTACAGAGTACTAGTACAGTCGTATGGAGTTATGTAGTATAGTACAGAGTACTAGTACAGTCGTATGGAGTTATGTAGTATAGTACAGCTGCTATTGGTCCATGTATTTGTAATTCATTTATTTCCATGTTTTTTTTTTTTTGGTTTCTTTATAGTTAGAAATACTTAAACAAAAGTTGTTGGAAAAGAATAGGTTCCCTTGGGTGGAGGGGGGCTGCTTTCCTAGTAACCCCAGACGGGATCCCAATATTCCCGATCACATGGTGGACATAGACACACATAGGATTGGTCACACAGACTGGTGCTCCTGCGGGAATTGTATCCCATTACCTACAGGACGAGAGTCCATCTGCTGCATGGAGATCCGTGAAATCCAGCCTCATCTGGAAGGAATTTCCTGCATAACCCAACATCCGTATTTTCCGTACTTATGTGAAAATAAAGACTTTGCCCAAATTCACCAGAACATGATGTACGGCCTCCGCTCCAAAATTCCAAAGGAAAAAGACAAGAAAAGGTGGGTCAGGCTGCGTTCTAATCATTTCTGTAAATGGCCGTGTTATTAAATAAATAGTAGAGGAAATGGTGTGTGTGTGTCTTATATATACTGTATGTGTGTATTTTTATGCAGTAGTGTGATGGCAGCCTCTAGCTCTGGAGGCTGGAGGCTGTCCTATAGCTCCAGCTACAGGACACAGGCTCATAAATCATTACAACTGGGTTATATGCTGCCACCTTCAGGTAATTGGACACTGGCAAAAGCGAAGCTGCAGGGACATCCCTCTGTTTAACCCCTCCCACTCCCAGCTGCAGGGACATCCTCCTCTATACCCCTCCCACTTCCAGCTAGCCTGAGGTTTTTGCTAGTGTCCTTAGGGGATGGACCACTTTA
Source organism: Rana muscosa (assembly GCA_029206835.1). Taxonomy (NCBI): domain Eukaryota; kingdom Metazoa; phylum Chordata; class Amphibia; order Anura; family Ranidae; genus Rana; species Rana muscosa. Next base: position 182,727 of record JARGYO010000408.1, read on the forward strand.
CTCTGTTGAGAGAAACTTACCATCTTCCAGGTGATGATATTCCTAGACTATTCTTCTATCAACCCACTTCACCATAGCCACTGAGGCGCCTCATGCTGCTTCCGAATCAGTTTACTCCTTGACATAGCCTTGAGGGACCATACGTGGACCCCTCTAGCTAGAAGATGCTTGTAATATTGCTTCATGCACTTGATCCTGCTGTGGGCACTCCCCCTTGGCATGTAGGGTTACTGTGGCTTTATTCTGGGCCTCTGCCTCTTTGCAGGCTGGACTTTGACATGGCAGCATCTCCTGGTACTCTGCTGTGGGCACTCCCCCTTGGCATGTAGGGTTACTGTGCCTTTATTCTGGGCCTCTGCCTCTTTGCAGGCTGGACTTTGACATGGCAGCATCTCCTGGTACTCTGTCTGCTGTGGGCACTCCCCCTTGGCATGTAGGGCTACTGTGCCTTTATTCTGGGCCTCTGCCTCTTTGCAGGCTGGACTTTGACATGGCAGCATCTCCTGGTACTCTGCTGTGGGCACTCCCCCTTGGTATGTAGGGTTACTGTGGCTTTATTCTGGGCCTCTGCCTCTTTGCAGGCTGGACTTTGACATGGCAGCATCTCCTGGTACTCTGCTGTGGGCACTCCCCTTGGCATGTAGGGTTACTGTGCCTTTATGCTGGGCCTCTGCCTCTTTGCAGGCTGGACTTTGACATGGCAGCATCTCCTGGTACTCTGCTGTGGGCACTCCCCTTGGCATGTAGGGTTACTGTGGCTTTATTCTGGGCCTCTGCCTCTTTGCAGGCTGGACTTTGACATGGCAGCATCTCCTGGTTCTCTGTCTGCTGTGGGCACTCCCCCTTGGTATGTAGGGTTACTGTGCCTTTATTCTGGGCCTCTGCCTCTTTGCAGGCTGGACTTTGACATGGCAGCATCTCCTGGTACTCTGCTGTGGGCACTCCCCCTTGACATGTAGGGTTACTGTGGCTTTATTCTGGGCCTCTGCCTCTTTGCAAGCTGGACTTTGACATGGCAGCATCTCCTGGTACTCTGCTGTGGGCACTCCCCCTTGGCATGTAGGGTTACTGTGCCTTTATTCTGGGCCTCTGCCTCTTTGCAAGCTAGACTTTGACATGGCAGCATCTCCTGGTACTCTGCTGTGGGCACTCCCCCTTGGCATGTAGGGTTACTGTGCCTTTATTCTGGGCCTCTGCCTCTTTGCAAGCTGGACTTTGACATGGCAGCATCTCCTGGTACTCTGCTGTGGGCACTCCCCCTTGACATGTAGGGTTACTGTGGCTTTATTCTGGGCCTCTGCCTCTTTGCAAGCTAGACTTTGACATGGCAGCATCTCCTGGTACTCTGCTGTGGGCACTCCCCCTTGGCATGTAGGGTTACTGTGCCTTTATTCTGGGCCTCTGCCTCTTTGCAGGCTGGACTTTGACATGGCAGAATCTCCTGGTACTCTGCTGTGGGCACTCCCCTTGGCATGTAGGGTTACTGTGGCTTTATTCTGGGCCTCTGCCTCTTTGCAGGCTGGACTTTGACATGGCAGCATCTCCTGGTACTCTGCTGTGGGCACTCCCCTTGGCATGTAGGGTTACTGTGGCTTTATTCTGGGCCTCTGCCTCTTTGCAAGCTAGACTTTGACATGGCAGCATCTCCTGGTACTCTGCTGTGGGCACTCCCCCTTGGCATGTAGGGTTACTGTGGCTTTATTCTGGGCCTCTGCCTCTTTGCAGGCTGGACTTTGACATGGCAGCATCTCCTGGTACTCTGCTGTGGGCACTCCCCTTGGCATGTAGGGTTACTGTGGCTTTATTCTGGGCCTCTGCCTCTTTGCAGGCTGGACTTTGACATGGCAGCATCTCCTGGTTCTCTGTCTGCTGTGGGCACTCCCCCTTGGTATGTAGGGTTACTGTGCCTTTATTCTGGGCCTCTGCCTCTTTGCAGGCTGGACTTTGACATGGCAGCATCTCCTGGTACTCTGCTGTGGGCACTCCCCCTTGGCATGTAGGGTTACTGTGCCTTTATTCTGGGCCTCTGCCTCTTTGCAGGCTGGACTTTGACATGGCAGCATCTCCTGGTACTCTGCTGTGGGCACTCCCCCTTGGCATGTAGGGTTACTGTGGCTTTATTCTGGGCCTCTGCCTCTTTGCAGGCTGGACTTTGACATGGCATAATCTCCTGGTACTCTGCTGTGGGCACTCCCCCTTGGCATGTAGGGTTACTGTGCCTTTATTCTGGGCCTCTGCCTCTTTGCAGGCTGGACTTTGACATGGCAGCATCTCCTGGTACTCTGCTGTGGGCACTCCCCCTTGGCATGTAGGGTTACTGTGCCTTTATTCTGGGCCTCTGCCTCTTTGCAGGCTGGACTTTGACATGGCAGCATCTCCTGGTACTCTGCTGTGGGCACTCCCCCTTGGCATGTAGGGTTACTGTGGCTTTATTCTGGGCCTCTGCCTCTTTGCAGGCTGGACTTTGACATGGCAGCATCTCCTGGTTCTCTGTCTGCTGTGGGCACGTTATAATGGTGATGGTCACACTACCTGAGTTACTAATCCTACAAGTGCTTGGCACTGAGAAAAGTCAAAGGAAAAGGAAGGCAAATTTTCTCGAAGGAAAACATCAGAGACAATATATGTGGTTTTCATTTGGGAAAGTTTATTCACTACAAAATTGGATGTAGAAAGCAAGTGAAATTTAAAGTATTTTTAAACAACATTTGTCAAAATCAAATGTACTGAGAATTTTTGTGCAAGTTTTTTTAATTGGTTCAAAAATTGAAGTGTATGGCCAGCTTAGGCGCAGGGATAAGGGTCAAATGGACTAGCTTGTCCAGGCTCAGAGAGGCAGTATACAGCAGCGGTCACAGCCATGCCCCTTCCACCTCCAATCCTGAATCCGTCTTTGATTTGGCCCCTGAACCAAATACGTTACCTGAAGAGGAAGTGGAGAATGATCCCTCAACTTCTGAGGAATTGGGAAAAGGTGACAGGTCTGTAACAGAGATTTCATTCAAGCTAAAGGATACCATAGCTACCCTTATTGATGCTCTATGTGCTTAGCATTGCAGCAGCCTGAATTTGCTGTTATGAAGGTCCCTACTGAATCATCATTATGGGGGTCCCTTAACCAACTTCTACTCCTCTGAAATATTTTCCTCAATATTATCTCATGTTCAAAGACCCCATAGAGAAAAAGGTTAGAGGCCCTCCTTGAAGCTTTCTTCCTTGGCAGGCCCTGCTGTGCAGTGGTACCTATAGCAGTCTGCCAGACCATTGCTGTCTGGACTAAGAGCATGGCTCAAAATCTTAGTTCCATCATTATGGATGCCTCTGTCCAGTCAGTTTGACATTTTACTTATCCCCTTAAACTACTTGTAATGACCTTGCAGTGATACTTTTATGCCCTGTCTGTCTCTTACCTGGTTTGTGTATCAGCCTTAGGACCCGCGCTCTCACACATGCATGGTTAAGTAATCTTCCCTCAGCGTGGCTCCAGCCTAGCCTCAATAGGAACCACTATTTAACACTGTGTTCTCCAAGCCTGCCTTGTCGAGCAGTATTGTGTGTTTGCTGATTGCCATGTGCTCTACATCTGTTTCTGTTACCAATCTTGGCTTGTTCTTTGACTATTCCTGCCTGCTTGTTACCCTGACCTTTGGCGTGTTCTCTGTCTATTCTTGTCTGCTAGTTGCCCGACCTTTGGCTTATCTCCTGACTATCCCATGTTGTCCTGGGCTGCTGCTTCCTCTCTATCCTCCTGTAGCCTACCGTGGGCATGAGCTGGGAGACCCTGGGGGCCGCGACCTGGAGCCATTTGCAGCGCAGTCCATCCTCACCACTAGAGGCTCTGGTGAACACCTGCTGGCTCTTAGACTCTGCGCCCTGGGGAATCTTATGCTCTAGCTCCCAGTGGGATCCGTGTTGGTGCTCCAGTGGACCTGCTTTTCTGAACCACCCAGAGTTCCATCCACAGCAGTCAGCTGCAGGGTCCACTACCTTAGCGGTGCACTCCTGACCCCAACGGTGTGCATCTGTCACCTGGACTCAGGTGACCTGACACTACTGCATGAATTACTTGGCAGATACCCTTCACCAAATGTCCATAATGAGTCTTCTCTCCATCCACATACGCAGGATTCTCTGGCCTAAATGCTGGAAAGCTGAGCTCCCATGAAAGAAATGCATTGAACAGTTACCCTTTGAGGGTGAACGCCTGTGTGGTCCCTCCTTGGCTAATTACATCAAGGAAATCACCAAAGGTGAGCATACACTCCTCACCCAGAAGAAGAAGGCCTGCTCTTCTAAAAGTAGCTCTTTTACTCTTGAGGTTGGGAAAGGTTCCCTTCATTCTTCTAAGTCTTCAAATCCCAAGTCGAAGACAAGAACCTCTCCCCACTGATGGTATACCCTCACTTATCAGAGTGGGGGTGTCTCTTGGCTGTGTTCTCTCCCCTTAGTTGGGCTGCTTTTTTACTTCCCGAAGACTTCTTGTGTCCCTAAAGAAATTAGGATTTTTATATTCACCATGAAATCCCTTTCTTGGAGTCCAATAGATGCCCTCTATGGCTTAGTTTATGCTCTTGGTACTTCTTTGCTACTAAACTGTGGCATGTTGGTAGTAGGAGGAATTATCCAAGGGGCTGGACTACTGTTTTTTGGTTTGCCAATGTCCAATTCTCCTTCAGGCAGCAGCATAACCTGAAGGTTATCCTCCACATTCTGAGAACACCCAGCTGTTGTATTTCCCTGCTTCATGCAGTAGTCACACTGTGGTACACATGATAGACTTCTGACGGTGGTGCACATGATAGACTTCACATGGTGGTGCACATGATAGACTTCTGATGGTGGTACACATGATAGACTTCTGATAGTGGTACACATGGTAGACTTCTGATGGTGGTGCACATGATAGACTTCTGATGGTGGTGCACATGATAGACTTCTGATGGTGTTACACATGATAGACTTCTGATGGTGGTACACATGATGGACTTCTGATGGTGGTACACATGGTAGACTTCTGATGGTGGTACACATGGTAGGCTTCTGATGGTGGTGCACATGATAGACTTCTGATGGTGGTACACATGATAGACTTCTGATAGTGGTACACATGGTAGGCTTCTGATGGTGGTGCACATGATAGACTTCTGATGGTGGTGCACATGATAGACTTCTGATGGTGGTACACATGATAGACTTCTGATGGTGGTGCACATGATAGACTTCTGATGGTGGTACACATGGTAGACTTCTGATGGTGGTACACATGGTAGGCTTCTGATGGTGGTGCACATGATAGACTTCTGATGGTGGTACACATGATAGACTTCTGATGGTGGTACACATGGTAGGCTTCTGATGGTGGTGCACATGATAGACTTCTGATGGTGGTGCACATGATAGACTTCTGATGGTGGTACACATGATAGACTTCTGATGGTGGTACACATGATGGACTTCTGATGGTGGTACACATGGTAGACTTCTAATGGTGGTACACATGATAGACTTCTGATGGTGGTACACATGATAGACTTCTGATGGTGGTACACATGATAGACTTCTGATGGTGGTACACATGATAGACTTCTGACGGTGGTACACATGATAGACTTCTGACGGTGGTGCACATGATAGACTTCTGACGGTGGTACACATGATAGACTTCTGATGGTGGTACACATGATAGACTTCTGATGGTGGTGCACATGATAGACTTCTGATGGTGGTGCACATGATAGACTTCTGATGGTGGTACACATGGTAGACTTTTGATGGTGGTACACATGGTAGACTTTTGATGGTGGTACACATGGTAGACTTTTGATGGTGGTACACATGGTAGACTTTTGATGGTGGTACACATGGTAGACTTTTGATGGTGGTACACATGGTAGACTTTTGATGGTGGTACACATGGTAGACTTTTGATGGTGGTACACATGGTAGACTTTTGATGGTGGTACACATGGTAGACTTTTGATGGTGGTACACATGGTAGACTTTTGATGGTGGTACACATGGTAGACTTTTGATGGTGGTACACATGGTAGACTTTTGATGGTGGTACACATGGTAGACTTTTGATGGTGGTACACATGGTAGACTTTTGATGGTGGTACACATGGTAGACTTTTGATGGTGGTACACATGGTAGACTTTTGATGGTGGTACACATGGTCGACTTTTGATGGTGGTACACATGGTCGACTTTTGATGGTGGTACACATGGTCGACTTTTGATGGTGGTACACATGGTCGACTTTTGATGGTGGTACACATGGTCGACTTTTGATGGTGGTACACACGGTCGACTTTTGATGGTGGTACACATGCGAAAAAATAGCACATGGTGGTACACATGTAGTAACGGCCACACAGTGGTACACATGCGATACATAGCAGTACATGTGAGGTACAATGCCCATGCTGTTCATGACACACGGTTCTTTTAATGCGATACTCATGCGGCACACAACACATGGTGGTACACATGCAGCTTTGATGTAGATTACTTTTTTCCTCATTCACAACTATTAGTGATGCTGTCCGAAGAGAAATGTACCATAAATTCTACATATGATGATCTCTTGACCCAAAGACAATAGACTGTAGATCTGTAATATATTTCATCGTCTTTCATCACATAACATGCCTGGTGCGTGTTCTCAAATTCTATGTATTTTTTCTCCAAAAGGGCCCTCAGAAAGGCAGCTTATCAGGCATTCAGTGTGTGGATCCACGGAGCGCTTGGGAAGAAAGAAGAGAGACCGATCCCAGCATGTACCGTACACCGAGTCCGATTGGCCTTCCTGGGTGCAGACTACGCCACGTCCTACAAGGATTATGCCGCTGAGCACATGATCTTCAGTTAAAGCCCGGGAAGCTCTTACATAGTGTAGAAATATATGTGTTTTTGTCTAGATCTTGTTAGAGAGATTTCCCAGGACTTCCTGTCCTAGGTGAAGCCAATTATCCCCAAGAGGGACACAGATAGACATGAAAACACTTTCCTGCTCCATACAGAACAATATACAAGGTGGTTGGAGTTGGGCTTGAGAGTAAATGATACAAAGATTAGTGTCGGCACATTGCTGATCTTTGGCCCGATTCTTAGGGCCGATGTGCTGCTAATGAGATGGACAATCTCTCTGTATTCAAATAAAGAAAAATAAAAAAACATGCGCTTGGCCAATATTTATGTTATAAGCTGCTGCAACCCAATTGTCTGAATACTAGACTACTACAAACGTGTATAAAAAATGGTGCGCTGTTCCTTTAAGTGTTATTATAACAATGTGACAATTACTGAGTGACTCACTAAGTGGCACCAAAAAAATGGCGTATATACAAGAATAGCGTGCAAGTGCAAAAAATAATTACAAACCCAGAATATTAAATCATATACATCAATAGGCAATCAAAATCAAAGTTCATTGGATCGACTCATGGTATAAATATATGTAACCGCAATCCAAATGTGCCGAATAAAAAAAAGCTCTCATGGACACAATTTCACTTCATAGAGTGCTCTGAACGGGCTCCTTAGACTCAAAAGACAGCATCTTACCAGATCAGATCTGTAAATGAGATCCTTCCTATCTGAGATCCTTCCTATCTGAGATCCATAGTATCTGGGATCCATACTATCTGAGATCCATCCGATCTGGGATACATATTATCTGAGATCCATCCGATCTGGGATCCATGCTATCTGGAATTCCTCCTATCTGGGATACGAGATCCATTCAATCTGAGATCCATCCGATCTGGGATCCATAATATCTGATATCTGAGATTCATTCTGGGATCTGAGATCCATTCTATCTGGGATCTGAGATCCATTCTATCTGGGATCTGAGATCCATTCTATCTGGGATCTGAGATCCATTCTATCTGGGATCTGAGATCCATTCTATCTGGGATCTGAGATCCATTCTATCTGGGATCTGAGATCCATTCTATCTGGGATCTGAGATCCATTCTATCTGGGATCTGAGATCCATACTATCTGGGATCTGAGATCCATACTATCTGAGATCCATACTATCTGGGATCTGAGATCCATACTATCTGGGATCTGAGATCCATACTATCTGGGATCTGAGATCCATACTATCTGGGATCCATACTATCTGGGATCCATACTATCTGGGATCCATACTATCTGGGATCCATACTATCTGGGATCCATTCTATCTGGGATCCATTCTATCTGGGATCTGAGATCCATTCTATCTGAGATCCATTCTATCTGGGATCCATTCTATCTGGGATCCATTCTATCTGGGATCTGAGATCCATTCTATCTGGGATCTGAGATCCATTCTATCTGAGATCCATTCTATCTGGGATCCATACTATCTGGGATCCATACTATCTGGGATCTGGGATCCATACTAACTGGGATCTGAGATCCATACTATCTGGGATCTGAGATCCATACTATCTGAGATCCATACTATCTGAGATCCATACTATCTGAGATCCATACTATCTGAGATCCATACTATCTGGGATCTGAGATCCATACTATCTGGGATCTGAGATCCATACTATCTGGGATCTGAGATCCATACTATCTGGGATCTGAGATCCATACTATCTGGGATCTGAGATCCATACTATCTGGGATCTGGGATCCATACTATCTGGGATCTGGGATCCATTCTATCTGGGATCCATTCTATCTGGGATCTGAGATCCATTCTATCTGAGATCCATTCTATCTGGGATCCATTCTATCTGGGATCCATTCTATCTGGGATCTGAGATCCATTCTATCTGGGATCCATTCTATCTGGGATCTGAGATCCATTCTATCTGGGATCTGAGATCCATTCTATCTGAGATCCATTCTATCTGAGATCCATTCTATCTGGGATCCATACTATCTGGGATCCATACTATCTGGGATCCATACTATCTGGGATCCATACTATCTGGGATCCATACTAACTGGGATCTGAGATCCATACTATCTGGGATCTGAGATCCATACTATCTGAGATCCATACTATCTGAGATCCATACTATCTGGGATCTGAGATCCATACTATCTGGGATCTGAGATCCATACTATCTGGGATCTGAGATCCATACTATCTGGGATCTGAGATCCATACTATCTGGGATCCATACTATCTGGGATCCATACTATCTGGGATCCATTCTATCTGGGATCCATTCTATCTGGGATCTGAGATCCATTCTATCTGGGATCTGAGATCCATTCTATCTGGTATCCATTCTATCTGGTATCTGAGATCCATTCTATCTGGGATCCATTCTATCTGGGATCTGAGATCCATTCTATCTGAGATCCATTCTATCTGGGATCCATACTATCTGGGATCCATACTAACTGGGATCTGAGATCCATACTATCTGGGATCTGAGATCCATACTATCTGAGATCCATACTATCTGGGATCTGAGATCCATACTATCTGGGATCTGAGATCCATACTATCTGGGATCTGAGATCCATACTATCTGGGATCTGGGATCCATACTATCTGGGATCCATACTATCTGGGATCCATACTATCTGGGATCTGAGATTCATACTATCTGGGATCCATACTATCTGAGATCCATACTATCTGGGATCTGGGATCCATACTATCTGGGATCCATACGATCTGGGATCCATACTATCTGAGATCCATAGGATCTGGGATCCATACTATCTGGGATCCATACTATCTGGGATCTGAGATCCATACTATCTGGGATCTGGGATCCATACTATCTGGGATCTGGGATCCATACTATCTGGGATCTGAGATCCATACTATCTGGGATCTGAGATCCATTCTATCTGGGATCTGAGATCCATTCTATCTGGGATCTGAGATCCATACTATCTGGGATCTGAGATCCATACTATCTGAGATCCATACTATCTGGGATCTGAGATCCATACTATCTGGGATCTGAGATCCATTCTATCTGGGATCTGAGATCCATACTATCTGGGATCTGAGATCCATACTATCTGGGATCTGAGATCCATACTATCTGGGATCTGAGATCCATACTATCTGGGATCCATTCTATCTGGGATCCATTCTATCTGGGATCTGAGATCCATTCTATCTGGGATCCATTCTATCTGGGATCCATTCTATCTGGGATCCATTCTATCTGGGATCCATTCTATCTGAGATCCATTCTATCTGGGATCCATTCTATCTGGGATCTGAGATCCATTCTATCTGAGATCCATTCTATCTGGGATCCATACTAACTGGGATCTGAGATCCATACTATCTGAGATCCATACTATCTGGGATCTGAGATCCATACTAACTGGGATCTGAGATCCATACTATCTGAGATCCATACTATCTGGGATCCATACTATCTGGGATCTGAGATCCATACTATCTGGGATCCATACTATCTGGGATCCATACTATCTGGGATCTGGGATCCATACTATCTGGGATCCATACTATCTGGGATCTGGGATTCATACTATCTGGGATCCATACTATCTGAGATCCATACTATCTGGGATCTGGGATCCATACTATCTGGGATCCATACGATCTGGGATCCATACTATCTGGGATCTGAGATCCATAGGATCTGGGATCCATACTATCTGGGATCTGAGATCCATACTATCTGAGATCCATACTATCTGGGATCTGAGATCCATACGATCTGGGATCCATACTATCTGGGATCTGAGATCCATACTATCTGGGATCCATACTATCTGGGATCTATACTATCTGGGATCCATACTATCTGGGATCCATACTATCTGGGATCTGGGATCCATACTATCTGGGATCTGAGATTCATACTATCTGGGATCCATACTATCTGGGATCCATACTATCTGGGATCCATACTATCTAGGATCCATACTATCTGGGATCTGAGATCCATACTATCTGGGATCCATACTATCTGGGATCTGGGATCCATACTATCTGGGATCTGAGATCCATACTATCTGGGATCTGAGATCCATGGGATCTGGGATCCATACTATCTGGGATCTGGGATCCATACTATCTGGGATCTGAGATCCATACTATCTGGGATCTGAGATCCATACTATCTGGGATCCATACTATCTGGGATCTGGGATCCATACTATCTGGGATCTGGGATCCATACTATCTGGGATCCATACTATCTGGGATCCATACTATCTGGGATCCATACTATCTGGGATCCATACTATCTGGGATCCATACTATCTGGGATCTGAGATTCATACTATCTGGGATCCATACTATCTGGGATCCATACTATCTGGGATCTGGGATCCATACTATCTGGGATCTGAGATCCATACTATCTGGGATCCATACTATCTGGGATCTGGGATCCATACTATCTGGGATCTGAGATCCATACTATCTGGGATCTGAGATCCATACTATCTGGGATCTGGGATCCATACTATCTGGGATCCATACTATCTGGGATCTGGGATCCATACTATCTGGGATCCATACTATCTGAGATCCATACTATCTGGGATCTGAGATCCATACTATCTGGGATCTGGGATCCATACTATCTGGGATCTGAGATCCATACTATCTGGGATCCATACTATCTGGGATCCATACTATCTGGGATCCATACTATCTGGGATCCATACTATCTGGGATCCATTCTATCTGGGATCCATTCTATCTGGGATCTGAGATCCATTCTATCTGAGATCCATTCTATCTGGGATCCATTCTATCTGGGATCCATTCTATCTGGGATCTGAGATCCATTCTATCTGGGATCTGAGATCCATTCTATCTGAGATCCATTCTATCTGGGATCCATACTATCTGGGATCCATACTATCTGGGATCTGGGATCCATACTAACTGGGATCTGAGATCCATACTATCTGGGATCTGAGATCCATACTATCTGAGATCCATACTATCTGAGATCCATACTATCTGAGATCCATACTATCTGAGATCCATACTATCTGGGATCTGAGATCCATACTATCTGGGATCTGAGATCCATACTATCTGGGATCTGAGATCCATACTATCTGGGATCTGAGATCCATACTATCTGGGATCTGGGATCCATACTATCTGGGATCTGGGATCCATTCTATCTGGGATCCATTCTATCTGGGATCTGAGATCCATTCTATCTGAGATCCATTCTATCTGGGATCCATTCTATCTGGGATCCATTCTATCTGGGATCTGAGATCCATTCTATCTGGGATCCATTCTATCTGGTATCTGAGATCCATTCTATCTGGGATCTGAGATCCATTCTATCTGAGATCCATTCTATCTGAGATCCATTCTATCTGAGATCCATTCTATCTGGGATCCATACTATCTGGGATCCATACTATCTGGGATCCATACTATCTGGGATCCATACTAACTGGGATCTGAGATCCATACTATCTGGGATCTGAGATCCATACTATCTGAGATCCATACTATCTGAGATCCATACTATCTGAGATCCATACTATCTGAGATCCATACTATCTGGGATCTGAGATCCATACTATCTGGGATCTGAGATCCATACTATCTGGGATCTGAGATCCATACTATCTGGGATCTGAGATCCATACTATCTGGGATCTGAGATCCATACTATCTGGGATCCATACTATCTGGGATCCATACTATCTGGGATCCATTCTATCTGGGATCCATTCTATCTGGGATCTGAGATCCATTCTATCTGGGATCTGAGATCCATTCTATCTGGTATCCATTCTATCTGGTATCTGAGATCCATTCTATCTGGGATCCATTCTATCTGGGATCTGAGATCCATTCTATCTGAGATCCATTCTATCTGAGATCCATTCTATCTGGGATCCATACTATCTGGGATCCATACTAACTGGGATCTGAGATCCATACTATCTGGGATCTGAGATCCATACTATCTGAGATCCATACTATCTGGGATCTGAGATCCATACTATCTGGGATCTGAGATCCATACTATCTGGGATCTGAGATCCATACTATCTGGGATCTGGGATCCATACTATCTGGGATCCATACTATCTGGGATCCATACTATCTGGGATCTGAGATTCATACTATCTGGGATCCATACTATCTGAGATCCATACTATCTGGGATCTGGGATCCATACTATCTGGGATCCATACGATCTGGGATCCATACTATCTGAGATCCATAGGATCTGGGATCCATACTATCTGGGATCCATACTATCTGGGATCTGAGATCCATACTATCTGGGATCTGGGATCCATACTATCTGGGATCTGGGATCCATACTATCTGGGATCTGAGATCCATACTATCTGGGATCTGAGATCCATTCTATCTGGGATCTGAGATCCATTCTATCTGGGATCTGAGATCCATACTATCTGGGATCTGAGATCCATACTATCTGAGATCCATACTATCTGAGATCCATACTATCTGGGATCTGAGATCCATACTATCTGGGATCTGAGATCCATACTATCTGGGATCTGAGATCCATACTATCTGGGATCTGAGATCCATACTATCTGGGATCCATTCTATCTGGGATCCATTCTATCTGGGATCTGAGATCCATTCTATCTGGGATCCATTCTATCTGGGATCCATTCTATCTGGGATCCATTCTATCTGGGATCCATTCTATCTGGGATCCATTCTATCTGGGATCCATTCTATCTGGGATCCATTCTATCTGGGATCTGAGATCCATTCTATCTGAGATCCATTCTATCTGGGATCCATACTAACTGGGATCTGAGATCCATACTATCTGAGATCCATACTATCTGGGATCTGAGATCCATACTATCTGGGATCTGAGATCCATACTATCTGGGATCTGAGATCCATACTATCTGGGATCCATACTATCTGGGATCTGAGATCCATACTATCTGGGATCCATACTATCTGGGATCCATACTATCTGGGATCTGGGATCCATACTATCTGGGATCCATACTATCTGGGATCTGGGATTCATACTATCTGGGATCCATACTATCTGAGATCCATACTATCTGGGATCTGGGATCCATACTATCTGGGATCCATACGATCTGGGATCCATACTATCTGGGATCTGAGATCCATAGGATCTGGGATCCATACTATCTGGGATCTGAGATCCATACTATCTGAGATCCATACTATCTGGGATCTGAGATCCATACGATCTGGGATCCATACTATCTGGGATCTGAGATCCATACTATCTGGGATCCATACTATCTGGGATCTATACTATCTGGGATCCATACTATCTGGGATCCATACTATCTGGGATCTGGGATCCATACTATCTGGGATCTGAGATTCATACTATCTGGGATCCATACTATCTGGGATCCATACTATCTGGGATCCATACTATCTAGGATCCATACTATCTGGGATCTGAGATCCATACTATCTGGGATCCATACTATCTGGGATCTGGGATCCATACTATCTGGGATCTGAGATCCATACTATCTGGGATCTGAGATCCATGGGATCTGGGATCCATACTATCTGGGATCTGGGATCCATACTATCTGGGATCTGAGATCCATACTATCTGGGATCTGAGATCCATACTATCTGGGATCCATACTATCTGGGATCTGGGATCCATACTATCTGGGATCTGGGATCCATACTATCTGGGATCCATACTATCTGGGATCCATACTATCTGGGATCCATACTATCTGGGATCCATACTATCTGGGATCCATACTATCTGGGATCTGAGATCCATACTATCTGGGATCCATACTATCTGGGATCCATACTATCTGGGATCTGGGATCCATACTATCTGGGATCTGAGATCCATACTATCTGGGATCCATACTATCTGGGATCCATACTATCTGGGATCTGGGATCCATACTATCTGGGATCTGAGATCCATACTATCTGGGATCTGAGATCCATACTATCTGGGATCTGGGATCCATACTATCTGGGATCCATACTATCTGGGATCTGGGATCCATACTATCTGGGATCCATACTATCTGAGATCCATACTATCTGGGATCTGAGATCCATACTATCTGGGATCTGGGATCCATACTATCTGGGATCCATACTATCTGGGATCTGAGATCCATACTATCTGGGATCTGAGATCCATACTATCTGGGATCTGAGATCCATACTATCTGGGATCTGAGATCCATACTATCTGGGATCTGAGATCCATACTATCTGGGATCTGGGATCCATACTATCTGGGATCTGAGATCCATACTATCTGGGATCTGAGATCCATACTATCTGGGATCCATACTATCTGGGATCTGGGATCCATACTATCTGGGATCTGGGATCCATACTATCTGGGATCTGAGATCCATACTATCTGGGATCCATACTATCTGGGATCTGAGATCCATACTATCTGGGATCTGAGATCCATACTATCTGGGATCTGGGATCCATACTATCTGGGATCTGAGATCCATACTATCTGGGATCTGAGATCCATACTATCTGGGATCTGAGATCCATACTATCTGGGATCTGAGATCCATACTATCTGGGATCCATACTATCTGGGATCCATACTATCTGGGATCTGAGATCCATACTATCTGGGATCCATACTATCTGGGATCTGAGATCCATACTATCTGGGATCTGAGATCCATACTATCTGGGATCTGGGATCCATACTATCTGGGATCCATACTATCTGGGATCTGAGATCCATACTATCTGGGATCTGGGATCCATACTATCTGGGATCTGGGATCCATACTATCTGGGATCCATACTATCTGGTAGGAGGCTGCCTTTTTATTTTAAGGAGCACTTTATTAAGTGGAAGTTTGTCCATGTGAACTTTATTTATTCGGCACATTTATATTGGATTGCGGTTACATATATTTATACCATGAGTCGATCCAATGAACTTTGATTTTGATCGCCTATTGATGTATATGATTTAATATTCTGGGATTGTAATTATTTTAGTGATTCACTTAGTAATTTTCACTTAAAGGAACAGCGAACCATTTTTTATACAAATCTCCCTGTATTATAATGAATGTCTCTGATTGGCAGTGCTGTAAATTTGGGGAGGGGCTTGTTTATGAACTACCCCACTAATAAGGTTGGTGTTTGTCAGCGAGGATCTGCAGCCAGAAGTGGGAATGGACCCCAACAGATTCTCTAATGATGAAGCCTCTGTAATTCTTAGCCGGTAACTGCAGTAAAAAAATTTATGTCCGGATTCAAAACCTGAGCAACTTTTTCCTTCCTTCAGGTTTTTTGGACATAAAGTGGATAATATTTATCCAAAGGTAGTTTTGAAGGTTTTGTTGGAATGTAAAACCACAAGAAATGTTGAGAATGTTGGTATTTGGCTGTTAAAATGCTTCAATAAAACATTATCTATCTGTATTGTGTGAAATGTTGTTTATTTTTAATGAAACTCCCTCAGTTTAGGCTGATTGGGCTTTGCTGCAACCCCCGAACCATAATCCACGAGCAACAGCTCTGCTCATAGGTCAGATGTTTCAGCATAGGGGAGAACACACATTACCTGGCTCTTCTGAAAACAGTGTCTTTATAATTCTCATAAAAGCTAGTAGTAGTCTGTCTCATGTATATAGAGGTGTGACGGGAGTCACTTTGGGTGGGGGGTTTGTGGGGCTCAGCTTGCCTGGGAGAGAACTGGAGGCTCCTGGTCCAGCTCCCATGGCCCCTCCTATGTGTAAGTTACCCTGTCTCCATTCGGGGCACAAGGGGACTGAGAACTCCAGTTGGGTCTGCCTAACCCAACTCACCATACAACCACCCCGGACTCAGCATTTCCCCTTGACACTGTTGTCCTGGATTCTGTGTGTGTGGTTTGTGCTGAAGAAGTGAAGGGGATCTTTTCACTTGGGACATTAATGTTTGTGAGCAATATCCTTCACCTCTAAGACTGCTAGACTCTTGTAAGAGTATTTCAAAGACCGGGGGCAGGGCAGGAAGGGGAGGGGGGATTCCTCCAGCAGCCATCCTGCTGATAAGACTGTTTACTGATGAGAATTTTGAATACACCTGACCTGTGTGTCCATTGTTATTGGCCAGTTTACCCCGCCCTGAATCCAAGGGTGGGGGGGGGGGTAATCTCTGAGTTATATATCTGTGGTAACATGTGCTTGAATAAAAGAGTCTGCTGGTTTTTACCCTACACTGAAGTATGGCTGGTGACTGGGTAAGCTAAGCGGAAAATAATAATGGGAGTATGCTATGGGCCCCCAAACCTGAGGGAGGAGGGGGAGACAGATCTCCTATCACAATTTGGATTAGCTTATCCAGACATATTCCTGACAACACAAACGGACTGCGAAACGCGTAGAGGCTGCTGGGTTGTTTTTTTTCGCCTTTTCTGCTACACGAGAACGAGGAGTGAGGCGCACGCCAACAGAGAACACACAGCAGCGCAATAGTCGAATTCCCCCCCTCCCTGCATACACGGCTGGATCAGCTTGGTGCCGGCGTAATGGCACTGTAAAATGTGAGTTTGAAATCTGTTGTTTTTAACCTTTTTTAATAAATAGTGGTAACGTACTATACCATGATGGAGTTTCATTTTTCATGAGAAATATTAGAGCCAAACATTCCATCATACTGTTGGGAAAAGCTGCTGGCAGATCTATTGCAACGGAGTGGTTATCCTGTAATGAACCAAAGGCGCACACATATATCCATCTGGTGAATGGCCATTTTTACAAGATGGTGGTGGTGAGCACTTTAAGGGTGGAAGTAAAAACAATGAACCACGAAATAGTAACTGCAGCAAAAGAAGAGATCACTCACTAAGGACATTCATTCATACTTGCTATTTCACACCAATAATTTATATTTGTCATTATATCAATTTTTTTTACACATTGTATTTTATGGATACAGTGGAACAGGCTGAAGGATAGCAAATGCACTTATTACTGTTGGTCTATAAGCTTATTATTTGCATTTGCACTTTGCTGTTAAAAATTGAGAACATTGCACAGGCTTTTGGCATCTACACAATAAACAATTGGCTTCAGTATAAATCACAGAAATAGGAAACATAAGGGGAATACAAAGACACTGAATTTCAAAAGAGCCAACTTCCCTAAACTACAAGCCTTGCTAGAAGGCATAAATTGGGATAAAATCTTAGGAACAAAGAACACGGAGGAGAGATGGGTTTGCCATAAGAGCATATTAAATAAGGGCATTAGCCAAGGCATCCCGTTGGGTAATACATTTAAAAGAGAGAGCATAAGTCCTGGATGACTTAACTCCAATGTAAAAATGCATATAAAAGCAAAGGAGAAGGCCTTCAAAAAATACAAGGTTGAGGGATCATCGTCAGCATTCAGACTTTATAAAGAATGCAACAAGAAATGTAGGGGTGAAATCAGGGTGGCTAAGATAGAACATGAAAGGCACATAGCGGAGGAGAGCAAAAAAAATCCCAAGAAATTCTTTAAGTATATAAACAGTAAAAAAGGGAGGACAGACCATATTGGCCCCATAAAGAATGAGGAAGGACATCTGGTTACAAAGGAGGGGGAGATGGTGAAGGTATTGCATTTATTCTTCTCCTCAGTCTTCACAAGGGAATCGGGGGGCTTCAGTAACCAAAACTGCCGTGTCTATCCTAATGACACGTCACAGGAAGCACCTCCATGGCTAACAGTTCCCCATAAACCCCCATAGCTGCTGCTAACAAAGAAAACAGAATATTGGCATTAAAAAGGGAAGAACTCCAGAGATAAAATAATTATCCCGCTCTACAAGACTCTGGTCCGGCCGCACCTGGAGCATACCGTCCAGTTCTGGGCGCCAGTCCTCAGGAAGGATGTACTGGAAATGGAGAGAGTACAAAGAAGGACAACAAAGCTAATAAAGGGTCTGGAGGATATTAGTTATGAGGAAAGGTTGGGGGCACTGAACTTATTCTCTCTGGAGAAGAGACGCTTGAGAGGGGAGATGATTTCAATGTACAAATACCGTACTGGTGACCCCACAATAGGGAGAAAACTTTTCAGTGGAAGGGAGTTTAATAAGACACGTGGCCACTCACTAAAATTAGAAGAAAAGAGGTTTAAATTTTTTTTTTTTTTTTTTTTTAAATTGTTTATTTATGAAAAATTTTCAAGAAGCATTACAAGTATATTTCACATTCATCAAGTGTGAACATTGTACATTTTGCAAGTGCAAACATAAAGTTATATAACAAGGAAAGAAAAGAAGTTGTTCAAGTGAACCATTAGACAGTATAAGGGCCATATAGAGGGAAGATAGAGGGTTATTAATAGCATATCAAGGTATCATGTTAGCACGAAGGTAATCATTGATGGAAACTGGAGCTAAAATTTCCTGAAAAAAAAAACAAACAGTCAGTGGGGGACCCAGAAAGACCATTTCCCTATCTCGGTTTGAGGGTCTAGCATTCCGAATTATTATATTCCGATGTATCCCATTTTTCCCAAATGACCTCAAATTTTGGTAGTGCATCTTCTATGACTGCAGTGATGTGCTCCATTTTACGAATATCAGTGACCGTAGAAAGGAATTGCGTAAAGGTAGGTGGAACCGTGGAACGCCAATGTTGTGGGATTACTGGTTTAGCTGCTAGTAAGATGAATGCCATTAGTTTGTTATTAGCTTTGGTGGCATTCCGAAGAGGTAGGCCTAATAGCAGGTGTATGGGTTGGAAAGGAATCTGGATCTCCAATATCTTTTCCAGCAAGGCATGAACTTTAGTCCAAAAGGGGGCCAAGATAGGGCATTCCCAAAATATGTGGAAGTGCGAGCCCAAAGAGGAGCCACACCTCCAACAATGACTAAATGGAGATAGTTTATGAGTTGCTAGAAATTCAGGGGTCCTGTACCAAAACATTAAGATTTTGTACGCCGTTTCCCTCTGGGCCACGCATCTGGAGACTTTAGAGGTAGCATCCCATATCGCCCCCCACTGAGCTATAGAAATAGGACTATGAAGGACCTGGGCCCATTTCCTCATATATGAGTGGGTCTGTTCAGAGATGGGATCAGTGCTCTGGAGGATCTTGTAGATGCAAGAAATTTGTTGAGGTTCATGTGGGCCATATGAGCATAGCTTTTCAAATTCAGTAGGAACAACCAGGGTCATTTGGGGTGATCTAGAAGCAAAATAATGTTTTACCTGTAAGTAAGAAAAGAGTAGCGTGTTCGGTATGTCATGTTTGGTTTGCAGGTCCGAGAAAGGGAGTAAAGTGCGTGTTACTGGGGGCACCAGATGTCGCAGTTGAAATATACCTGCCTGGGTCCAAGGCAGCATGGAGTCAAAGGATAAGCTGTCGGGGATTTCTGGGTTAAATAAAACGTTTATCAGTGGGGAGCATTGGGAAGATAGAGTATATTTACTTGAGCAGCGTTTCCAGATTGAGAGTGTGAATATCATAGGGTTCAGGCAAATCTTCCGTATTTGAGATGTAAATTTATCCGAAGAGGGCCAAAGTAGACTACATGGGTGTGCAGGGGAAGTAATACTTATCTCGATTTCTGACCATCTGTTTGATGCGTAACGAGATGTCCACGAGGAAATGACTCTAAGGTGAGTAGCATAATAATATTTGATTATATCCGGTGCCCCCAGACCCCACGTGAGCGGGGGGCCAGGAGAACCGAACTGGCAATCCTGTGGGACTTGTTATTCCATATAAAATTCAGAAAATTCCTATGAAGTAACTTAAGTTGGGTCAATGGGATTTCTACAGGGAGTGTTTCAAACATATACAGCAGCTTGGGGAGAATAGACATCTTCAAAATGTTGATTCTACCAATGAGAGAGATAGGGAGTGTTGTCCATTTTTTAAGTAGTTTGTTGATGTCTGAAAAAAGGGGAGGGAAATTTTCTTGGTAGAGAGTGGAGTACAATCGGGATAAGTGTACACCGAGATACTTAAGGAACTGCATGCACCATCTATACTTGAAATTGGTTTGCAGGGTTAGAAGAAGGTCAGCCGGGACATTAATGGGTAAAGCTTCAGTTTTAGTCGAGTTAATTTTGAATCCGGAGATATGGCCAAAAGTTTGTAAGGTTGAGTGGAGCGAAGGGAGAGAAATGTGTGGGTGGGTAATGGTCAGCAGCACGTCGTCCGCGAAGAGAGATAACTTGTATTCCAGACGCCTCAGCGCCACTCCCCTAATGTCTGGATGAATGCGTATGGCTGAAGCCAAGGGCTCAAGGCTTAAAATAAAGAGCAGGGGCGATAGTGGGCAACCTTGCCTAGTACCGTTGCTAAGGGGGAATGACGTCGAGGCGTGGGAGGCCAGCTGTACCTGAGACATAGGAGTAGAGTATAGTGCCTTTAATGCTTGTATAAAGGGACCCGAGAATCCAAATCTTGAAAGCGTAGCGAACATAAATGACCAATTTAGGCGGTCAAACGCTTTTTGTGCGTCTAAACTGAGAATTATAGCCGGTCTCTTGGTTTTGGTCAGGAGGTCTATTAAATCTATGGTTCGTCTAGTATTGTCTCCCGCATGTCTGGAAGGCACAAAACCGACTTGGTCTCTGTGGATTAGTTTGGGGAGGAGTAGGGACAGTCTATTGGCAAGTATTTTTGTAAAAATTTTGTAGTCAGAATTTAGGAGAGCTATGGGGCGGTAGTTATCAGGTAGGGATGGGTCTTTCCCTGGTTTGGGGATCACCGTGATGAACGCATGTAGGAATTGAGCGTGGGGGATTTTCCCGTTCATTAAAGAGGCATAAAGTTTTTCCATGTAGGGCAAAATGGTGGGGAGGAATTTTTTATAGTAGGAGTAGGGAAGACCATCCGGCCCTGGGGATTTATTAGTCGGTAGCTGTTTAATAACTTCAGTGATCTCTTCAACTGATATGTGTGCATTTCGTCCTGAGCGATCGTCTGAGGACAGAGTGGGAAGCTTAAAAGAGTCCATAAAATTGTCAAACTTGTCTTGTGTGAATTGAGTGGTCTGGTCTGTGGATAGGCAGTTATATACTTTCTTCTAGAAGTCTCCAAATACACCAGTCATAATTCTAGGGCAATATGTGGGCTTACCGTCATGTTGTATTAAAAAGTCGGGTAAAGATGATTGGGGGCGTGGTTTCAGAATTTTGACAAGCATTTTATGGGGTCTATTGGCGAATTCATAAAATTTTTGCTTTGACCAGAGCATGGATTTAGTGATTCTTGCCGAATCTAGTGTTTTTATACGATTTCTTAGTGCTGTTACGGCTCGGAGAACCTCCATCGTGGGGCGTCTGAGAAGTTTTTGTTCAGCTTCTAATAATTGAGTCAATAAAGTCGGTCTCTGCAAAGCGCGGTCTTTTTTAAGGCGAGATCCAGTTGCGATACATTCACCTCTGAAGAACGCTTTATGTGCCTCCCACAGAACGAAGATCTCCGACACCGAGTCTTTATTTATCTGAAAATATTCGTTCAGTTTGTCTTGCAGTGGTAGGTGGGTCTCAGGTGAGTTTAGGAGTGATTCGTTAAGGCGCCAATGACATTTCCTAGGCGTGGGTGAGGACAATAAGAGGTATATAGTGATGGGGGCATGGTCTGACCATGTAATTGGGAGAATGTTGGCATCTACCAGGTATGGCAATAGGGGTGCAGAGATGAAAAAATAGTCAATTCTCGTGTACAGCTTGTGGGGTGGAGAGAAGAAGGTGAACTGCTTGGTTGTCGGGTGTTTTACCCTCCAAGAATCAAACAGTCTGTTTGTTCTAATTGTTTTACGGAACGAGGAGGAAGATTTATGTGCCTGTAGTGGAGGGTTATCTTGGAAAAGGGCGGCCCTATCCCTAATTGGAGACATGCACAGGTTAAAATCTCCCCCAATAATCTGAAAGGGTTGGGCATATTTGTGAAGTTTTTCAAAGAAAGTGTCAAGAAAACCAATTTGGCCTGTGTTGGGAACAAATACATTCGCTAAAGTAAATGAAGTATTTAGGTGACCACAGTCCAGGAGAATAAAGCGACCCTGGGGGTCTAAATATGAGGATTTCACCTTTATGGCGGATGAGCGTTTAAGGAGAATCGCCACACCAGCTTTTCCAGAGGGAGAAGATGCTACAAAGGTTGTGGGGTAGTGCCTAGAAGCAAATTTGAACGAACCCCCCGCCCTAAAATGCGTCTCCTGGACCATGATCACCTCAGCATTAGATGCTTTGAACTCTTTAAGGGCAAGCCATCTCTTCCGGATGGAATTTAGACCTTTAACATTACATGAGAAGACACTAACTGCCATAGGTGCAGAATGGGGAAAAATCTAACATTACATTTGTGTAAAATGTATTAAGCGTATACCATGTTGTGGAAAAAAGACTCCATACAATTGTATGTTTAAAGCCATATAGGAAGAACATGGGAGTAAAAACATAGAAACCATTTCTGAGTAGGTCAAAAAATAGACCTCCGTGCAGCCCTAATGATATGAAAACATGTAACATAACATACATTCGTAAATACAATATTCTAACGTAGGTAAATGTGGGATCAAAAAGGATCCCTAAAAGACATGGGAGAAAAAAAGGAAAAAGAAAAAGTAAAACAAAAACGACATACCATGTAGGTAGGGTGCCCGAGGAGGAACTCATCTCCAAGGGATTATGGTCAAAAAACACGACCATTGTAGGGGAAACACAGCAGCCCGCATGGCTGAGCTGGCCGGTCTCAACCTGATCCGAAAAGCAAATGTAAAAAATAGTAGAAAAAGTTAAAGTTAAGTGGGAACCGTAGAACTGTAGTTGTCCCGGAGGGCGGTCGCCCGCGGATGAACAGTTAGAAGGGGGGAGAACAACAGTCTCTGAGCCCAGAGACTTTTCAAAGGGATTGCATAGGCCCAACATCAGGGCCCCTTCGACCTAAGTAGATCGGGGGAGAGGAGAAAAAGGATTACATACTAGACGTGAGGTTCCGTGGATATTTCAGGTGGGGCCTTTAGAAGATGCGTTCCTTTGTGGGGTGAACGTGGTTTTCCTGGATCTGTGACGAACCGGGGTCCACATCTTCCCGGGTGTTGACAGAGGTCTAGAGGGTGGGAATTGGGCTTGCAGATCTTCCTCAGGAACAGGGGGAGTCCCAAGCTCCTGACAAAAGACTCACTTTCCTGGAGGTCCCTCATGGTGTGTTGCGAGCCATCTTTGGTCACCGTCAGACGAAAGGGAAAGCCCCATCTGTAGGGTATGTGATGGTGTTGTAAGTGAGCAGTAATAGGGCGAAGGTTGCGTCTTTTATTTAGCGTTATGGGCGACAGGTCGCTGAAGATTTGTATCTTTTCCTCCTTAAAGTCCACTCTAGATTTGTTTCTTGTGGCGATTGTCAGGGCCTCTTTGCTTTCATAAAAATGAAAACGGACTATGATGTCCCTGGGATTAGCACCCTGAGGGGGTTTAGGGGCCAGCGATCTGTGTGCTCTGTCAAGGCGTAGATCAATGTCCGGGATATCGGGAGCCAAGGAGTTAAACAGGGCTAGCAAGTATGACCTAATGTCTTTGTCAGCAACGGACTCAGGGACTCCTCGTATGCGGAGGTTCTGCCTACGTTCTCTGTTCTCGAGGTCTTCTTGCTGCAACTGCAGTTGCAGTACTGCGTTCTTTAAGCTAGCATTCTCCTCTTCTAAGGCTTGCACATAATTCACCACCTCATCTAGTTTTGTTCCAAGGGTATCTGTTCTTTCCCCCAGCTGGTCAATCTCCCCTCTCAGTTCGTGAGCTAGTTTATTAACCTCCTTTGCAATGTTGTGAGTGATACTCTGGAGCAATGTCTGCAGTTTCAGGTCCAGGACATCTACTGTTACCAGGGACGTCATTGGAGGCTGCTGCGAGGAGCCGTTGTGTGAGAAGGTAGGGGGGTTATCTATAAACAATGAGGGATCGACCAGCAGGGTTGCGTCTGGCTGATCCACGGCGTCTGCCGTAGAAATTGAGGCCGGGGATTGTGGCCTAAGCAGGTATTTCTCCATGTGGCGCGCGGGCTGTGATGCGGCCTGTGAGGATCGTGTCTGGTATATGCGCCTCTGGTCACCGATCTTACCCATACAACGTTCGGCAGGTAGCTGGGGGGTTTCCGGTGCAGTGGAGGTGGCTCCCGGAGCGAAAGACTCTAGTGTAGCGGAGCGGGAGCTTCGGATGCAGGAGGTGAGGCCGGGGCTCTAGTCAAGTGCGTCCGCCATCTTACGAGCCGCGTATGTGTCCCCTTTATTATGTCTTTTAGTACATCCTGTCTCGTGTATCGCAGGTTAATGACTCATTACAGGACTACAATAATGACATGTACGTCCTGATGAGGGGGGTGCGGGGCCATCAGAGTAAGAGTTAAACAATTAGGAACCCGGGAGAACAGGTTAATGGGGTGTAGCAAGATGGCCGCTCCTAGGAGTGTAATGATGCAGAAAGCAGTGTCTTTTGAAGTAATAAGTAAGGGGAGCTAATGATGGGGACTGATCTTGGTAGACCAATCCGCTGGGTAGTTCATGAGTCTCTGCAGTGTGATTTATAAGAATTTGTGGAGTCCCAGTTACACTGCTGCTGGGTGTAGCAAGATGGCCGTTATAGGTGTCTATGGGGACAGGGACTTGGTGATCACTAGGGTTAGGCAAGTTCCTCTAATCCGCAGCCCGGGTCTCCCCCCTTGTGTTCGGGGTGTTATTTTGGCGCCGCGGGGCTTGGTTGTAGTTTATGGGGGATGGAGAGGCTGCTTGTGGGCCCAGGGTGTAGCAAGATGGCCGCCGCTCACCTCTATACACAGCACGCCGTCCACCACAGGATGCCTCTGCCAGCCTTCGGATCTCCCCAGCTCTGTCCCGCCAGTCCAGGGAAGCCGATTTGGGTGTATCCTGGAGTGTTCACCGCTCATCTCGCGGCCGCGGTACTCGAGCGCTGGGGATTCGGAGTCCCCGCAGGCCTCAAGATGGCGGCGGGTCAGGTACGGCTGCGGGATGGATTGCAGCGCGAGCGGCAGGCCGGGGGTCTCAGAACAGGTATAATCCTGCTCAGGGAGAGCCTATGGTTCAGGATGGAGGGTTTGGTGGCTGGATATAAAATCGCTGGCTGCTGATGGCCATAGATTGTGTCAGGGCCAGCGGAGCTTCTCCAGAGCACGTCGTTCCCTGTTCACGTCCGGACACGCCAGAGGTTTAACCTTAAACTATGTAGAGGGTTCTTTACTGTAAGAGTGGTAAGGATGTGGAATTCCCTTCCACAAGCGGTGGTCTCAGTGTGGGGCATTGATGGTTTCAAGAAACTATTAGATAATCACCTGAACGACCACAACATACAGGGATAAACAATGTAATACTTGCATATAATCACACACAGAGGTTGGACTTGATGGACTTCTGATGGGTTTCTTTTTTCAACCTCACATACTATGTTACTATGTCTTGGATAGTGCTGGTTCTTGACTGAGCAATTTACAGCGGACATAGTCCTGTTGAGGACAAGGGTTCGTCACAAGAGGTCATGGTAGATCTAGTAGTAGTTGGTCTCATGGTGTATCTAGTAGTAGTTGGCCTTATATATGCAGGTCATATGATGTTTCTAGTAGTAGTTGACCACCTGTATGCAGGTCTTGGTAGATCTAGTAGTAGTTGGTCTCATGGTCATGGTATACCTAGTAGTAGTTGGCCTTATATATGCAGGTCTTGGTAGATCTAGTAGTAGTTGGTCTCATGGTCATGGTGTATCTAGTCTAGTAGTAGCTGACCACCTGTATGCAGGTCATGGTAGATCTAGTAGTAGTTGGTCTCGTGGTCATGGTAGATCTAGTAGTAATTGGCCTTATATATGCAGGTCATGGTATATCTAGTAGTAGTTGGTCTCGTGGTCATGGTAGATCTAGTAGTAATTGGCCTTATATATGCAGGTCATGGTATATCTAGTAGTAGTTGGTCTCGTGGTCATGGTAGATCTAGTAGTAATTGGCCTTATATATGCAGGTCATGGTATATCTAGTAGTAGTTGGTCTCATGGTCATGGTGTATCTAGTCTAGTAGTAGCTGACCACCTGTATGCAGGTCATGGTAGATCTAGTAGTAGTTGGTCTCGTGGTCATGGTAGATCTAGTAGTAATTGGCCTTATATATGCAGGTCATGGTATATCTAGTAGTAGTTGGTCTCGTGGTCATGGTAGATCTAGTAGTAATTGGCCTTATATATGCAGGTCATGGTATATCTAGTAGTAGTTGGTCTCATGGTCATGGTGTATCTAGTCTAGTAGTAGCTGACCACCTGTATGCAGGTCATGGTAGATCTAGTAGTAGTTGGTCTCGTGGTCATGGTAGATCTAGTAGTAATTGGCCTTATATATGCAGGTCATGGTATATCTAGTAGTAGTTGGTCTCGTGGTCATGGTAGATCTAGTAGTAATTGGCCTTATATATGCAGGTCATGGTATATCTAGTAGTAGTTGGTCTCGTGGTCATGGTAGATCTAGTAGTAATTGGCCTTATATATGCAGGTCATGGTATATCTAGTAGTAGTTGGTCTCATGGTCATGGTGTATCTAGTCTAGTAGTAGCTGACCACCTGTATGCAGGTCATGGTAGATCTAGTAGTAGTTGGTCTCGTGGTCATGGTAGATCTAGTAGTAATTGGCCTTATATATGCAGGTCATGGTATATCTAGTAGTAGTTGGTCTCGTGGTCATGGTAGATCTAGTAGTAATTGGCCTTATATATGCAGGTCATGGTATATCTAGTAGTAGTTGGTCTCATGGTCATGGTAGATCTAGTAGTAATTGGCCTTATATATGCAGGTCATGGTATATCTAGTAGTAGTTGGTCTCGTGGTCATGGTAGATCTAGTAGTAATTGGCCTTATATATGCAGGTCATGGTATATCTAGTAGTAGTTGGTCTCGTGGTCATGGTAGATCTAGTAGTAATTGGCCTTATATATGCAGGTCATGGTATATCTAGTAGTAGTTGGTCTCGTGGTCATGGTAGATCTAGTAGTAATTGGCCTTATATATGCAGGTCATGGTATATCTAGTAGTAGTTGGTCTCGTGGTCATGGTAGATCTAGTAGTAATTGGCCTTATATATGCAGGTCTTGGTAGATCTAGTAGTAGTTGGTCTCATGGTCATGGTGTATCTAGTCTAGTAGTAGCTGACCACCTGTATGCAGGTCATGGTAGATCTAGTAGTAGTTGGTCTCATGGTCATGGTATACCTAGTAGTAATTGGCCTTATATATGCAGGTCTTGGTAGATCTATTAGTAGTTGGTCACATTTAGCTGGACTTGTTCTGTATGGTTGAAAAGGTTTCGTAGTTTTACTTCTTCACATCTAATGAATGGCAGGAAGATACCCCAAATTTATATCTACACAAGTAGCACCGACACCTTTGTCCAATCACCATAAGATGTGTAGATGTTGATTATCCAATGGGGTAGAATGGGAAGTGTGATGGCCATGTTCTAGTTCCATCATCCCATCTTTGGTGTCAGGAAGTCTGCATTGGTGTCAATCATTCAATTACATGGCTGAAGGTGTGAATCGTCCAATCACGGCGTAGACATGTTAAAATGGCGTTATATGTGGAGGACATGGATTCAAAGGCCCTCATCCTGTTTCAAAGCAGTACTGATATATGTGATCTTTGTCTTTAGACTCCATGTTTGATGTTAACCTTTTCTCACCGGCTTCATGCATATATGTGGTGTGACAGCAGGAAGGTAAAGTCACCGGGTAGATATATTTCGCCCAGATTCAGGCTTTACGCCGACTTATACAACTAGGTGGAGAGTTGTATAAGCCCAGCTAAGGCTAGTGGGCTCATGGATGACTCATATGTCTAGGGAGAGTGTGGGGCGTCGTGCAGACAGGGAGTTGATGAGACCAGCTGAAGCTTGTCAGCTCGTTTAAGGCCTCTATAAAAACTCCCAGCTTCATTAGGTGTTTGCTCATGCCTGGACCCAGACCTGTGTGGACTGTCTAGGGAGAGTGAACCCCTGTGCGGTGAGACAAAGCCTGTGTGGCTATTTGCTTGGACATTTAAAACCAGGGACTTAGGGACTAGGACAGCACTAGGCTGATCCCAGTTGTTAGTTAGGAAACCTGTATGTTTAGTCAGAGGTCAAGTTGACCAGGATTTATTTTGTTTATGTTTCTTTTGGCTTTGCTGTGTTTTGTCACTGTAAATAGAAAATAAACCGCACCTTTTTTTGATTTTGAAAACCACAACCTCCGTTTGCTGGGCCTGTTTTTGTGTGGGGAGCCCATCCCGGGGGTCACACACACCCGCTGCCGAGCTAACCACAGTTGGTGGAGAATGCGGGCAGTTTTTTTTAAGCCAGCATGGAGGAGATACTGAAGCAGCTGGCTCTAGCAAATGCCAATCAACAGCAGACAAATGCAGGTTTGCAAAAGAGCCTTGCAGCTCATCAACAGAGCCTTGCAGCTCAACAACAGAACTTCGCAGCCCAGCAGCAAGCTCATCAACAGAGCCTTGCAGCCCAGCAGCAAGCTCACCAACAGAGTCTGGAAGCTCAGCAACAAGCCCAGCAGCAATCTGAGGCCCGCTTCATAGACCTGTTACAGAAGCAAGAGCAGAGACTACAACAAATGGAAGCAGTAATGCAGCAACGTCCGCAGACCAGTGAGGAAAGCCGTCCCACTAATACCGCGTCCTTTGGGGTGAGTCGTTTATTGACAAAAATGACTGGAGAGGATGATCCAGAGGTATTTTTGACCACATTTGAAAGGACTGCTGAAAGAGAAAAGTGGCCTGAGGAGCAGTGGGCTGGACTGGTGGCTCCTCTGTTAACTGGTGAATCGCAGAAGGCTTACTATGACCTAGAGCCTGACCAAGCAAAAGACTATGTGATGCTAAAAGCTGAGATATTGGCAAGGCTGGGTGTCACCCAGGCTGTCCGGGCTCAGCGTGTGCATAACTGGACTTTCCAGCTTGAAAAACCCCCCAAGTCTCAAATGTATGATCTCATTCACCTGAGCAGAAAGTGGCTACAGCCAGAGACTTTGTCCGCACCAAAGATTGTGGAACGTGTTGTAATGGATCGGTTTTTGAGAGCTCTTCCTACTGCCATCCAAAAGTGGGTAAGCCATGGAGACCCAGAGACGGCCGATGGTCTTGTGGATCGTGTGGAGAAATACTTGGCTACAGAGAACCTGACGGCCTCTTCCAGAGACACTCGGACTTTCCACCCTAAGACCAGACCATCCCCAGGGGCGGATAAGAGGATTCCAAGGGGTAAGGGTGGAGAGAGTGAGAGGGTGGGAGCTCTACCCCAAGTTTGGCGAGAACAGCCTGGGAAATCAGCGGCTCAAGAGGCGGCAAGAAGGATCGTTTGCTACCGCTGCCGGCAAGCGGGACATATTGCAGCCAATTGCCCGGTTGTGGAGGAACCCATGCAGTGTGACTTTCTGACGGGCAGACGTCAGTCGCTGTGTGCGACAGTCGCATGCACTGCCATTCGAGGAACTGAGAAACATTTATGCAAAATGTGTGTTAATGGTAGAAATGTTGTGGTATTGCTGGATTCAGGTAGCCTTGTGACCCTGATAAAGGCTGAGTTAGTTAAAACAGAGGTCTCTGGGAATAGCAAGGTAGCTGTTATTTGTGTGCATGGGGACACCCGAGAGTATCCAGTGACTACAGTGTGTTTCGAGACCCCCAAAGGTACCCTCTCTCATCCAGTGGGCTTAGTATCTCAGTTACCGTATGACGCCATTGTGGGAAGGGATTTTCCAAAGTTCTGGGAACTGTGGGATGATCCTGAGCCCCTCACTGGTGCCCCTATGTACCAGGAATGTGATAGCCAGAACTCCTCTGAGAGTGGTGAGGACTCTCCGGAATTTCCCTTATCAGTATTGGCAGGGGAGACTCAAGAAACTGGAGAGGAGCCCACCTCCTCAGACGAAAACCTACCGTCTGTGGAGTTTTCTGATCTTGAGGTTCACAGGGAAAACTTTGCCACAGAACAGTTGAAAGACCCCGCCCTAATAAAGGCACGGGAAAACGTAGTGAAAATAGATGGCGAGTTAGTGAACCCAGATAATACCTGCACTTACCCATACTTCAGCGTAGAGAAGGACCTACTGTATCGGGTGGCAAAAAGGGCAGAAGAAACCGTTGAGCAGCTTGTGGTGCCCAAACCTTACAGGAAGTTGGTGTTGGAGTTGGCCCATGGGCACATTCTTGGAGGTCATCTGGGGACAGAGAAAACCCGAGAGAGGGTATTACAGAGATTCTATTGGCCGGGGGTGATGAAGGACATAGAAAATTATTGTTCCTCCTGCCCTGTGTGTCAGAGGTCGGCCCCGATGCCACATTTCCGTAGCCCGCTGGTCCCTCTACCCATCATTGAGGTCCCGTTTGAGAGGATCGCCATGGATTTGGTAGGTCCTATAATCAAGTCCGCTAGGGGGCACCAGTACATATTAGTTATAATGGACTATGCCACCCGTTATCCAGAAGCGATCCCTCTCCGAAATACCTCGGCCAAAACCATAGCCAAAGAGCTATCTCTTGTGTTTAGCCGGGTGGGTATTTGTAAAAAACTGCTTACGGACCAAGGTACACCCTTTATGTCCCGGGTTATGAAGGAGCTGTGTAAATTGTTCAAAGTGACGCAATTACGTACATCTGTGTATCACCCCCAAACCGATGGGCTGGTTGAAAGATTCAACAAAACCCTAAAACAAATGTTGAAGAAAGTGGTGGATAGAGATGGAAAGGATTGGGACTGTCTACTTCCTTATCTGATGTTTGCTATTAGGGAGGTGCCCCAATCCTCTACGGGATTCTCCCCCTTTGAGTTACTGTATGGGAGACACCCAAGAGGGCTGTTGGATATTGCCAAGGAAACTTGGGAAAGTGAGAGTTCTCCCCACAGGAGTGTGATTGAGCATGTCGCCCTGATGCAAGACCGAATTGCACAGGTAATGCCCATCGTGAAGGAACATTTGGCCCAAGCGCAGTTAGCACAGCAGAGAGTGTACAACCGTGGAGCCAAGACCCGTACCTTTTCCCCGGGGGATAGGATACTGGTACTTGTCCCTACGGTTGAAAGTAAATTCCTTGCCAAATGGCAAGGCCCCTACGAGATAATGGAAAAAGTGAGCGAAGTGAATTACAAGGTCAGACAACCAGGAAGGCGAAAGCCCGAACAGATCTATCACGTTAATCTGTTGAAAGCCTGGAGGGATAGAGAGTCCCTAGTCGCAGACACTTGGTCACCAGCTCAAACTGGTTGCGTGATTCCTGAGGTTGGAATAGCAGCCACCTTGTCACAACCCCAACAACAGGAGGTTAAGGAGTTTGTGCTTCGCAACAAGGAGGTATTCTCTGAGCTGCCGGGACAAACATTTGGGGTAGAGCATGACATCATTACCCCGCCCGGTGAAAGGGTGAAGTTAAAACCCTATCGGATCCCAGAGGCCCGACGGGAGGCAATACGGGAGGAAGTACAGAAAATGCTGAACTTAGGGGTGATAGAGGAGTCCCAAAGTGATTGGTCTAGTCCCATTGTGTTGGTGCCTAAACCGGATGGGAGCTGGCGATTTTGTAACGATTTTCGTCAGTTGAACAAAGTTACAAAATTTGACACCTACCCCATGCCACGTATAGATGAGTTGATCGACCGGCTGGGAACAGCCCGATACATGACGACTCTTGACCTCACAAAAGGGTATTGGCAAATCCCCCTGGCCAAATTGGCCAAAGAGAAAACCGCATTTGTAACCCCAGACGGGGCGTTCCAATATAAAAGAATGCCGTTCGGGTTACAGAATGCGCCGGCCACATTCCAGCGGAAAATGGACCAGATGCTGAGGCCCCATCGGAAGTATGCTGCGGCTTACCTGGATGACGTAATTGTCCATAGCACAGATTGGGCCTCACATCTGCCAAAAGTGCAAGCAGTCCTGGACTCTGTTCGGGAAGCGGGGTTTACGGCTAACCCCAAGAAGTGTACCATTGGGCAGGAGGAGGCCAAATATCTTGGGTACACCATTGGGAGGGGAGTAATAAAACCCCAACTCAACAAAGTCGAGGCCATCCAGAGTTGGCCACGTCCCAACAGCAAGAAGCAGGTACGAGCCTTTCTGGGAATCGCTGGGTATTATCGGCGATTCATTCCCCACTTTGCTTCTAAGGCTGTGCCCCTAACCAACCTAACGAAGGGGAAAGGGTCGGTCATGATTAAATGGACCCCCGAGGCTGAGGCAGCATTCCAATTCTTGAAACAAGCCTTATGTAGCCAGCCAGTGTTGTACTCACCCGACTTCTCTAAAGACTTTGTCGTACAAAGTGATGCGTCAGATGTGGGGTTAGGAGCAGTATTGTCCCAGGTCTGGAACGGGGAAGAGCACCCAGTCATTTACCTCAGCAGGAAGTTGAAGTCCCATGAGGTAAATTACGCCACCGTTGAAAAGGAGTGTTTAGCGGTGAAGTGGGCTCTAGATTCCCTTCGGTACTACCTGCTAGGTAGGCACTTTGACATGGTTACGGATCACGCTCCGTTAAAGTGGATGGCTCAAAACAAGGAAACAAATAGAAGAGTGAATAGGTGGTTCCTGGCCCTCCAGGAATTCAACTTCACAGTAAAGCATCGCCCTGGCGTTCAAATGGGGAATGCGGATGCTTTGTCTCGAGTACATGAATGCCTGATTGCTGGTGTTCCAACCCCGAGGTTAAAACAAGAGGGGGGGGGTATGTGACAGCAGGAAGGTAAAGTCACCTGGTTGCATCCAGGGGGGTAGATATATTTCGCCCAGATTCAGGCTTTACGCTGACTTATACAACTAGGTGGAGAGTTGTATAAGCCCAGCTAAGGCTAGTGGGCTCATGGATGACTCATATGTCTAGGGAGAGTGTGGGGCGTCGTGCAGACAGGGAGTTGATGAGACCAGCTGAAGCTTGTCAGCTCGTTTAAGGCCTCTATAAAAACTCCCAGCTTCATTAGGTGTTTGCTCATGCCTGGACCCAGACCTGTGTGGACTGTCTAGGGAGAGTGAACCCCTGTGCGGTGAGACAAAGCCTGTGTGGCTATTTGCTTGGACATTTAAAACCAGGGACTTAGGGACTAGGACAGCACTAGGCTGATCCCAGTTGTTAGTTAGGAAACCTGTATGTTTAGTCAGAGGTCAAGTTGACCAGGATTTATTTTGTTTATGTTTCTTTTGGCTTTGCTGTGTTTTGTCACTGTAAATAGAAAATAAACCGCACCTTTTTTTGATTTTGAAAACCACAACCTCCGTTTGCTGGGCCTGTTTTTGTGTGGGGAGCCCATCCCGGGGGTCACACACACCCGCTGCCGAGCTAACCCCCTCACAGTGGCCTTTTGGCCGGTGAGCTCTAACGCAGAGAGGCCGAATATATGCAGCCCTATGTAAACCCAAAACTGAGAGCACAGTCACCGGCGGGACCATAAATCTCCCCATACATACTTGTGATTGGGAGCTTTCCGATCATATGACCGCTGTGACAGCCAATCACAACAGTCACGTGACCCAAATGCCCGCTTCTGCCTCCCGGCATCTAGAAGTTCTTAAAGGACCAGGAGGCCGCAGCAGGAAAGAGTTAAACATCTATGCAGATATTCTGACACCAATGATGGGATGATGCAACTAATCTAGGGGGGTCCACAACTATCACACCTCCCATCCTGTCCTTGGACCATCAACATCGACACATCTCATGGTGATTGGAGCGTTGGTCCTACCTGTGTGGATATAAATGTTGTGGTATCTTCCTGACTCGTTACATAACAAGTCCAGCTGAATATGACCAACTACTACTAGATACAGAGGCGTATCTAGTGAAAACGGCACCTATGGCAAGCACTAAAATTGCGCCCCTGTCAAAACAATTAGGACGCGGCATTGTGAGTGCGCACGTGCCGCAAGCTCCGTGAGTGTGACCGCGGGTCCCGCGGACTTGATGTCCGTCGGGAGTCCCGCGATCGTCTCACGGAGAGGAAGAACGGGGAAATGCTGATGTAAACAAGCATTTCCCCGTTCTGCCTAGTGACAGGACACTGATCACCGCTTCCTGTAATTGGGAGCAGTGATCAGTGTCGTGTCACACGTAGCCCAGCCCCCACACAGTTAGAACACATCCCTAGGACACACTTAACCCCTTCAGCGCCCCCTACAGGTTAACCCCTTCACTGCCAGTCACATTTACACAGTAATTAGTGCATTTTTATAGCACTGATCTCTGTATAAATGACAATGGTCCCAAAATAGCACCAAACGTCTCCGATGTGTCCGCCATAATGTCGTAGTCACGATAAAAATTGCTGATCGCCGCCATTACTAGTAAAAAAAAAATATTAATAAAAATGCCATAAAACTATCCCCTATTTTGTATACGCTATAACTTTTGCGCAAACCAATCAATAAACGCTTATTGCGATTTTTTTATTTTATTTTTTATACCAAAAATATGTAGAAGAATACGTATCGGCCTAAACTGAGGAAACAAAATGTTTTTTTTTATAGATTTTTTTGGGGATATTTATTATAGCAAAAAGTAAGAATTATTGTTTTTTTTTTCAAAATTGTCGCTCTATTTTTGTTTATAGCGCAAAAAATAAAAACCGCAGAGCTGATCAAATACCACCAAAAGAAAGATCTATTTGTGGGGAAAAAAGGACGTCAATTTTGTTTGGGAGCCACGTCGCACGACCGCACAATTGTCAGTTAAAGCGACGCAGTGCCGAATCGCAAAAAGGGGCCTGGTCTTTGGGCAGCCAAATGGTCTGGGGCTGAAGTGGTTAATCTTTCAATTAACAAATTATGTATTGGCACTGATGAGCTGCACTAATGGGCACTGATAGGCGGCACTGATAAGCTGCACTGATAGGCCCTAATAGGTGGCAATGGCACTGCCAGGTGGCACTGATGAGCTGCACTAATGAGCACTGGTAGTGATAGACCTAGGAGGCACTGACACCCCTCCCCCGCCCGCCCTTTCTCACAAACAGTTAACCCACTTCAGCCAGAGCCAGTACACTGAGCTGCACTTATCTGCCCGACTTCCCCAGCCCCAGGCAGAGGCACAGCTTACTTGTTCTTGTACGGCGCTTCCTCCTCCTTGCTTGCGGCGGTCCCACCCACACTCCTTTTCCACCAGCCTCTCGGACCGACCTCTGGATGACGTCATGCCACCCAGGACGTCAAGGGAAGGAGCGCGCTCAGCCTCGGCGCACAAGTACAGAGGCTATGCAGAGCAGCGTTCTCTACAAGGCAATGCATGTAGCGGCTGCCGCCATGGGCCGACTCACTGTCTTAGGCCTATAATTCAGCTGTCTGGCGAGACTGCAAGGCAATGTAGCGGCTGGCCGGTAATTGTGTGTAAAATCTCTGTATTGGGCCGATTATTATGGTGGGGGCCTGGAGCTGCAGCTCCAATAGCCCCTACGTTAGTCCGGCCCTGGGAAGAAGAGACCCTGGTAAGTCAGAGCCTTGCTGCCCAGCCATTCACGAGCGCCCCCTTTATATGGCTATTTTGTGAAATGACATTTTCTTGTCAAATATATTTTATTGAGTACAAGTTGTGATACAAATTATAGATGATACATCAAAAATAGAGAAGCTCAAATATTCTTATTTCAATAAGTAAACATATTAGTAGATACTTGTGGACAAAGTTTGGTATATTAATTAGTTTCCAGTGGTAATAATATTATTAAGTTTCAGAGGTTTTATGAAATTATTAGTAACTACCAATATATATATATTATCCTCTGTGGAGCAAAGAGTTATTATCAATACTGAGGGAGCTTCAACATCATAGTAATAAAATAGCAAAAAACAAAGGGAAAGGAAAAAAAAAGAGATAAGTGAAAATAAAATGGATAAAAAAGAGAGTACAGGAATATAAGGGGGGTCCGTGTGGTTGAGCCGAGAGTCCCCTTTCAAATCCAAGAGAAGTTGAACAATGGTATATATAACATACTGATTCGGCTACCATGGCATTAATACCCTATCGTCCAAAGTTGGCATATTATATATAAACCAGGGCTGCCACATCTTTTCAAATCTGGGGATCATGTCCATTGCAATAGCGGCCATCTTGGCTTGGGTCATGGTAGAATTCATTTTATCTATAGCTTCCTGTAAGACCAATTTAGGTGATTTCCAAGATTTTGTCTGTTTGGCAGCTGTGAAGAGTTGCACCAGCAATTTGAATTGAGTAGGTGGCATAGACTCTGGTTTTAGGTTAGGTAGGGCCATTGCAGGATCAGGAAGGATTGTTTTCCTTAGTAATTTAGTTGCAATTTTAAATATACCTTTCCAGAATGTTTGTGCTTTAGGACATGAGCACCAAATATGAAAATACGTCCCCAATTCCGTACACCCTCTAAAACATTGTGCTGAATAGTTCTGCACATATTTGGCTACCCTGGCTGGTACCCCCTTGTCAGGACCTTGGCTTCCCTAGCTATTCTGTTGGGAGAAGCTGTTTTAGTTGTTGACCATATTTGGTTCCATTCTGAAATCTCTAATGTTCGTCCCAATCCTCCTCCACTTCCCAACATAAGACGGTTTATCACCACAATAGATCAGCGTATGGAAGTATATAGTGGATATTACACCTCTGGCATGGGGATTCTTATGACAAATATCTTCGAAACTGGACAGTTGTGACAATGAAGTTGTAGTGTTCAAGAGGGGTGTAAAAAAGTTTTTAATTTGTAAATATCTAAACAACTCAGATTGCGGAAGACCATATTTTTCACATAATGATGGGAAGGTGATAAATGACGATGCATATATAAGACATCCCTGGACACCCATTCTTTAACCCCTTGAAACCCGGGCCATGTACAAATGACGGCCTCAATGCGGATCTAGAAATCCGGGAGGCCGTCATTATACGGCCTCAGGTTTCTGGCCACTAGGGGCACATCACTGAGATGCCGATGCGCGTGCCTGGCGGCCGCGATGTCCGCCAGGTACCCGCGATCGGCGTGTACACAGACAAGGACGTGGATCTGTGTGTGTAAACAGAGAGATCCACGTCCTGTCAGGGAGAGGGGACCGATGCTGTGTCCCTTGTACATAGGGACACAGCTCGGTCACCTCCCCCAGTCACTCCCCTCCCCCACACAGTAGTAATCACTCCTAGGGAACACATTTAACCCCTTCCTCGCCCCCTAGTGTTAACCCCTTCCCTGCCAGTGTCATTTTTACAGTAACCAGTGCATTTTTATAGCACTAATCGCTGTAAAAATGACAATGGTCCCAAAATGGTGTCAAAAGTGTCCGATGTGTCCGCCATAATGTCACAGTCACAATAAAAATCGCTGATCGCCGCCATTACTAGTAAAAAAAAAATATATTAATAAAAATGCAATAAAACTATGCCCTATTTTGTAGATGCTATAACTTTTGCGCAAACCAATCAATAAACGCTTATTGCGATTTTTTTTTTACCAAAAATATGTAGAAGAATACGTATCGGACTAAACTGAGGGAAATTTATTTATCTATTTTTTTAAATTGGGATATTATTATAGCAAAAAATAAAAAATATTGTGTTTTTTTCAAAATCGTCGCTCTTTTTTTGTTTATAGCGCAAAAAATAAAAACCGCAGAGATGATCAAATACCACCAAAAGAAAGCTCTATTTGTGGGAAAAAAAGGACGTCAATTTTGTTTGGGAGCCACGTCGCACGACCGCGCAATTGTCATTCAAATCGTGACAGCGCTGAAAGCTGAAAATTGGCCTGGGCAGGAAGGGGGTTTAAGTGCCCAGTAAGCAAGTGGTTAAAGGATTTTGGATATATCCATGCAGGATAGAATGCTGGGTTCTTAAAGAATGACCGTAGAGGATAGTGCAGAAGAGAAGTATTAGTCTTGAATCTGTCCCAAAGGGAAATGAAATGTTTAGTTCTAGGTTTTTTTTATTTTTTACGGTCTCTTGGCGACATCCATAATAAGTTGGATATTGGGAGAGGGTCACACTCAATGGTTTCTATGGACACCCATAATGGGGTTTCGTGGCATGCCTGGTATTTAGTAAGACTTGCTATGTGTGCTGCTCTGTAGTAATAGGCAAAATTAGGGCATCCTAATCCTCCACTAATTTTGGGAAGACAGAGTGTATGTGTTTGTATTCGTGGCTTGGAAGATCCCCATATAAATGAGTGATTTCCTTTGTAATATTCGCAGATGATAGGCTGGGATAGAAATTGGCAAGACTAAATATAAAAGTTTCGGTAATAATGTCATTTTGACAGCATTTAATCTTCCAAACCACGATAACAGAAGATATGACCATGATTTCATCAGATTTGTTAACTGTTTTATAATTGGTGGATAATTAAGTGAGAATAAGTCAGATAAGGATGGTGTGAGATGTATCCCTAAATATGGAATCGATTTGCTATTCCATGTGTAAGGGAGGCCAATTTTTGCAGATCTCAGTTCCAATTCCGAAAGGGATATGTTTAACGCTAAACATTTTTGGGGATTTATGAATAGACCAGTAACTTCTGCAAATTTATTGAGTATGGGAACGAGATTCGGGCCAGAAACTTGGGGTGATGAGAGAAATAAGAGGATATCATCCGCAAATAGACAAAGTTTGTGCTGATATCCACCAAGTTCAATACCAGTTATAGTGGGGTCAGATCTGATCTTTTGTGCCAATGGTTCAATGAGTAAGACAAATAATAAGGGGGATAAAGGGCATCCTTGCCGCGTGCCTCTCTCTATGATAAAAGGATCTGAACTATAGCCTGCATATTTGACGTGTGCTTTGTTGTATAAAGCCATAACCCAGTTGGTGAAGTTGGGGCCGAAGCCCCATTTCTGCAGGGTATAATTCAGGTAGGGCCATGAGACAGAGTCAAAAGCTTTTTTAATGTCCAACGAGAGGAAGCAGGTTGGAATTCTGCGCGTCTTAGCAATGTGAGCCAGGAGGACTGCTCTGCGTACGTTATCTCCCGCTTGGCGTGAGGGCATGAAGCCTACCTGGTCCCTATGTATAAGAGTGCCGATAGGGTTAAGGCTAATACCTTAATATCTGTATTTAGAATGGAGATGAGACGATAATTTGTGCTTAGAGTGTCATCAGATAATGGTTTAGGAATCATACAAATTGTAGCAAATAGTGATTCTTGTCTAAAAGATTTATTTTGTAATAGGTCATTAAAAGCTTTTGCTAATAGGGGGGAGATGGTGAAGGTTCGATAGTACAGAGCTGAGAACCCGTCTGGACCAGGCCTTTTATTTATTTTTAATGTTTTGATTGCTGCTATCACGTCTTCATCAGTAATGGGTTCTTCTAGTAACTTTTTCTGAGATTCAGACATCTGGGGAAGATTAATATTTGAAAAAAAGGAGTCAGCCATATTTCTATTAAATTTATATATAATGCTTTAAGGTAAGTACTGAATTTTTTTTTCAATTTTGAGGGGGTTACTGGTATATGCATTGTTGGCCAATTTGAGTCTTATAGGTTTGAAAGATTTATTGATAGAATTCAACGCTTTTGCTAAAAAAGTGTCTGTTTTATTGGATTTCATGTAAAATGCATGTTTGGTATTATATATTGATTTATTTATTGATTTATTAGCAGGAATAGGTCATATTCAAGTCAAGCTTTTGCAAAGCATCCTTTTGTTTTGGGGGTGGGGTTATTTTGAAATTCTGTGTAAGATGCGTTGAACTTAGTTTCTAAGTGTCTTGCAAGTGCTATGCGTTCTCTTTTAAGTACCCCTAGATGTTGAAGTATTCCTCTCATAACCGGCTTGTGAGCTTCCCAAAGAGTGAGAGAAGAGATATCAGTATTTGTATTATGATCTAGATATTCTGTTAAGGCCTTCTCGATTGACAAGCGGTATGAGGGGTGTTTAAGTAAAACATCTGGCAGGTACCAGGTGCGGTCATGTGCTCTAGGTAGAATAGATGCTATCGAGGTAAAGACTGCGTTGTGATCTGACCAGGGAATAGGGATAATATTGGAGGCTATCAATTCAGGTACCATTCCTATCGTTACAAATATGTGGTCTATGCGGCTGAATGTTTGGTATGGGTTTGAAAAATATGTATAATCTCTTTTCGTTGGGTTGGATTCTCTCCAGGAGTCGATTAGTTTATATTTATTGAGGAGTTGAGCGAGGGATCTACTGGCTTGATAACGTGGGGGGGGAATATGGGGTTTTATCCAGAAACGGTAGGAGGACATGATTGGAGTCTCCACATACAAATAGTGAACCCATTTTATGTGAATTAATAACTTGGAAAAGATGTGAAAGAGGGTAAAGGTTGGTGGTTAGGAGCATAGTATGAAACCACAGTTATTGGGGTGTCCATGATGTACCCTGGTAAAATTAGGTAACGACCCTCGGGGTCTTTGATTTCAGAATGCAAAGTAAATTGTGTACTACGGTGAAATGCAATGAGTGTGCCACGTTGTTTAGTGGAAGCCGAAGCTGTGTAGACTTGTGGGTATGACGTACTATGAAATCTGGGAGTGGAAGTTGGAGTAAAGTGAGTTTCTTGCACAATATGTGCCTTTTTTGGCTTGGAAAGAACGAAAGGCTTTCGTCCTTTTTTGCGGCACATTGAAACCTTGGACATTAAGGGATAGAATATTTATGGGAGCCATGGCAACCGGCACAGCAAACCGCACTTACCAAATGTTCCAGGGTACTGGCTACTCGGCTCGATCCACACGGAGTTAGTTGAAGTAGTTGGGAATGAAAATCCAGTACAATCTGTCAAAAAAAGGAAATAAAAAACAAAAGAAAGAATAAAATGCATTAGGTTAATACAGGCATGTGAAGATTTAGAAGTTTCCCTTACCTGGGGTAAAAATTCCCAGACAAGGGGTAGGGGGCCCTCGTCTGATCCCCGCATATTTCCGCGAGGACCAGAGGAGGTGGAGGCACATGTAACATCCGTGCACAGGGAGTCCGCTCTGAAAAAAAATAGAAATGAAATGATATATCCTGAATAAGTATGTTTAGTAGGATCTTGAATTAAGCGTATTGGACGTTTCTCAGTGTAAGAGGAGATAATTGAGTATAGTATGTGGGGGGGAGGGGAATCTGGAGTTTACTAAATGGGACGATACTAACGAAACCTGATATTACAGTAAAGTACAATAACCAAGATATGTTTTAACCTATAGAAATGTAGTCGTCAATTATTGTACGTTATAGATCAGCGGATCAGAATACACTTAAACTTGTAGTTGTTTGAACTATTTTCAACGTTGGCAATTTAATAAAAATTCCTCATAGAGAAGGATTTCTTAAGAATTGAACTGCAACAGGGGCCATATGGCCAAAAAGGATAAAAAAAAAGAGATTGCAAACTTATTTCAGCAATAGCATAAGTTTGCATCAATATTGTATGTGGAAATGAGGAAAAATTGATAAATGAGGGTAAAAAATAAAGATAAAAATATTTGTTAAACAAATGAATGGATCCATTATTTAGGCAAGGTCCATGAATGTTTTGTAGTAGATGAGGACCAGAATTGCCTCTGAAGTTAGAAAGCCTATTACTAGGTCAGAGAAAACTTTAGAAAAACATGTAGAGGAGATTTTGTTCAGCAATTGACTGCATTGCTGTTCTCCCATAAAATGTTAATTAAGCGAAAAAGAAAGAAAAAGTTTTGCTAGACAATTTCCATAGGTTTTATCATTCGCATATTTCAATCTTATGCAAGATTGAAGCAAAATTATTAAGATAAAAATGAATGAAAAATAAAAATAAAAAATAAATTTATTGCAGGACGGAAAGTTTGTTCCATAAGTCTATTTTCCGTTAGGGGTTAATAAATGTATTAGGGTTAGGAATGTCCCCAAGGTTTGGGACATTTACTGTTCTGTCAGAAAGAATGTCAAGGTTTGAGTGAAGGGGGTTTTTTCATCAGTTGTTGTCTTGCTGTTTTTGTACAGGATGCTGCAGCAGCCGTAGCAGTTAGAGGGGTGTCATCATAAAGTTCTGTCAGTCCATGGAGTTATCTTGAGCTTGGGGTGAAGCTGCAAATCGTCCTCTTTTGTGGGTATGCTGGTTGCCATTATTCATCTCAGGTTGGGATGAATTGTGAAGAGATGAGGAAGAGGCGGCTCTTCTTCGTGATGATGATGAGGAGTTTTCTGTTAGGTGAAGATCCTGGAGTGCTTGCAGCAGCTCTTCTGGAGTTTTACAGGAGATTCTGGAACCTTTGTGAGAAAACCGCAGGGAGAAAGGGAATCCCCACTGATACTTAATACCATGGCGTTGTAAGTCCATCAAGTGGGGGTTTCATTGCGCGTCTCTCTGAAATCGTCAGCTGGGATAAGTCCGCAAAGATTTGGTAATTATGGCCCTGAAAAGTTATTCTTTTCTCTGGCTGCGTCCAGGAGTTCTTCTTCTTTTGTTTTATAAAGATGGAATTTTGCAATGATGTCCCGAGGGGGACCGTCAGCTTTTTTGGCCATAAGAGCCCTATGGACTCTGTCCAGCGGCTCCACAGGAATACCTGGATATAGCTCTTGGCATGACGCTGTTATGGTCGATTGTAAGTCTATTACTGTCTCAGGAATCCCTCTAAGGTTTGACCTTCTAGCGCGGTTCTCATAATCTTCCCGTTTATTTGGTAAGGTAAGGTTCCTCGTTAAGGGTGTCTGGTTCACATAGAAAGTCCTGAGTAGAATTTTCAATGTCTTCTATTTTCATCTCCAGAGCTTCAGTGCGGCGCCCCAATTCTCTGATCTCCTTACTTAGGTTTTTGGTGATTTCTTCTGACGTTTGTCTTAAAGCTTTATGTAGCATTTTCTCGAATAGTTTCAGTATGTTTGAGGGAATCGTAGCATCTTGTGATTCACCTGACATGTTTAGGTTTGTATCGGATTCAGAGTCTTCTGGGGAGAATAGTTTAGGCAGTTTACACTTGTTCCTCTTCTCTGAGGTGAATGGCGCCTTATTGGTGTAGCTCCTCCCCCTCACTCTCGCTCTATTATCAGCTCGTCTGTCTCTTGTCTAGGGTTACCTTAGAGGAGAGAGTGCGGGGTCACCACGCCAAGCCTTCACCCCAGATAGTTGTGTGGTGTGAGCAAAGTTCTTTTACCTCCAGGCCGGTGTCCTGCATCGGAGCCTCCACCTCCTTTGGAACAATGTCTGCCAGAAAATGAGCTCCACATCAATAAAGTCCAACACTCCTTTATTCTTCCGATAACAGAGTACACACAACAGTTGAACTCCTCCTCTCGAGTAGAACAGACAAGGGGCAGGGATGAGCCGAACACCCCCCTGTTCGGTTCGCACCAGAACCTGCGAACAGACAAAATGTTCGTGTGAACTTTAGAACCCTATTAAATACAATGGACTCGAACGTTCGAAATCTAAAGTGTTAATTATAAAGGCTAATATGCAAGTTATTGTCCTAAAAAGGGTTTGGGGACCCGGGTCCTGCCCCAGGGGAGTGTTTGGGGACCCGGGTCCTGCCCCAGGGGAGTGTTTGGGGACCCGGGTCCTGCCCCAGGGGAGTGTTTGGGGACCCGGGTCCTGCCCCAGGGGAGTGTTTGGGGACCCGGGTCCTGCCCCAGGGGACATGTATCAATGCAAAAAGAAGTTTTAAAAAC
Source organism: Rana muscosa (assembly GCA_029206835.1). NCBI lineage: Eukaryota > Metazoa > Chordata > Amphibia > Anura > Ranidae > Rana > Rana muscosa. Next base: position 227,259 of record JARGYO010000408.1, read on the forward strand.
GGATGTTTTTTCGGGAGCAGTGATTTTAATAATGCTTAAAATGAAACAATAAAAGTGAAATATTCCTTTCAATTTCGTACCTGGGGGGGGGTGTAAAGTATGCCTGTAAAGTAGCGCATGTTTCCCGTGCTTAGAACTGTCCCTGCACAAAGTGTCATTTCTGAAGGAAAAAAAGTCATTTAAAACTCACTCGCGGCTATTAACCTCCCTGGCGGGATGATTCTTTCTGGAATTATGTACCAAAAGCGGTACAATTATTTTGCATGAAAATTTGGTGTTATGTATTATAGGCCTGCGATTCTTAGTAATTACTTACTTAAACCTAAGCAAACCAGAGTCTAGTAAACATCCCGGGTATGATAAATATGAAACACAAAATTATAAATTATAATATAATAAATAACTATAAATAATTATAAAAAATAGTAATCTAATTATAATAAAAATTATTCAATAATGTAATCAAATCAAAAACACTGAAATTTGCTGAGTTGCAGAATTGTCGCTGTCATTAGATTTAGTGTTTGATGACGAATTTCCCCACAAATCGCTATCGCTCAATTCTGCGAGTGATTCTAATTTATTATCGCTGCTTTCTAGTTGGTCTAAAACCACTTTTGACATAAAGGGACACTTTTTAGTTGCTATGGACAATCCCCAGTTTACAGGCAGAAAGAACGATTTTTATTATATAAAAGTGCATGCAGTACACTGGGCAGACCACTAGGGACCAAGGGGGTGTGTGATTATTACATACAGTACTGTAATCTGTAAGATTACAGTATACTGTATGTATACTATGTGTTTACCTTTTTGAATTTGCCGCCCAGTTCCGCTCCCTTGCGCCGCTGCGGCTCGCAGGGAACGGAACTAGGAAGTCAGATGGGGTCGGAAAGTGCCGACACTCGCCGGAGATCTCGCTGGCGATCACAGCAGAGGACATCATCGCTGGATCGCCAGGAGAAGGTAAGGAAACTCCGCTGCGAGCTCTGCAATGTCTACCCCGAGCGTGACTCGGGGTTACCGATCCTAGCATAAAAAAACAACCCCGAGTCACGCTCAGGATTACCGCCAGGGAGGTTAATGAATTGTCGGCTCCCGGCAATACATAGAAAAGTCATTCATTAAAAAAAAAAAAAAAGCGTGGGGGTTCCCCAGAATTCCATTACCAGGCCCTTCAGGTCTGGAATGGATATTAAGGGGAACCCCGCCGCAAATTTAAAAAAAAATTGACGTGGGGTTCCCCCAAATATCCATTCCAGGCCCTTCAGATCTGGCATGGATTTTAAGGGGGACTCCACCCCAAATTAAAAAAAAAATGGCGTGGAGTCCCCCTAAAAATCCATACCAGACCCCTTATCCGAGCACGCAACCTGGCCGGCCGCAGGGGAAAAGGGGGGGACGAGAGAGCGGCCCCCCTCCCTCCTGAACCGTACCAAGCCACATGCCCTCAACATGGGGAGGATGTCCCCATGTTGATGGGGACAAGGGCCTCATCCCCACAACCCTTGCCCGGTGGTTGTGGGGGTCTGCGGGCGGGGGGCTTATCGGAATCTGGAAGACCCCTTTAACAAAGGGGACCCCCAGATCCCGGCCCCCCCCCTATGTAAATTGGTAAGGGGTACATTGTACCCCTACCATTTCACGAAGAAAGTGTAAAAAATGTTTAAAAAAACACACAAACACCTTGAAAAAGTCCTTTATTAAAAATAATAATAAAAAAACATTCCAGCGGTGAAATCCAGTGTCCCGCGGCGATCCGATGTCCAGCGCTGTCCTTCATTGGTTGTGCCTGAGCGGACCTGATGGGGAACTCCCTCTCAGTGTTTTAAATGTATAGACCCGCCCCTTCTAAAGTTCCCCATCAGGCCCGCTCAGTGGACCAGATGCGGAACATGAGAAGGGGCGGGTCTATACATGTATTGCCAAAGTGAGAGCAGTTCCCCATCAGGTCCGCCTCCTCGGTATGTCGGACCCGCCTACGTCATTGGCTTGAGCGGGGAACTTCCTTCACTGTCCGAGGGAGTGGACCTGATGGGGAACTTTAGAAGGGGCGGGTCTATACATTTAAAATACTGAGAGGGAGTTCCCCATCAGGTCCGCTCAGGCACAACCAATGAAGGACAGCGCTGGACATCGGGATCGCCGCGGGACACTGGATTTCACCGCTGGAATGTTTTTTGTTTTTTTTTTAATAAAGGACTTTTTCAAGGTGTTTGTGTGTTTTTTTAAACATTTTTTTACGCTTTCTTCGTGAAATGGTAGGGGTACAATGTACCCCTTACCAATTCACATAGGGGGGGGCCGGGATCTGGGGGTCCCCTTTGTTAAAGGGGTCTTCCAGATTCCGATAAGCCCCCCGCCCGCAGACCCCCACAACCACCGGGCAAGGGTTGTGGGGATGAGGCCCTTGTCCCCATCAACATGGGGACATCCTCCCCATGTTGAGGGCATGTGGCTTGGTACGGTTCAGGAGGGAGGGGGGGCCGCTCTCTCGTCCCCCCCTTTTCCCCTGCGGCCGGCCAGGTTGCGTGCTCGGATAAGGGGTCTGGTATGGATTTTTAGGGGGACTCCACGCCATTTTTTTTTTACATTTGGGGTGGAGTTCCCCTTAAAATCCATGCCAGATCTGAAGGGCCTGGTAATAGAATTCTGGGGAACCCCCACGCTTTTTTTTTTTTTTATCAATGACTTTTGAATGTATTGCCGGGAGCCGACAATTCATTAATAGCCGCGAGTCAGTTTTAAATGACTTTTTTTCTTTTAGAAATGACACTTTGTGCAGGGACAGTTCTAAACACGGGAAACATGCGCTACTTTACAGGCATACTATACACACCCCCCAGGTACGAAATTTAAAGGAATATTTCACTTTTATTTTTTCACTTTAAGCATTATTAAAATCACTGCTCCCGAAAAAACGGCCGTTTTTAAAACTTCTTTTTGCATTGATACATGTCCCCTGGGGCAGGACCCGGGTCCCCAAACACTCCCCTGGGGCAGGACCCCGGGTCCCCAAACACTCCCCTGGGGCAGGACCCGGGTCCCCAAACACTCCCCTGGGGCAGGACCCGGGTCCCCAAACACTTTTTAGGACAATAACTTGCATATAAGCCTTTATAATTAGCACTTTAGATTTCTCCCATAGATTTTTCGAATTTGCCGCGAACACCCCAATTTGTTCGCTGTTCGGCAAACGGGAGAACAGGCAATGTTCGACTCGAACGCGAAGCTCATCCCTAACAAGGAGGTGTGGGAACGAATAGGCCCAGACACAATGAACTCTCCACTTTCCTTCCTGAAAGTGGGTTGCGGTCTCCGAGCGGGGGGGAGGGGGGGATTTCCTTCCAGGCGGTCTCCGACGAGAGGCTCACCTGTCACTGGCAATCTGCTGCACCGGGTCTTCAAGCAAGTATCTCCCCCCGGTCCATTACGCCTTCCGGATTCGGGTACCCACTCCCGGGGTTCCCTAAGACCTCCTTCCCTCGCGGAACTCAGTGTTGGGCACTGAGCTCCAGACCTCCATCCGAGTACCTCACCCCAGGCTAAAGGTGCCTGGGATGGAACACGACCTCCGAACGTCCTCTAGGCCTAGACTGCCTAGGACTCCAACACAACCACTGCCCTCAGGCTGAAGGTGCCTGGGACTCCGACCCCGTGACAAAGATGACCGGCCCTTTATACCCTCCCCCAGCAAACACGGCGGGTTCCCCGCCCCACCATACCGCTGCCGAGAAAGGACAAAAAGGGCATGGCACCCTGCAATGGTTCAACCCTAGCCCAAGGTGACAGCGCCACCTGCTGGGCTGCAGGGAACTACACACCCGGGAAAGTGCATGCCCGCTACACTAGTATGCTTAGTATTTGCTTTCACTGGGGTCCTGCTGTGAGGGTTGGTTTTGGACTTATTACGGGCACCCCCAAGAACCATTTTAGCATATAAATGTTCCCCTCACCTCTCTGATTTGAAGTGTCTTGTTTGCGGGTGTTTGAATTTCCGTGGGCTTCCTTTATTAGCGGTATTCTCCCCCTTATGGAGCGGAGCTCTAGCCCGACATTACCGCCGCTCTAGCCCGACATTACCGCCGCTCTAGCCCGACATTACCGCCGCTCTAGCCCGACATTACCGCCGCTCTAGCCCGACATTACCGCCGCTCTAGCCCGACATTACCGCCGCTCTAGCCCGACATTACCGCCGCTCTAGCCCGACATTACCGCCGCTCTAGCCGGACATTACCGCCGCTCTAGCCGGACATTACCGCCGCTCTAGCCCGACATTACCGCCGCTCTAGCCGGACATTACAGCCGCTCTAGCCCGACATTACCGCCGCTCAAGCCCGACATTACCGCCGCTCAAGCCGGACATTACCGCCGCTCTAGCCCGACATTACCGCCGCTCAAGCCCGACATTACCGCCGCTCTAGCCTGACATTACAGCCGCTCTAGCCCGACATTACCGCCGCTCTAGCCCGACATTACCGCCGCTCTAGCCGGAAATTACCGCCGCTCTAGCCGGACATTACCGCCGCTCAAGCCCGACATTACCGCCGCTCAAGCCCGACATTACCGCCGCTCAAGCCCGACATTACCGCCGCTCAAGCCGGACATTACCGCCGCTCTAGCCGGACATTACCGCCGCTCTAGCCCGACATTACCGCCGCTCTAGCCCGACATTACCGCCGCTCAAGCCCGACATTACAGCCGCTCTAGCCCGACATTACCGCCGCTCTAGCCCGACATTACCGCCGCTCAAGCCCGACATTACAGCCGCTCTAGCCCGACATTACAGCCGCTCTAGCCCGACATTACCGCCGCTCAAGCCCGACATTACCGCCGCTCAAGCCCGACATTACAGCCGCTCTAGCCCGACATTACAGCCGCTCTAGCCCGACATTACCGCCGCTCTAGCCCGACATTACCGCCGCTCTAGCCCGACATTACCGCCGCTCTAGCCCGACACTACCGCCGCTCTAGCCCGACATTACCGCCGCTCTAGCCCGACATTACCGCCGCTCTAGCCCGACATTACCGCCGCTCTAGCCCGACATTACCGCCGCTCTAGCCCGACATTACCGCCGCTCAAGCCCGACATTACCGCCGCTCAAGCCGGACATTACCGCCGCTCTAGCCGGACATTACCGCCGCTCAAGCCCGACATTACCGCCGCTCTAGCCGGACATTACCGCCGCTCAAGCCCGACATTACCGCCGCTCAAGCCCGACATTACCGCCGCTCTAGCCCGACATTACCGCCGCTCTAGCCCGACATTACCGCCGCTCTAGCCCGACATTACCGCCGCTCTAGCCCGACATTACCGCCGCTCAAGCCCGACATTACAGCCGCTCTAGCCCGACATTACAGCCGCTCTAGCCCGACATTACCGCCGCTCTAGCCCGACATTACAGCCGCTCTAGCCCGACATTACAGCCGCTCTAGCCCGACATTACAGCCGCTCTAGCCCGACATTACAGCCGCTCTAGCCCGACATTACCGCCGCTCTAGCCCGACATTACCGCCGCTCTAGCCCGACATTACCGCCGCTCTAGCCCGACATTACAGCCGCTCTAGCCCGACATTACAGCCGCTCTAGCCCGACATTACCGCCGCTCTAGCCCGACATTACCGCCGCTCTAGCCCGACATTACCGCCGCTCTAGCCCGACATTACCGCCGCTCTAGCCCGACATTACCGCCGCTCTAGCCCGACATTACCGCCGCTCTAGCCCGACATTACCGCCGCTCTAGCCCGACATTACCGCCGCTCTAGCCCGACATTACCGCCGCTCTAGCCCGACATTACCGCCGCTCTAGCCCGACATTACAGCCGCTCTAGCCCGACATTACCGCCGCTCTAGCCTCCAGCAGTGCCTCCTCGTACTTTATGTGAAATGACATTTTCCAAAGAGAAGGTTCTCTGTCAGCTTTCCTTCCACTTTATAATCTACAGCAAGTGTGTGTATATCTATATCTATATAGAGAGAGATACACTTTATATATATATCTGTGTGTGTGTATATATAGCTATAGAGAGAGAGAGAGAGACACTGTATATATTTATAGTGCTCAGCATAAATAAGGACACCCCTTTTGAAAGTAAAATTTTAATCAATATCTCAATGAACAATTTCCTAAATTTTGACAAAACTTAGTTGAAGGTTTAATAATATTTTCGGTTTTACTAAAATGAGTTGATAGAAAAATGAATTCTTCCCACAAAGAAAACTCCTCCATGATTAGTAAGGACGGCACCGAGTCTTCTAGGCATGGATTGATCGGCCCCAAATTCCAACATCCATCTCTTTCCATTCTTCAAGAACGATCTCTTAGAGCCTGGATGGTGGATGGAGAGTGATGCTCAACTCTTCAGAATCCCCCATAGGTGCCCCCCGATTGGGTTCAGATCAAGAGACGGCCACTGAACAATTTTCACCGTTCTTCTTCACAAATAAAACTGTGGCCTTAGATCATTGTCATGCTGGAAAAGGGCACGACGACCGAGGGCCCCGGAGTGATAGTCGCATCTTCTCTTTCAATATAGAGCAATACATCTGTGAATTCATGACCCCCATCAATGACCCCACAGAATGTATTCTACCACGTCCACCGCCACCCCTCTGTCCACGTATACCACGTCCACCGCCACCCCTCTGTCCAAGTATACCACGTCCACCGCCACCCCTCTGTCCACGTATACCACGTCCACCGCCACCCCTCTGTCCAAGTATACCACGTCCACCGCCACCCCTCTGTCCAAGTATACAACGTCCACAGCCACCCCTCTGTCCAAGTATACCACGTCCACCGCCACCCCTCTGTCCAAGTATACAACGTCCACAGCCACCCCTCTGTCCAAGTATACCACGTCCACCGCCACCCCTCTGTCCAAGTATACCACGTCCACCGCCACCCCTCTGTCCAAGTATACCACGTCCACCGCCACCCCTCTGTCCAAGTATACCACGTCCACCGCCACCCCTCTGTCCAAGTATACCACGTCCACAGCCACCCCTCTGTCCAAGTATACCACGTCCACCGCCACCCCTCTGTCCACGTATACCACGTCCACCGCCACCCCTCTGTCCAAGTATACCACGTCCACCGCCACCCCTCTGTCCAAGTATACAACGTCCACAGCCACCCCTCTGTCCAAGTATACCACGTCCACCGCCACCCCTCTGTCCAAGTATACAACGTCCACAGCCACCCCTCTGTCCAAGTATACCACGTCCACCGCCACCCCTCTGTCCAAGTATACCACGTCCACAGCCACCCCTCTGTCCAAGTATACCACGTCCACCGCCACCCCTCTGTCCAAGTATACCACGTCCACCGCCACCCCTCTGTCCAAGTATACCACGTCCACAGCCACCCCTCTGTCCAAGTATACCACGTCCACAGCCACCCCTCTGTCCAAGTATACCACGTCCACCGCCACCCCTCTGTCCAAGTATACCACGTCCACCGCCACCCCTCTGTCCAAGTATACCACGTCCACCGCCACCTCTCTGTCCAAGTATACCACCTCCACCGCCACCCCTCTGTCCAAGTATACCACGTCCACCGCCACCCCTCTGTCCAAGTATACCACCTCCACCGCCACCCCTCTGTCCAAGTATACCACGTCCACCGCCACCCCTCTGTCCAAGTATACCACGTCCACCGCCACCCCTCTGTCCAAGTATACCACGTCCACCGCCACCCCTCTGTCCAAGTATACCACCTCCACCGCCACCCCTCTGTCCAAGTATACCACGTCCACCGCCACCCCTCTGTCCACGTATACCACGTCCACAGCCACCCCTCTGTCCAAGTATACCACGTCCACCGCCACCCCTCTGTCCAAGTATACCACGTCCACCGCCACCCCTCTGTCCAAGTATACCACCTCCACCGCCACCCCTCTGTCCAAGTATACCACGTCCACCGCCACCCCTCTGTCCACGTATACCACGTCCACAGCCACCCCTCTGTCCAAGTATACCACGTCCACCGCCACCCCTCTGTCAAAGTATACCACGTCCACCGCCACCCCTCTGTCCAAGTATACCACGTCCACCGCCACCCCTCTGTCCAAGTATACCACGTCCACCGCCACCCCTCTGTCCAAGTATACCACCTCCACCGCCACCCCTCTGTCCAAGTATACCACGTCCACCGCCACCCCTCTGTCCACGTATACCACGTCCACAGCCACCCCTCTGTCCACGTATACCACGTCCACCGCCACCCCTCTGTCCAAGTATACCACGTCCACCGCCACCCCTCTGTCCAAGTATACCACGTCCACCGCCACCCCTCTGTCCAAGTATACCACGTCCACCGCCACCCCTCTGTCCAAGTATACCACGCCCACCGCCACCCCTCTGTCCAAGTATACCACGTCCACCGCCACCCCTCTGTCCAAGTATACCACCTCCACCGCCACCCCTCTGTCCAAGTATACCACCTCCACCGCCACCCCTCTGTCCAAGTATACCACGTCCACCGCCACCCCTCTGTCCACGTATACCACGTCCACAGCCACCCCTCTGTCCAAGTATACCACGTCCACCACCACCCCTCTGTCCAAGTATACCACGTCCACCGCCACCCCTCTGTCCAAGTATACCACGTCCACCGCCACCCCTCTGTCCAAGTATACCACGTCCACCGCCGCCCCTCTGTCCAAGTATACCACGTCCACCGCCACCCCTCTGTCCAAGTATACCACGTCCACCGCCACCCCTCTATCCAAGAATACCACGTCCACCGCCACCCCTCTGTCCAAGTATACCACATCCACCGCCACCCCTCTGTCCAAGTATACCACGTCCACCGCCACCCCTCTGTCCAAGTATACCACCTCCACCGCCACCCCTCTGTCCAAGTATACCACCTCCACCGCCACCCCTCTGTCCAAGTATTCCACCGCCACCCCTCTGTCCAAGTATACCACCTCCACCGCCACCCCTCTGTCCAAGTATACCACCTCCACCGCCACCCCTCTGTCCAAGTATACCACGTCCACCGCCACCCCTCTGTCCAAGTATACCACGTCCACCGCCACCCCTCTGTCCAAGTATACCACGTCCACCGCCACCCCTCTGTCCAAGTATACCACGTCCACCGCCACCCCTCTGTCCAAGTATACCACGTCCACCGCCACCCCTCTGTCCAAGTATACCACGTCCACCGCCACCCCTCTGTCCAAGTATACCACGTCCACCGCCACCCCTCTGTCCAAGTATACCACGTCCACATCCACCCCTCTGTCCAAGTCTACCACGTCCACCGCCACCCCTCTGTCCAAGTATACCACGTCCACCGCCACCCCTCTGTCCAAGTATACCACATCCACCGCCACCCCTCTGTCCAGGTATACCACGTCCACCGCCACCCCTCTGTCCAAGTATACCACATCCACCGCCACCCCTCTGTCCAAGTATACCACATCCACCGCCACCCCTCTGTCCAGGTATACCACGTCCACCGCCACCCCTCTGTCCAAGTATACCACGTCCACCGCCACCCCTCTGTCCAAGTATACCACGTCCACCGCCACCCCTCTGTCCAAGTATACCACGTCCACCGCCACCCCTCTGTCCAAGTATACCACGTCCACTGCCACCCCTCTGTCCAAGTATACCACGTCCACTGCCACCCCTCTGTCCAAGTATACCACGTCCATCACCCCCCCTCTGTCCAAGTCTACCACGTCCACCGCCACCCCTCTGTCCAAGTATACCACGCCCACCGCCACCCCTCTGTCCAAGTATACCACGTCCACCGCCACCCCTCTGTCCAAGTCCACCGCCATCTCTTCATAAAAAGAAATCAGGTTTGTCTGACAACTTCTGTCTTTCATGAATCCATGCTGTCTGTTGCTTAAAATGTTTTTTTCCAGCAAGAACTCGTCTATGTGTCTTTTATTAATCTCTCCAGTATCTTCCCAACTATATGAGTTAGTGCATGTGTCACCCTTACTTCCTGGCCCAGCCGTAGGACAGATTTGTCATTGGAGCCGGTGCCAGGACAAGACCTTCAGCCCAGCCGTAATGGCAGCACATGGGGGTACCTGGGGCTTTGTCCCCCACCTGTTCAGTTACTCCATGTGAAGGGCTCATTATTGTACTGGCTGAGAGGACAAGACTTTTCAGGACTGTAATATTCTCAGGTAGATCCCAAGGAAGAACATGAAGTCCTGTTTATAAGGTTTCTCATGCTGGATTGGGTCCAATGCTGAAGCCGGAAATAAGCAGTCTCATTGCATTCTCAGCATGTGATTCCGTCTGATATAAGGAAGGTCAGTCATTATCTGAACATGTTGGGGAAACTGCGCCCCTGAAGGCCACTGTATGGCATGAGAAACCTTCTGTATTTACCAGAGGAGGAGGAGATTCAGAAGAGAGCCGCCCATAGTGATCATGTGATAAAGAAATGCACAACCTATGGACACCAAATCCTATAACACTTCCATACAACGTGACATTTCCCAACACAGCTGATGTTGTCTCTTCCCGTGATAGGTCACTTCATCCAGGACCCCCAATCACTGGAACATCTTCCTTCTCATCCCTGAGAGGACCCCTAATCACTGGAACATCTTCCTTCTCATCCATGAGAGGACCCCCAATCACTGGAACATCTTCCTTCTCATCCATGAGAGGACCCCATCCTTATCTGTGCAGAGTCCTCCTCATCCTCCTTCTCATCCATGAGAGGACCCCATCCTTATCTATGCAGAGTCCTCCTCATCCTCCTTCTCATCCATGAGAGGACCCCCAATCACTGGAACATCTTCCTTCTCATCCCTGAGAGGACCCCCAATCACTGGAACATCTTCCTTCTCATCCATGAGAGGACCCCATCCTTATCTGTGCAGAGTCCTCCTCATCCTCCTTCTCATCCATGAGAGGACCCCATCCTTATCTGTGCAGAGTCCTCCTCATCTTCCTCTACGAGGGGTCCTCCTCATCTTCCTTCTCATCCCTGAGAGGACCCCATCCTTATCTATGCAGAGTCCTCCTCATCCTCCTTCTCATCCATGAGAGGACCCCATCCTTATCTGTGCAGAGTCCTCCTCATCCTCCTTCTCATCCATGAGAGGACCCCATCCTTATCTGTGCAGAGTCCTCCTCATCCTCCTTCTCATCCATGAGAGGACCCCATCCTTATCTATGCAGAGTCCTCCTCATCCTCCTTCTCATCCATGAGAGGACCCCCAATCACTGGAACATCTTCCTTCTCATCCCTGAGAGGACCCCCAATCACTGGAACATCTTCCTTCTCATCCATGAGAGGACCCCATCCTTATCTGTGCAGAGTCCTCCTCATCTTCCTTCTCATCCATGAGAGGACCCCATCCTTATCTGTGCAGAGTCCTCCTCATCCTCCTTCTCATCCATGAGAGGACCCCATCCTTATCTGTGCAGAGTCCTCCTCATCTTCCTCTACGAGGGGTCCTCCTCATCTTCCTTCTCATCCCTGAGAGGACCCCATCCTTATCTATGCAGAGTCCTCCTCATCCTCCTTCTCATCCATGAGAGCACCCCATCCTTATCTGTGCAGAGTCCTCCTCATCCTCCTTCTCATCCATGAGAGCACCCCATCCTTATCTGTGCAGAGTCCTCCTCATCCTCCTTCTCATCCATGAGAGGACCCCATCCTTATCTGTGCAGAGTCCTCCTCATCCTCCTTCTCATCCATGAGAGGACCCCATCCTTATCTATGCAGAGTCCTCCTCATCCTCCTTCTCATCCATGAGAGGACCCCCAATCACTGGAACATCTTCCTTCTCATCCATGAGAGGACCCCATCCTTATCTGTGCAGAGTCCTCCTCATCCTCCTCCTCATCCTCCTTCTCATCCATGAGAGGACCCCATCCTTATCTATGCAGAGTCCTCCTCATCTTCCTTCTCATCCATGAGAGGACCCCATCCTTATCTGTGCAGAGTCCTCCTCATCTTCCTTCTCATCCATGAGAGGACCCCATCCTTATCTGTGCAGAGTCCTCCTCGTCTTCCTTCTCATCCATGAGAGGACCCCCAATCACTGGAACATCTTCCTTCTCATCCCTGAGAGGACCCCCAATCACTGGAACATCTTCCTTCTCATCCCTGAGAGGACCACATCCTTATCTGTGCAGAGTCCTCCTCATCCTCCTTCTCATCCATGAGAGGACCCCATCCTTATCTGTGCAGAGTCCTCCTCATCTTCCTCTACGAGGGGTCCTCCTCATCTTCCTTCTCATCCATGAGAGGACCCCCAATCACTGGAACATCCTCCTTCTCATCCATGAGAGGACCCCATCCTTATCTGTGCAGAGTCCTCCTCATCTTCCTTCTCATCCATGAGAGGACCCCATCCTTATCTGTGCAGAGTCCTCCTCATCTTCCTTCTCATCCATGAGAGGACCCCATCCTTATCTATGCAGAGTCCTCCTCATCCGCCTTCTCATCCATGAGAGGACCCCCAATCACTGGAACATCTTCCTTCTCATCCCTGAGAGGACCCCATCCTTATCTATGCAGAGTTCTCCTCATCCTCCTTCTCATCCATGAGAGGACCCCATCCTTATCTATGCAGAGTCCTCCTCATCTTCCTTCTCATCCATGAGAGAACCCCATCCTTATCTGTGCAGAGTCCTCCTCATCTTCCTTCTCATCCATGAGAGGACCCCATCCTTATCTGTGCAGAGTCCTCCTCATCTTCCTTCTCATCCATGAGAGGACCCCATCCTTATCTGTGCAGAGTCCTCCTCATCCTCCTTCTCATCCATGAGAGGACCCCCAATCACTGGAACATCTTCCTTCTCATCCCTGAGAGAACCCCATCCTTATCTATGCAGAGTCCTCCTCATCCTCCTTCTCATCCATGAGAGGACCCCATCCTTATCTATGCAGAGTCCTCCTCATCTTCCTTCTCATCCATGAGAGAACCCCATCCTTATCTGTGCAGAGTCCTCCTCTATGGGGGGGTCCTCCTCATCTTCCTTCTCATCCATGAGAGAACCCCATCCTTATCTATGCAGAGTCCTCCTCATCCTCCTCTATGGGGGGTCCTCTTCATCTTCCTTCTCATCCATGAGAGGACCCCATCCTTATCTATGCAGAGTCCTCCATCTTCCTTCTCATCCATGAGAGGACCCCATCCTTATCTATGCAGAGTCCTCCTCATCCTCCTCTATGGGGGGGTCCTCCTCATCTTCCTTCTCATCCATGAGAGAACCCCATCCTTATCTATGCAGAGTCCTCCTCATCTTCCTTCTCATCCATGAGAGGACCCCATCCTTATCTATGCAGAGTCCTCCTCATCCTCCTCTATGGGGGGGTCCTCCTCATCTTCCTTCTCATCCATGAGAGAACCCCATCCTTATCTATGCAGAGTCCTCCTCATCCTCCTCTATGGGGGGGGTCCTCCTCATCTTCCTTCTCATCCATGAGAGAACCCCATCCTTATCTATGCAGAGTCCTCCTCATCCTCCTTCTCATCCATGAGAGGACCCCATCCTTATCTATGCAGAGTCCTCCTCATCTTCCTTCTCATCCATGAGAGGACCCCATCCTTATCTATGCAGAGTCCTCCTCATCTTCCTTCTCATCCATGAGAACCCCATCCTTATCCATGCAGAGTCCTCCTCATCCTCCTCTATGGGGGGTCCTCCTCATCTTCCTTCTTATTCATGAGAGAACCCCATCCTTATCTATGCAGAGTCCTCCTCATCTTCCTTCTCATCCATGAGAGGACCCCATCCTTATCTATGCAGAGTCCTCCTCATCTTCCTTCTCATCCATGAGGACCCCATCCTTATCTATGCAGAGTCCTCCTCATCTTCCTCTATGGGGGGGTCCTCTTCATCTTCCTTCTCATCCATGAGAGGACCCCATCCTTATCTATGCAGAGTCCTCCTCATCTTCCTCTATGGGGGGTCCTCTTCATCTTCCTTCTCATCCATGAGAGGACCCCATCCTTATCTATGCAGAGTCCTCCTCATCTTCCTTCTCATCCATGAGAGAACCCCATCCTTATCTATGCAGAGTCCTCCTCATCCTCCTCTATGGGGGGGTCCTCCTCATCTTCCTTCTCATCCATGAGAGGACCCCATCCTTATCTATGCAGAGTCCTCCTCATCCTCCTCTATGGGGGGTCCTCTTCATCTTCCTTCTCATCCATGAGAAAACCCTATCCTTATCTATGCAGAGTCCTCCTCATCCTCCTCTACGAGGGGTCCTCTTCATCTTCCTTCTCATCCATGAGAGGACCCCATTCTTATCTATGCAGAGTCCTCCTCATCCTCCTCTATGGGGGGTCCTCTTCATCTTCCTTCTCATCCATGAGAGGACCCCATCCTTATCTATGCAGAGTCCTCCTCATCTTCCTTCTCATCCATGAGAGGACCCCATCCTTATCTATGCAGAGTCCTCCTCATCTTCCTTCTCATCCATGAGAGCACCCCATCCTTATCTGTGCAGAGTCCTCCTCATCCTCCTCTATGGGGGTCCTCCTCATCTTCCTTCTCATCCATGAGAGGACCCCATCCTTATCTATGCAGAGCCCTCCTCATCCTCTATGCAGAGTCCTCCTCATCTTCCTCTATGGGGGGTCCTCTTCATCTTCCTTCTCATCCATGAGAGGACCCCATCCTTATCTATGCAGAGTCCTCCTCATCTTCCTCTATGGGGGGTCCTCTTCATCTTCCTTCTCATCCATGAGAGGACCCCATCCTTATCTATGCAGAGTCCTCCTCATCTTCCTTCTCATCCATGAGAGAACCCCATCCTTATCTATGCAGAGTCCTCCTCATCCTCCTCTATGGGGGGGTCCTCCTCATCTTCCTTCTCATCCATGAGAGGACCCCATCCTTATCTATGCAGAGTCCTCCTCATCCTCCTCTATGGGGGGTCCTCTTCATCTTCCTTCTCATCCATGAGAAAACCCTATCCTTATCTATGCAGAGTCCTCCTCATCCTCCTCTACGAGGGGTCCTCTTCATCTTCCTTCTCATCCATGAGAGGACCCCATTCTTATCTATGCAGAGTCCTCCTCATCCTCCTCTATGGGGGGTCCTCTTCATCTTCCTTCTCATCCATGAGAGGACCCCATCCTTATCTATGCAGAGTCCTCCTCATCTTCCTTCTCATCCATGAGAGGACCCCATCCTTATCTATGCAGAGTCCTCCTCATCTTCCTTCTCATCCATGAGAGCACCCCATCCTTATCTGTGCAGAGTCCTCCTCATCCTCCTCTATGGGGGGTCCTCCTCATCTTCCTTCTCATCCATGAGAGGACCCCATCCTTATCTATGCAGAGTCCTCCTCATCCTCTATGCAGAGTCCTCCTCATCTTCCTCTATGGGGGGTCCTCTTCATATTCCTTCTCATCCATGAGAGGACCCCATCCTTATCTATGCAGAGTCCTCCTCATCTTCCTTCTCATCCATGAGAGTACCCCATCCTTATCTATGCAGAGTCCTCCTCATCTTCCTTCTCATCCATGAGAGGACCCCATCCTTATCTATGCGGAGTCCTCCTCATCCTCCTTCTCATCCATGAGAGGACCCCATCCTTATCTGTGCAGAGTCCTCCTCATCCTCCTCTATGGGGGGTCCTCTTCATCTTCCTTCTCATCCATGAGAGGACCCCATCCTTATCTATGCAGAGTCCTCCTCATCTTCCTTCTCATCCATGAGAGGACCCCATCCTTATCTATGCAGAGTCCTCCTCATCTTCCTCTATGGGGGGTCCTCTTCAGCTTCCTTCTCATCCATGAGAGGACCCCATCCTTATCTATGCAGAGTCCTCCTCATCTTCCTCTATGGGGGGTACTCTTCATCTTCCTTCTCATCCATGAGAGGACCCCATCCTTATCTATGCAGAGTCCTCCTCATCTTCCTTCTCATCCATGAGAGCACCCCATCCTTATCTGTGCAGAGTCCTCCTCATCCTCCTCTATGGGGGGTCCTCCTCATCTTCCTTCTCATCCATGAGAGGACCCCATCCTTATCTATGCAGAGTCCTCCTCATCCTCTATGCAGAGTCCTCCTCATCTTCCTCTATGGGGGGTCCTCTTCATCTTCCTTCTCATCCATGAGAGGACCCCATCCTTATCTATGCAGAGTCCTCCTCATCTTCCTTCTCATCCATGAGAGTACCCCATCCTTATCTATGCAGAGTCCTCCTCATCTTCCTTCTCATCCATGAGAGGACCCCATCCTTATCTATGCGGAGTCCTCCTCATCCTCCTTCTCATCCATGAGAGGACCCCATCCTTATCTGTGCAGAGTCCTCCTCATCCTCCTCTATGGGGGGTCCTCTTCATCTTCCTTCTCATCCATGAGAGGACCCCATCCTTATCTATGCAGAGTCCTCCTCATCTTCCTTCTCATCCATGAGAGGACCCCATCCTTATCTATGCAGAGTCCTCCTCATCTTCCTCTATGGGGGGTCCTCTTCAGCTTCCTTCTCATCCATGAGAGGACCCCATCCTTATCTATGCAGAGTCCTCCTCATCTTCCTCTATGGGGGGTACTCTTCATCTTCCTTCTCATCCATGAGAGGACCCCATCCTTATCTATGCAGAGTCCTCCTCATCTTCCTTCTCATCCATGAGAGGACCCAATCCTTATCTATGCAGAGTCCTCCTCATCCTCCTTCTCATCCTTGAGAGGACCCCATCCTTATCTATGCAGAGTCCTCCTCATCCTCTATGCAGAGTCCTCCTCATCTTCCTCTATGGGGGGTCCTCTTCATCTTCCTTCTCATCCATGAGAGGACCCCATCCTTATCTATGCAGAGTCCTCCTCATCTTCCTTCTCATCCATGAGAGGACCCCATCCTTATCTATGCAGAGTCCTCCTCATCCTCCTTCTCATCCATGAGAGGACCCCATCCTTATCTATGCAGAGTCCTCCTCATCTTCCTTCTCATCCATGAGAGGACCCCATCCTTATCTATGCAGAGTCCTCCTCATCTTCCTCTATGGGGGGTCCTCTTCATCTTCCTTCTCATCCATGAGAGGACCCCATCCTTATCTATGCAGAGTCCTCCTCATCTTCCTTCTCATCCATGAGAGGACCCCATCCTTATCTATGCAGAGTCCTCCTCATCTTCCTTCTCATCCATGAGAGGACCCCATCCTTATCTATGCAGAGTCCTCCTCATCCTCCTTCTCATCCATGAGAGGACCCCATCCTTATCTATGCAGAGTCCTCCTCATCTTCCTTCTCATCCATGAGAGGACCCCATCCTTATCTATGCAGAGTCCTCCTCATCTTCCTCTATGGGGGGTCCTCTTCATCTTCCTTCTCATCCATGAGAGGACCCCATCCTTATCTATGCAGAGTCCTCCTCATCTTCCTTCTCATCCATGAGAGGACCCCATCCTTATCTATGCAGAGTCCTCCTCATCCTCCTCATCCATGAGAGGACCCCATCCTTATCTATGCAGAGTCCTCCTCATCTTCCTTCTCATCCATGAGAGGACCCCATCCTTATCTGTGCAGAGTCCTCCTCATCTTCCTTCTCATCCATGAGAGGACCCTATCCTTATCTATGCAGAGTCCTCCTCATCCTCTATGCAGAGTCCTCCTCATCTTCCTTCTCATCCATGAGAGGACCCCATCCTTATCTGTGCAGAGTCCTCCTCATCCTCCTCTATGGGGGTCCTCTTCATCTTCCTTCTCATCCATGAGAGGACACCATCCTTATCTATGCAGAGTCCTCCTCATCTTCCTTCTCATCCATGAGAGGACCCCATCCTTATCTATGCAGAGTCCTCCTCATCTTCCTTCTCATCCATGAGAGGACCCCATCCTTATCTATGCAGAGTCCTCCTCATCTTCCTTCTCATCCATGAGAGGACCCCATCCTTATCTATGCAGAGTCCTCCTCATCTTCCTTCTCATCCATGAGAGGACCCCATCCTTATCTATGCAGAGTCCTCCTCATCTTCCTTCTCATCCATGAGAGGACCCCATCCTTATCTATGCAGAGTCCTCCTCATCTTCCTTCTCATCCATGAGAGGACCCCATCCTTATCTGTGCAGAGTCCTCCTCATCTTCCTTCTCATCCATGAGAGGACCCCATCCTTATCTATGCAGAGTCCTCCTCATCCTCTATGCAGAGTCCTCCTCATCTTCCTTCTCATCCATGAGAGAACCCCATCCTTATCTGTGCAGAGTCCTCCTCATCCTCCTCTATGGGGGGTCCTCTTCATCTTCCTTCTCATCCATGAGAGAAACCCATCCTTATCTATGCAGAGTCCTTCTCATCCATGAGAGGACCCCATCCTTATCTATGCAGAGTCCTCCTCATCTTCCTTCTCATCCATAAGAGGACCCCATCCTTATCTATGCAGAGTCCTCCTCATCTTCCTTCTCATCCATGAGAGGACCCCATCCTTATCTATGCAGAGTCCTTATCTTCCTTCTCATCCATGAGAGGACCCCATCCTTATCTATGCAGAGTCCTCCTCATCTTCCTTCTCATCCATGAGAGGACCCCATCCTTATCTATGCAGAGTCCTCCTTATCTTCCTTCTCATCCATGAGAGGACCCCATCCTTATCTATGCAGAGTCCTCCTCCTCCTCCTCTATGGGGGGTCCTCTTCATCTTCCTTCTCATCCATGAGAGGACCCCATCCTTATCTATGCAGAGTCCTCCTCATCCTCCTCTACGAGGGGTCCTCCTCATCCTCCTTCTCATCCATGAGAGGACCCCATCCTTATCTATGCAGAGTCCTCCTCATCCTCCTCTATGGGGGGTCCTCTTCATCTTCCTTCTCATCCATGAGAGGACTCCATCCTTATCTATGCAGAGTCCTCCTCATCTTCCTTCTCATCCATGAGAGGACCCCATCCTTATCTATGCAGAGTCCTCCTCATCTTCCTTCTAATCCATGAGAGGACCCCATCCTTATCTGTGCAGAGTCCTCCTCATCCTCCTCTATGGGGGGTCCTCTTCATCTTCCTTCTCATCCATGAGAGGACCCCATCCTTATCTATGCAGAGTCCTCCTCATCCTCCTCTACGAGGGGTCCTCCTCATCCTCCTCCTCATCCATGAGAGGACCCCCCATAGAGGAGGATGAGGAGGACTCTGCATAGATAAGGATGGGGTCCTCTCATGGATGAGAAGGAAGATGAGGAGGACTCTGCATAGATAAGGATGGGGTCCTCTCATGGATGAGAAGGAAGATGAGGAGGACTCTGCATAGATAAGGATGGGGTCCTCTCATGGATGAGAAGGAAGATGAAGAGGACCCCCCATAGAGGAAGATGAGGAGGACTCTGCATAGATAAGGATGGGGTCCTCTCATGGATGAGAAGGAAGATGAGGAGGACTCTGCATAGATAAGGATGGGGTCCTCTCATGGATGAGAAGGAGGATTAGGAGGACTCTGCATAGATAAGGATGGGGTCCTCTCATGGATGAGAAGGAAGATGAGGAGGACTCTGCATAGATAAGGATGGGGTCCTCTCATGGATGAGAAGGAAGATGAAGAGGACCCCCCATAGAGGAAGATGAGGAGGATTCTGCATAGAGGATGAGGAGGACTCTGCATAGATAAGGATGGGGTCCTCATGGATGAGAAGGAAGATGAAGAGGACCCCCCATAGAGGAGGATGAGGAGGACTCTGCACAGATAAGGATGGGGTCCTCTCATGGATGAGAAGGAGGATGAGGAGGACTCTGCATAGATAAGGATTGGGTCCTCTCATGGATGAGAAGGAAGATGAGGAAGACTCTGCATAGATAAGGATGGGGTCCTCTCATGGATGAGAAGGAAGATGAAGAGGACCCCCCATAGAGGAAGATGAGGAGGACTCTGCATAGATAAGGATGGGGTCCTCTCATGGATGAGAAGGAAGATGAGGAGGACTCTGCATAGATAAGGATGGGGTCCTCTCATGGATGAGAAGGAAGATGAAGAGGACCCCCCATAGAGGAGGATGAGGAGGACTCTGCACAGATAAGGATGGGGTCCTCTCATGGATGAGGAGGACTCCGCATAGATAAGGATGGGGTCCTCTCATGGATGAGAAGGAAGATGAAGAGGACCCCCCATAGAGGAAGATGAGGAGGACTCTGCATAGAGGATGAGGAGGACTCTGCATAGATAAGGATGGGGTCCTCTCATGGATGAGAAGGAAGATGAGGAGGACCCCCCATAGAGGAGGATGAGGAGGACTCTGCACAGATAAGGATGGGGTGCTCTCATGGATGAGAAGGAAGATGAGGAGGACTCTGCATAGATAAGGATGGGGTCCTCTCATGGATGAGAAGGAAGATGAGGAGGACTCTGCATAGATAAGGATGGGGTCCTCTCATGGATGAGAAGGAAGATGAAGAGGACCCCTCGTAGAGGAGGATGAGGAGGACTCTGCATAGATAAGGATAGGGTTTTCTCATGGATGAGAAGGAAGATGAAGAGGACCCCCCATAGAGGAGGATGAGGAGGACTCTGCATAGATAAGGATGGGGTCCTCTCATGGATGAGAAGGAAGATGAAGAGGACCCCCCCATAGAGGAAGATGAGGAGGACTCTGCATAGATAAGGATGGGGTTCTCTCATGGATGAGAAGGAAGATGAAGAGGACCCCCCCATAGAGGAAGATGAGGAGGACTCTGCATAGATAAGGATGGGGTCCTCTCATGGATGAGAAGGAAGATGAGGAGGACTCTGCATAGATAAGGATGGGGTCCTCTCATGGATGAGAAGGAAGATGAGGAGGACTCTGCATAGATAAGGATGGGGTTATTATCCATTATCCATTATCTATGCAGAGTCCTCCTCATCCTCCTTCTCATCCATGAGAGGACCCCATCCTTATCTATGCAGAGTCCTCCTCATCTTCCTTCTCATCCATGAGAGGACCCCATCCTTATCTATGCAGAGTCCTCCTCATCTTCCTTCTCATCCATGAGAGGACCCCATCCTTATCTATGCAGAGTCCTCCTCATCTTCCTTCTCATCCATGAGAGGACCCCATCCTTATCTATGCAGAGTCCTCCTCATCTTCCTTCTCATCCATGAGAGGACCCCATCCTTATCTATGCAGAGTCCTCCTCATCCTCCTTCTCATCCATGAGAGGACCCCATCCTTATCTATGCAGAGTCCTCCTCACCTTCCTTCTCATCCATGAGAGGACCCCATCCTTATCTATGCAGGGTCCTCACTATCCTTAAAAATACACCTTCCTCATCTATGCGGAGTCCTCCTCATCCTCCTCTACTAGGGGTCCTCTTCATCTTCCTTCTTGTTCATGAGAGTACGCCATCCTTCTGTATGAGGAGCCCTCCTCATCATCCTCTATGAGGGTTCCTGAGGTGATCGTGTCCCCGTGTTTTTATTGATCTGTGTAGTGGGGGAGGGGGGAGATCGGTGTCCCCAGTGTTTTTATTGATCTGTGTAGTGGGGGAGGGGGGAGATCGGTGTCCCGGTGTTTTTATTGATCTGTGTAGTGGGGGAGGGGGGAGATCGGTGTCCCCAGTGTTTTTATTGATCTGTGTACTGGGGGAGGGGGGAGATCGGTATCCCAGTGTTTTTATTGATCTGTGTAGTGGGGGAGGGGGAGATCGGTGTCCCAGTGTTTTTATTGATCTGTGTAGTGGGGGAGGGGGAGATCGGTGTCCCAGTGTTTTTATTGATCTGTGTAGTGGGGGAGGGGGAGATCGGTGTCCCAGTGTTTTTATTGATCTGTGTAGTGGGGGAGGGGGAGATCGGTGTCCCAGTGTTTTTATTGATCTGTGTAGTGGGGGAGGGGGAGATCGGTGTCCCAGTGTTTTTATTGATCTGTGTAGTGGGGGAGGGGGAGATCGGTGTCCCAGTGTTTTTATTGATCTGTGTAGTGGGGGAGGGGGGAGATCGGTGTCCCAGTGTTTTTATTGATCTGTGTAGTGGGGGAGGGGGGAGATCGGTGTCCCAGTGTTTTTATTGATCTGTGTAGTGGGGGAGGGGGGAGATCGGTGTCCCAGTGTTTTTATTGATCTGTGTAGTGGGGGAGGGGGAAGATCGGTGTCCCAGTGTTTTTATTGATCTGTGTAGTGGGGGAGGGGTGAGATCGGTGTCCCAGTGTTTTTATTGATCTGTGTAGTGGGGGAGGGGGGAGATCGGTGTCCCAGTGTTTTTATTGATCTGTGTAGTGGGGGAGGGGGAGATCCGTGTCCCAGTGTTTTTATTGATCTGTGTAGTGGGGGAGGGGGAGATCCGTGTCCCAGTGTTTTTATTGATCTGTGTAGTGGGGGAGGGGGAGATCCGTGTCCCAGTGTTTTTATTGATCTGTGTAGTGGGGGAGGGGGAGATCGGTGTCCCAGTGTTTTTATTGATCTGTGTAGTGGGGGAGGGGGAGATCGGTGTCCCAGTGTTTTTATTGATCTGTGTAGTGGGGGAGGGGGAGATCCGTGTCCCAGTGTTTTTATTGATCTGTGTAGTGGGGGAGGGGGAGATCGGTGTCCCAGTGTTTTTATTGATCTGTGTAGTGGGGGAGGGGGAGATCGGTGTCCCAGTGTTTTTATTGATCTGTGTAGTGGGGGAGGGGGAGATCAGTGTCCCAGTGTTTTTATTGATCTGTGTAGTTCGGGAGGGGGGAGATCGGTGTCCCAGTGTTTTTATTGATCTGTGTAGTGGGGGAGGGGGGGAGATCGGTGTCCCAGTGTTTTTATTGATCTGTGTAGTGGGGGAGGGGGAGATCGGTGTCCCAGTGTTTTTATTGATCTGTGTAGTGGGGGAGGGGGAGATCGGTGTCCCAGTGTTTTTATTGATCTGTGTAGTTCGGGAGGGGGGAGATCGGTGTCCCAGTGTTTTTATTGATCTGTGTAGTGGGGGAGGGGGGGGAGATCGGTGTCCCAGTGTTTTTATTGATCTGTGTAGTGGGGGAGGGGGGGGAGATCGGTGTCCCAGTGTTTTTATTGATCTGTGTAGTGGGGGAGGGGGGAGATCGGTGTCCCAGTGTTTTTATTGATCTGTGTAGTGGGGGAGGGGGAGATCGGTGTCCCAGTGTTTTTATTGATCTGTGTAGTGGGGGAGGGGGGAGATCGGTGTCCCAGGGTTTTTATTGATCTGTGTAGTGGGGAGGGGGGAGATCGGTGTCCCAGTGTTTTTATTGATCTGTGTAGTGGGGGAGGGGGAGATCCGTGTCCCAGTGTTTTTATTGATCTGTGTAGTGGGGGAGGGGGAGATCCGTGTCCCAGTGTTTTTATTGATCTGTGTAGTGGGGGAGGGGGAGATCGGTGTCCCAGTGTTTTTATTGATCTGTGTAGTGGGGGAGGGGGAGATCGGTGTCCCAGTGTTTTTATTGATCTGTGTAGTGGGGGAGGGGGAGATCGGTGTCCCAGTGTTTTTATTGATCTGTGTAGTGGGGGAGGGGGAGATCGGTGTCCCAGTGTTTTTATTGATCTGTGTAGTGGGGGAGGGGGAGATCAGTGTCCCAGTGTTTTTATTGATCTGTGTTGTGGGGGAGGGGGGAGATCGGTGTCCCAGTGTTTTTATTGATCTGTGTAGTGGGGGAGGGGGAGATCCGTGTCCCAGTGTTTTTATTGATCTGTGTAGTGGGGGAGGGGGGAGATCGGTGTCCCAGTGTTTTTATTGATCTGTGTAGTGGGGGAGGGGGGAGATCGGTGTCCCAGTGTTTTTATTGATCTGTGTAGTGGGGGAGGGGGAGATCGGTGTCCCAGTGTTTTTATTGATCTGTGTAGTGGGGGAGGGGGAGATCGGTGTCCCAGTGTTTTTATTGATCTGTGTAGTGGGGGAGGGGGGAGATCGGTGTCCCAGTGTTTTTATTGATCTGTGTAGTGGGGGAGGGGGGAGATCGGTGTCCCAGTGTTTTTATTGATCTGTGTAGTGGGGGAGGGGGAGATCGGTGTCCCAGTGTTTTTATTGATCTGTGTAGTGGGGAGGGGGGGAGATCGGTGTCCCAGTGTTTTTATTGATCTGTGTAGTGGGGGAGGGGGGAGATCGGTGTCCCAGTGTTTTTATTGATCTGTGTAGTGGGGGAGGGGGAGATCGGTGTCCCAGTGTTTTTATTGATCTGTGTAGTGGGGAGGGGGGGGGATCGGTGTCCCAGTGTTTTTATTGATCTGTGTAGTGGGGGAGGGGGGAGATCGGTGTCCCAGTGTTTTTATTGATCTGTGTAGTGGGGAGGGGGGGAGATCGGTGTCCCAGTGTTTTTATTGATCTGTGTAGTGGGGGAGGGGGGAGATCGGTGTCCCAGTGTTTTTATTGATCTGTGTAGTGGGGGAGGGGGGAGATCGGTGTCCCGGTGTCTTTAATAATCTGTGTACTTGGTGGGGGAGGGAAGTGACCGGGGGTCCAGGTTTTTATTGATCATCAGTATCTTCATAGGGGGACGGCATGGCCAGAGATGTGACCCAAAGTGATCTGATAGCAGCCGTGCAGAAGAAGCCGGAACTGTGGGACCCCGAGTTCCCCAGATACTCCGACCGCGTCCAGAAGAAGAAGGCGTGGGATGAGATCTTTAAGAGCCTGACACCGAATTGGGACCTTCTGAGTAGAAAGCAGAAGGAGAATAGAGGTAAGTACACACCTTGGTATGTTAACATGTTGTATAGAGAACCCTGAGCCTGGTCACGTCTGACCGCGGGATACAATAGTGCAGAACACGCACAGTCCATGTTTTCATGTCTATTAGTGCCAGGCGGACAAAGGTAAGTGAGATGCCAGAATTCCCCCACCGTATCCCGTGAGGACTTACCATACAGACCGCTCAGTGCAGGATACAGATCTCCTGTGCTGATTGGTCTGTCACTGAAATCAACCAATCAGCATGCAGTGTATTGAGTGATGCACTACCAGCCTGTGTTGAGGTAAGTGAGCCACGAGGGTACCGGTGTTTCACGTACCCTCGTGGACTATGAAAGAACTGAAATGCTTTGTATGTGGCCTGAGATAAGATTGTCCTAATTTCAGGGAAGGATTTGAGCACACGATGGCGCTCACTGCGCGACCGTTATCGGCGGGAACTGACAGAGGAACGTTTGGCGGTGCAGAATGGAACTCCAATCCGTTCAAAGAAAAAGCATCCGTATGCCAGAGAGCTCGCTTTTCTGCGGAGAGCCATGGAGACAAGGGAGTAAGTCTAATAAAGTATTGCCATGTAGCACTGGGGTCCTGGCTCTGAACTCATCCTGGACTCTATCTGCATATGGATTGTATGTTCTCCCAACTGGTTTCCTCCCACACTGTAATGGTAATGGGATCCTGCAGCCCATTTCTTGCCCCTTCTTTGCAGCTCACCCCTGCCCCTTCTTTGCAGCTCACCCCTGCCCCTTCTTTGCAGCTCACCCCTGCCCCTTCTTTGCAGCTCACCCCCTGCCCCTTCTTTGCAGCTCACCCCCTGCCCCTTCTTTGCAGCTCACCCCTGCCCCTTCTTTGCAGCTCACCCCTGCCCCTTCTTTGCAGCTCACCCCTGCCCCTTCTTTGCAGCTCACCCCTGCCCCTTCTTTGCAGCTCACCCCTGCCCCTTCTTTGCAGCTCACCCCTGCCCCTTCTTTGCAGCTCACCCCTGCCCCTTCTTTGCAGCTCACCCCCTGCCCCTTCTTTGCAGCTCACCCCCTGCCCCTTCTTTGCAGCTCACCCCTGCCCCTTCTTTGCAGCTCACCCCCTCCGCTTCTTTGCAGCTCACCCCCTCCGCTTCTTTGCAGCTCACCCCCTCCGCTTCCTTGCAGCTCACCCCTTCCGCTTCCTTGCAAGCTCACCCCCTCCGCTTCCTTGCAAGCTCACTCACTCCGCT
This sequence comes from Rana muscosa, assembly GCA_029206835.1. Lineage (NCBI taxonomy): Eukaryota > Metazoa > Chordata > Amphibia > Anura > Ranidae > Rana > Rana muscosa. The sequence goes on from JARGYO010000408.1 coordinate 252,987, forward strand.
TCCTTGCAAGCTCACTCCCACCCCTTCCTTGCAGCTTACCCCCACCCCTTCCTTGCAGCTTACCCCCACCCCTTCCTTGCAGCTTACCCCCACCCCTTCCTTGCAGCTTACCCCCACCCCTTCCTTGCAGCTCACCTTTTACGATTCCTTGCAGCTCACCTTTTACGCTTCCTTGCAGCTCACCCCCTACGCATCCTTGCAGCTCACCCCCACCCCTTCCTTGCAGCTCACCCCCACCCCTTCCGTGCAGCTCACCCCCACCCCTTCCGTGCAGCTCACCCCCACCCCTTCCTTGCAGCTCACCCCCACCCCTTCCTTGCAGCTCACCCCCACCCCTTCCTTGCAGCTCACCCCCACCCCTTCCTTGCAGCTCACCCCCACCCCTTCCTTGCAGCTCACCCCCACCCCTTCCTTGCAGCTTACCCCCACCCCTTCCTTGCAGCTTACCTTTTATGCTTCCTTGCAGCTCACCTTTTACGCTTCCTTGCAGCTCACCCCCTACGCATCCTTGCAGCTCACCCCCTACGCATCCTTGCAGCTCACCCCCTACGCATCCTTGCAGCTCACCCCCTACGCATCCTTGCAGCTCACCCCCTACGCATCCTTGCAGCTCACCCCCTACGCATCCTTGCAGCTCACCCCCTACGCATCCTTGCAGCTCACCCCCTTCGCTTCCTTGCAGCTCACCCCCTTCGCTTCCTTGCAGCTCACCCCCTTCGCTTCCTTGCAGCTCACCCCCTTCGCTTCCTTGCAGCTCACCCCCTTCGCTTCCTTGCAGCTCACCCCCTTCGCTTCCTTGCAGCTCACCCCCTTCGCTTCCTTGCAGCTCACCTTTTATGCTTCCTTGCAGCTCACCTTTTACGCTTCCTTGCAGCTCACCTTTTACGCTTCCTTGCAGCTCACCCCCTACGCTTCCTTGCAGCTCACCCCCTACGCATCCTTGCAGCTCACCCCCTACGCATCCTTGCAGCTCACCCCCTACGCATCCTTGCAGCTCACCCCCTACGCATCCTTGCAGCTCACCCCCTACGCATCCTTGCAGCTCACCCCCTACGCATCCTTGCAGCTCACCCCCTACGCATCCTTGCAGCTCACCCCCTACGCATCCTTGCAGCTCACCCCCTACGCATCCTTGCAGCTCACCCCCTTCGCTTCCTTGCAGCTCACCCCCTTCGCTTCCTTGCAGCTCACCTTTTACGCTTCCTTGCAGCTCACCCCCTTCGCTTCCTTGCAGCTCACCTTTTACGCTTCCTTGCAGCTCACCCCCTACGCATCCTTGCAGCTCACCCCCTTCGCTTCCTTGCAGCTCACCCCCTTCGCTTCCTTGCAGCTCACCCCCTTCGCTTCCTTGCAGCTCACCCCCTCTGCTTCCTTGCAGCTCACCCCTTCCTTGCAGCTCACCCCCACCCCTTCCTTGCAGCTCGCCCCCACCCCTTCCTTGCAGCTCGCCCCCACCCCTTCCTTGCAGCTTGCCCCCACCCCTTCCTTGCAGCTTGCCCCCACCCCTTCCTTGCAGCTCACCTTTTACGCTTCCTTGCAGCTCACCCCCTACGCATCCTTGCAGCTCACCCCCTACGCATCCTTGCAGCTCACCCCCTACGCATCCTTGCAGCTCACCCCCTACGCATCCTTGCAGCTCACCCCCTACGCATCCTTGCAGCTCACCCCCTACGCATCCTTGCAGCTCACCCCCTACGCATCCTTGCAGCTCACCCCCTTCGCTTCCTTGCAGCTCACCCCCTTCGCTTCCTTGCAGCTCACCCCCTTCGCTTCCTTGCAGCTCACCCCCTTCGCTTCCTTGCAGCTCACCCCCTTCGCTTCCTTGCAGCTCACCTTTTTGCTTCCTTGCAGCTCACCTTTTACGCTTCCTTGCAGCTCACCCCCTACGCATCCTTGCAGCTCACCCCCTTCGCTTCCTTGCAGCTCACCCCCTTCGCTTCCTTGCAGCTCACCTTTTATGCTTCCTTGCAGCTCACCCCCTACGCATCCTTGCAGCTCACCCCCTACGCATCCTTGCAGCTCACCCCCTTCGCTTCCTTGCAGCTCACCCCCTTCGCTTCCTTGCAGCTCACCCCCTTCGCTTCCTTGCAGCTCACCCCCTTCGCTTCCTTGCAGCTCACCCCCTTCGCTTCCTTGCAGCTCACCCCCTTCGCTTCCTTGCAGCTCACCCCCTTCGCTTCCTTGCAGCTCACCCCCTTCGCTTCCTTGCAGCTCACCCCCTTCGCTTCCTTGCAGCTCACCCCCTTCGCTTCCTTGCAGCTCACCTTTTTGCTTCCTTGCAGCTCACCTTTTACGCTTCCTTGCAGCTCACCCCCTACGCATCCTTGCAGCTCACCCCCTACGCATCCTTGCAGCTCACCCCCTACGCATCCTTGCAGCTCACCCCCTACGCATCCTTGCAGCTCACCCCCTACGCATCCTTGCAGCTCACCCCCTACGCATCCTTGCAGCTCACCCCCTTCGCTTCCTTGCAGCTCACCCCCTTCGCTTCCTTGCAGCTCACCCCCTTCGCTTCCTTGCAGCTCACCCCCTTCGCTTCCTTGCAGCTCACCCCCTTTGCTTCCTTGCAGCTCACCCCCTTCGCTTCCTTGCAGCTCGCCCCCACCCCTTCCTTGCAGCTCGCCCCCACCCCTTCCTTGCAGCTCGCCCCCACCCCTTCCTTGCAGCTCGCCCCCACCCCTTCCTTGCAGCTCGCCCCCACCCCTTCCTTGCAGCTTGCCCCCACCCCTTCCTTGCAGCTTGCCCCCACCCCTTCCTTGCAGCTTGCCCCCACCCCTTCCTTGCAGCTTGCCCCCACCCCTTCCTTGCAGCTTGCCCCCACCCCTTCCTTGCAGCTCGCCCCCACCCCTTCCTTGCAGCTCGCCCCCACCCCTTCCTTGCAGCTCGCCCCCACCCCTTCCTTGCAGCTTGCCCCCACCCCTTCCTTGCAGCTTGCCCCCACCCCTTCCTTGCAGCTTGCCCCCACCCCTTCCTTGCAGCTCGCCTTTTACGCTTCCTTGCAGCTCACCCCCTACGCATCCTTGCAGCTCACCCCCTACGCATCCTTGCAGCTCACCCCCTACGCATCCTTGCAGCTCACCCCCTACGCATCCTTGCAGCTCACCCCCTACGCATCCTTGCAGCTCACCCCCTACGCATCCTTGCAGCTCACCCCCTTCGCTTCCTTGCAGCTCACCCCCTTCGCTTCCTTGCAGCTCACCCCCTTCGCTTCTTTGCAGCTCAACTCCGCCCCTTCTTTGCAGCTCACCCTCATACCTTTATTGTAGCTCATCCCCACCACTTTCCTGCAGCTCACCCCATGTCTTTTTCCTGCAGCTAACCCCACGCCACTTCCTTGCAGCTGACCCTGCCCCTTGCTTGCAGTTCACTCCTACCCCCTTTTTTCAGCTCACCCCAATGTCCCTTTCCTGCAGCTCTTCCAATGCTCCTTCCTTGCACCTCACCCCACCCCTTCCTTGCTGCTCCCCCCCCCCCCACCCCTTGCTTGCCGTTCTCTCCTGTCTCTTTCTTGCAGCTTACCCCCATACCCCTTTACTGCAGCTCACCCACAATGCCTCTTTCATGCAGCTCACCCCATGCCCCTTTATTGCTGCTCACCCCCGCCCCTTTCTTGCAGCTCATCCACAATGCCTCTTTCCTGCAGCTCACCTCACTCCCCCCTTGGCTTGCAGCTCACCCCATGCCCCCACCTTGCAGGTCTCCCCCGCCCCCTCCTTGCAGGTCTGATAAGTGTACCTGTAGGTGTCTGCGCAGCCCATTTATTCTATAGAGACAGCAGTTGGTCAGAGGCAGGATAAGGCTTCCATTTACATCATTGGCCCCCTGATATTTTTTCATGATCTTTCCTTGGAACTTTTATTAATATAGAGCAACGTCCAACCTGACTGGGGAAGAGGAGGAAAGCAAGACTGGGCACTCCAATCCAGGGACACCTACTGAGCCAGAGGAGGCTTCAAGCTCTGCTCCATGCACACCGCAGGTATATCAAAAACGATCTCTTTCTATCTGTATATCGATCGCTCTAACCTATCCATCTCATCTCTCTACATCTCTTCCTGTCTATCCATCTATCTCTATCCTGACAAATCTTTAGAAATTGCTTTATTTCTCTAGACTCCACAGAGAGTACAAAAGGCCAGACAGCCAGCGACATCCGGCCTTCGCTGTGCCCGCCGTCAGCAGAGGACGTCTCTTTCCTGCAATGACCAAATCCTGCGACTTGTGAAGGAACTGACAGAGCGGCAAACATCTCTACAGCCAGACAATGATATTTTCCGAAATCTCAATGACCCCCGGGTGGTGTTTTGTCGCAGTCTCCTACCACTCCTACAGCGTCTCCCTGATGACCGCGAGATGCAGGCCAAGGAAGATATATATACCTACCTTACAGCATGCATTTCTACTCAACGGAGAGCCCTTCCACCCCCTCGGATGCATCTCTCCACCATACCTACCGTCACCTCCACTTGTCCAGCTTATGTTCAAGAGCCCTCGAATTGCAGCACCCTTCCTGCAAACCATGTGCAACCCTAGTCACCTTCCCCCAAGATACCAGTCCAATTCCATTTCTCCATCTCCCGCTCCACTAAGTGAGACCTTCACAGTCGCCAATAGACTTCTCTCAGCCCTGCAATCCATTCAGCACTTCACATTTTCCCTCATTACAAGAATTTGTAATGTTGGCTTTTTTTATTATTTGATATACTTTCTTTTATACGAGTAATAAATACAAACATGCTTTGTCCCCGTGAACGTTCTTCTTCCCAATGACATTTGTTTTGCTTTTTCTCTGAATGTCTTCTATTTAAACCTGATTAAAATAAAAAATGCCCTTTCATTGGGGCCCCCTGTACTGCAGGAGTTAAATGCTTGTTAAGTCTAGGGGTAGAGGAAAAGGCTGTGATACCTGGGAGGATCGGAGAGGACTGTGTGAAATTAGGTCAGTGATGTAGCTGGGGCAGAGTTGTCGTGGATGCCTTTGTATGTTGTTAGTATTTTGAATTGTATTCATTGAGTGATTGGAGGCCATTGGAGGAATTGATGGGGGGATGGACACTGAGCAGAAAGGCAGAGAGGGGTGGAGGATACTGAATGGAAGCCATTGGAGGGATTGGTGGGGGGAAGAGACTGAGTGGAGGACAGTGGAGGGATTGGCAGAGGGGGGTGAGGGACACTGAATGGAGACCAGTGGATGGATTGGTAGAGAGGGGTGGAGGACACTGAATGGAGGCCAGTGGAGGGATTGGTAGAGAGGGGTGGAGGACACTGAATGGAGGCCATTGGCAGAGAGGGGTGGAGAACACTGAACGGAGGCCAGTGTAGGTATTGGCAGAGTTCTCTGGCGGTAGATGCTTCTCTAGCTTTCTCATAGGCAGTCTTTAAATTATTTTAAAGTCTGTCAACATCCCTGCGGTAAGAGGCCTGGGATGTGTCATCTAACGACGTTCCAAAAGCCAAATCCACCAGCAACGAGTTTCCCTGCCAAACATCAACCGGTAGGGGAAGTATCCAGTAGAGTCATTCGCTGTGCTATTGTAAGCATGAACCACTGCAGCAATGTGATCTCCCCAATGTCTATGGGACACAAACTGGAAAAATTAAAAGTACTCATTTTAAAGGCTAATATGCAAGTTATTGTCATAAAAAGTGTTTGGTGACCCGGGTCCTGCCCCAGGGAACATGTATCAATGCAATTTTTTTTTTTTTTTTCAAAACTGACGTTTTTCAGGAGCAGTGATTTTAATAATGCTTAATCTGAAACCATAAAAATTAAATATTCCTTTAAATATTGTGCCTGGGGGGTTTCCTGTAAAGTAGCGCATCTTTTCCATGTTTATAACAGTGCCGCAGCACAATGAAATTTCTAAAGGAAAAAATGTCATTTAAAACCGCTCGTGGCTGTAATATATTGTCAGGTTCCAGCAATATAGATAAAAATATCAATGTCACCCCCAAAATCCATACCAGGCCCTTCAGGTCTGGTATGGATATTAAGGGGAACCCTGCACCCAATTTTTTTTAAATAGCGTGGGGGTCCCCCAGGCAGTATATACTCTGAACAGCAGTATATATACTATACGGCCTGCCCTATATACTCTGCAGAAAATTGGGCCTTAGGTGTTGGTGGCACCAGAACACTGTAACCCCTCACAGATATTCTTGTTGGGTGCAGAAACAAGCCCTGCGTTGAAATATTAGATCAAAAATTTTAATTACATGCCCCTGTTAAACAGGGGCAGATAAATTGGGCCTTGGACGGTGGTGGTGAAGCCACAACACTGTAACCCCTCACAGATACTCTTGTTGAGCGCAGAAACAGGCCCTGCTGTGAAATACTATATCAAAAATTGTAATTACATGCCCCTGTTAAGCAGGGGCAGAAATATTGGGCCTTAGGCAGTGGTGGTGCCCTAAACCAAAAATATTGTTGGAAGCTAGCATCATCAAGATTGAGGAGGAATTGGATAGTCAGCATAGGCAGTCTTCAAGGGATCTCAGATCCATAGAAAATTCAATTGGTCACATCAGCATCAGGTGCTTTAATAGCTGCTGATCCAAGACTGATTCATTTCTATGAATGTGAGCCTATCAATAAAGTCTGTGGACAGGCGCACTCTATGATCCATTACAAACCATCCAGCAGCACTGAATGTGCGTTCAGAAAAAAAGCTGGATGCAGGACAGGCCAGTAGCTCAATTGCATATTGTGCAAGCTCTGGCCAGTGATCCATCCTCAAGACCCAGTAACCCAGTGGATGCTCTGTTGGAAAGGTCTCCAAGTCTGATCTTGCCCCTAGATATTCCTGCACCATATAATACAGACACTGGCGATGGCTTGAACCGATCAGACCTTGGCGCTGAGGACTGAAAAATAGTTTTGAAGGCATCGGTCAGCCGGCCACCTTCTCCACCGCTCTTCCTCTGACTGAACGAAGCCTCAGCAACACATTGTCCAGCACCAGGAAATTGTAACCTCCCAGGGTCTGGAAATGCATTGCACAAACCTTTCTTCAAGGCCTCCAGAAGATGTTTCATCCTCTGCTCCCTTTGCGAAGGCAGGGTGAGTTCTGTAACCTTACCCTTAAAACGTAGATCAAGAAGGGTTGCCAGCCAGTAATGAACCCTCTCCTTGATACTACAAATCCTAGGGTTCTTTTGCAGGCTTTGCAGAATCAGGGAGGCCATGCAGCGTAAGTTTGCAGAGGCATTCAATTCTGAGTCCTCTGGGTCACTAAGAATCACATGATCCGCAACTACCTCCTCCCAGCCACTTACAACTTCTTATGTTTCAGGGGACTGAAAATGATCCCTTGAAGACTGCTGCTGAGTGTTATCCTCCACGTCCATGCTGACACAATCCTCCTCCTCTTCCTGAGTGTTTGGTGGGCCCACAGGAATACTATCTGGATAAAGGGGGCCTTGAGAGGTAAGGAAGTCCTCCTTTTCCTCCTGCTGTTCTGCCTCAAGTGCCCTGTCCATGATTACACGAAGCGTGTGCTTCCAACAGGAAGACAAGAGGGACAGTATCACTGATGCATGCATTGTCGCTGCTCACCATCCTTGTGGCCTCCTCAAATGGTGACAGGACAGTGCATGCATCCTTGATTAGTAGCCACTGGCGTGGCAAAAAGTAGCCAAGCTCCCCTGACCCTGTCCTGGTGCCATACTCACACAGGTACTCATTGATGGCCCTCTGCTGCGTGTACAGCAGCTGCAGCATTGCCAACGTTGAGTTTCACCGGGTGGGCATGTCACAAATGAGGCGGTTGGTGGGCAGGTTGCATTCCACTTGAATGTCAGCCAGCCAAGCACTGGCATTATATAAACAGCGGAAATGACCACAGACTTTTCTGGCCTGCCTCAGGAGATCCTGTAAGCCTGGGTACCTGCTCAAGAACCGCTGCACCACCAAATTCAGGACGTGTGCTAAACAAGGAACATGGGTCGTGTCCCTGTCGGAGGGTGGAGAGAAGGTTGGTGCCATTCCTGGCTGAAGCTGGCGTGGCGTCAACCACCTCTGAGCCTGCCCCTGCAGAGCTGACAGAATCTCTGCCTCAGTGTGGCTCCTGAGAAAAAGAGATACCGCTCCAGGTGGGTGCAATCCGGCAATCAATGTCTCCTCGGAAACCAGGGTGCAGGCAATGCTTGTAGCAAAAAATGGGATGAATGTATGGACAGCCGCACTTCAAAAAACCATTCAGGTAGCCTTTTATTTAAAAATTGCAAAGCACTACAAAGTCACAGCAGACAAAGTGGGGGTACAACTGACATGTTTCGCACTGGGAACTAGTGCTTAGTCATAGCTCAGACCAATTCAACACCGCATGGCATCTTTTAGCCTGACTGCTTGCGTAGCCCCTTGAGCGCTTATGGCGCACTGCTGGTTCAGAGACATCTGCAGAAGAGGCCATAGAGGAAGAAGAGGAGGGGGTGGAGGAGAGAGCTGTGGCAGAATCATCACTAGCATTTTGGAGGCATAGTGGTGGTACAAGCTCCAACAATACTGAACCCTGTCCTGCATCCTTCCCAGCTGCCAGCAGAATTTAACCAGTCAGCCGTGAAGGAAAGGTACCGTCCCTGCCCATGCCTGCTGGACCATGAGTTGGCGGTAATATGAACCTTACTGCTGACCGCCCTGTTCAACGAGGCCAAAACATTGCCTTCCACATGCCAGTAGTGAGCCGGAATGGCCTTCCATGAAAAGAAATGGTGTTTTGGAACCTGCCACTGAGGTACAGCACATTCCCCAAATTCACGAAAGGGGGCATAGTCTACCAGCTGAAAAGGCAGCAGTTGGGTGGGGGAGGGGTCTGCACATGGCCAGGTGAGGGAGCGAGAGACACGAGCTCCTGGCTTCAGCCTGCTCTGTATGAGGCTGATTAACTGACCAACACCCCAGCGATGTATCAGGATTAGTCTGGTGGTACCTCAAAGCTATCCCTTGGTGAGACTACAGCGGTATTGAACTCAGGGAGACGAGAACCGCACGCAAAGCAGCCCAGCTGGACCAGCTGCTCAGAGAGGGGGTGTTGCAGCCAGAGATCCACCGATACTTCCCCACGGTGCCGGAGCGTGGGACTTGCACCCGGAAGTGAGAGAGGAAAGGCAGACGTGCTGCTGCAGCCTAGGGAGAGCACACCTATGCAGCCAGTCCAGGGTCAGATGGCGGTGAGAACCAGTGTGGAAGCGCTACAGACTTTCCCACAGAGCCCCAGAAGGTTGGCTGCGTTAGAGGGGGCTACACCTCTCATCCCCCTACCCGGGAAGAAGGAAGCTGTGGAGTGGAAAATGGAGGACCTAAAGACACTTATACAGGCTCTCCCCACACGGGCAGACATAGAAGCCCTTATTGGAAAAGTGGAGAATGCACACCGCAAGGAGCTGGAGCTGGTCCGGGGTGAACTACAAATACTAGCGGAGCGTGTGACGGATGGGGAGAGTGCATATCAAAGCCTGGAACAGCGGGTAAGCACACTGGAGAGAGACAGTTACACCCAAAAAGGGATCTCGGTGGCGTTACAGTTACACTTAGAGGACCTCAAAGACAAGAGTAGACGCAACAATGTGCGCCTGCGAGGAATCCCAGAGGCATCAGACCAGGAAAACCTGCAGGACATGGTAAAATCTATTTTTGAAAATATACTAAAAGACGCTATGCCTTTAAATTTGGAACTTGATAGAGTCCATAGAGCATTGGGTCCAAAGTCCAAGGACATTAATTGCCCGTGACTTGGTGTGTCGTTTGCATCATTTTGCACATAGTGAGTCCATCTTGCGGAAAGCCTGGGAGACAGGAACAATAGACTTTAAGGGGAGCCAGCTGAAAATTCTACCAAACCTATCAAGAGCTACATTGCACCGCAGAGCCCTATTACGCCCAGTATTAGAGCGGGTACGAGACTGGGGTGGGACATATCGGTGGAGGTTCCCAATTTCAGTGCTGATAAAAAAGGGAAATCTATCTTTCTGGCTGCGTTCCAGAGCAGACTTATCGGACCTTTATTCCTTTCTGGGAGTTGATCAATTTGAGGTTCCAGACTGGTTGCAGTTGGTCCCAAGAGTGCCCAGAAAATAGAGAGAACATAGGATTATAAACAGTAAAGTGGAGCTGTGAACATAACGACGGGGAGATTCGGAGGAGAAGCTGGAAGAATGAAACGGGGGGCACAGGGTTAGGACACACAGGGCCAGGGTTTTTTTTTGTACTAGACCCCCTGGTGGGTTTTTTTATATATGTAGCACACAAACTCTTTATCTGCTTTTGGCTCCTTGGCAGGAAAAGGCACACCATGTTATGTGCCCGTACCCTCTTGTGTGAAGAGGTTGAGCGGTGTTATAACAGGGTCTCCACAGCGAGGTTCTCTAGAGAATGGTTCTCATCTCCATGCACAATAAAGACAAGTCTCTATTTCCCCCAATAACTCTAAGTTCCATACCAGTTGCAACTCCAACGTAGAGTTTATTTACTCAAACACAGTCTCTAGATAGGAAAGGGTGGATGGAGAACAGGACAGCATAAGGTGTGGAGGAGGTCCAGGCACAAACAAATCCGCAACCTCAAGTACAACCAGCGGCTGTACCTATCGCACCAGTCGCAGCCACACACTCGCTAAAACTGCCAGCTCCGTTCCGTTTCTCTGGGGACTCCAAGGCCTGCAGGGGGTTTCTCAGCCAATGTACGATTCATTTTGAGCTTCAGCCTCAAAACTTCCTGTCTGATCGGGCTAAGGTAGCCTATATCATCTTCCTCCTCTCCGGTGAAGCTTTAGCCTGGGCTGCCCCCCTGTGGGAAAAGAATGATCCGGTGGTTTCCAGCCTGTTTGACTTCTTGGAGCTCTTTCGTAATATCTTCGAGGAGCCGGCTCGGGCTTCTCCAGCGGCTAGTGCCCTCTTACGTCTGCGCCAAGAATCTAGTTCTGTGGGACAATATGCTCTTCAGTTCCGTATCCACACAGCTGAATTGAGCTGGAACAATGAGGCCCTGGTCGCTACCTTTTTACATGGCCTCTCTGACCGAGTGAAAGACGAATTAGCGGGAAGAGCCATCCCCGTCGGTCTGGATGATGTAATTTCTTTGTGCAATCAGATCGACATTCGTTTTCAGGAGAGGTCCCTAGAAAAAAGACGCCAGCTCTCCCTGGGCCCTAGCCAGTCTGAGCTCCCCTCCCTTCGTCCCGTGGAGCATCTTCTGCCTGCTGAGGAACCTATGCAGCTGGACCGGACCAGACTAACCCCCGAAGAACGTGCTAGGCGCAGAACTCTGGGCTTGTGCCTCTATTGTGGGGGCAAGGGTCATTTTCGTGACTCCTGCTTGCTTCTGTCCGGGAAACGCTCGGGCCTCATACATTTGGAAGGTGGAGTATTGGACCCAGAAACATCACCTTCTCGTCTTCTCTTGCCGGTGTTCCTTCATGTAGGCACTTCTCCTCATGCCCTTGCCCATTCCTAAGGAGCCCTGGGCTCATATTGCCATGGATTTTATCACCGACCTCCCACTGTCTGAGAATAATACAGTCATTTGGGTGGTAATGGATCGGTTCTCCAAGAGCGCTCATTTTGTTCCTCTTCCTGGTCTTCCTTCTGTTTCTGCCTTGGTTCCCATTTTTATTCAAGAAATGTTCCGCCTCCATGGGGTTCCTTCTCATATTGTTTCCGACAGGGGAGTCCAATTTACGTCTCGTTTTTGGAGAGCCTTTTGCAAATCCCTCAATATTGTCTTGGATTTTTCCTCTTCTTACCATCCTCAATCCAATGGACAGACTGAGAGGGTTAATCAGGAGTTAGAGGTCTTTCTTCGCACCTTTGTGTCTTCTCACCATGACGATTGGTCCTCTCTACTCCCGTGGGCAGAATTCTCCCATAACAATCATGTGAATACCAGTTCGCAGAAGACACCCTTTTTCACAGTTTATGGAAAACACCCTCAACTTCCTCTTCCCATGATCTGTTCTCCAGATATTCCAGCTTTGGCTTCGGTTCAGGAGTCTCTCAATTCCGTTTGGGGTGACGTTCAGGATTCCCTCCGGGCAGCTGTTGAAAAAAACTAAGGCTTTGCCGACCGCCGCAGGCATAAAACCGCCTTCTCTTCAGCCAGGGGACAAAGTCTGGCTCTCCACCAGGAACATCAAGCTCCAAGTTCCTTCTCTGAAGTTTGCTCCATGATTCATTGGTCCATACACTGTAACTGCTAAACTGAATCCGGTTTGTTTCAAACTCCAGATTCCTAAGAGCCTTAAAATCACTAACTCCTTCCATGTTGCTCTTCTAAAGCCTTTAGTTCTCAATAAATTCTCTTGTCCTCTCCCTACCATGGCGCTTGTCTCTGAGGATAATCAGGATTACGAGGTCAGTCAAATTCTGGACTCCCGACTCTGTAAAGGCATTCTTCAGTACCTCGTTCATTGGAAAGGGTTTGGTCCTGAGGAGAGGTCTTGGATCACTGCATCTGAGGTCTTTGCACCTCGTCTGTTAAAGGAGTTTCATCTGAAGTTTCCCTCTAAACCTGGGCCCAGGCTGTCGTGGAATTATTGGTTGTCTGCAGAGCACACAGCCCATATTTCCTGTGCTAATTAAGCACACACTTTAGATTAATCTTTTTGCAATAATGCTATCTTTAGCTAAGTTTGCTAAGATCCACTCACCGTCCATTCGTCCCATCATTCATCCCAAAAAGGCAGTGTGACGGACATCACACAGCTTATGTTCTCATCTCTCAGCAGACCAGCATGACTGCCAAGCCGACGCCTAATCATAGGCTTTTATTAAACTCAAAAGATCTCAGACAGGAGGGGACTGGCTGCAGCAACCATCTGCTCATAACCAATGATGTTTTTGCAGAGCGAGGACATCCCGTCCTCAACGATCGTCCGTGCTAATGCACAGAGGGCCCCCGTCGGTGGACATATCCGCACCCTGCAAACATCACACTCCAACCTCAAGACGTTTTCCCCTATCAGACGGGATTCAACCAGCCTCAGACTACCCCAATCAGCTCTTTTAGAGCGGGTTGCGGAAGTACTAACACTGGGTGACACTATGACAATACATATTAAATACATCTCCATAAAAATCTCCACAACAGTCCTCCCTTTTTTGTCATATGCACCCCATGTGTCCCTCGATGAAAGTTGATCTGCTTCTTGCACCTGGAAATGAATCAGTCCTTAGTCCATAAAAAGGAAAACACGGCTTGACATGTAGACTCTACTCTTCAGGGGCATGACTTATAAAGGAGGACACGACATGGTGAGCTGTAGTAATCGCTGATCGGTCTGTGATCCTCTGTGTCTTGTATGTGGGTCCGGCTTCGGGGCGTCTCATCAAGGAAACTCTGGTCACGCGTGAAATCAGGCAACAGGAGCACCTCGTCACGACATAGAAAGAATAGAGATAAAAACGACATGAGTATATATATTCCCACTTCCTTTAACCACGATCCGCTGTAGAATAAAAATTAGATCCCCAAAGATTCCCAGACCCTTAAAATAGACTCCCAACCTTCACTTAGCTACAGCTCTGGCTTCAACAATTACATGAAGAGCCCTATCCTTAACGGATGAGAATTGTTCAATCGTATCCCAAGCCCGAGCCCCCCCCCCCACCTTGTACATGCAGAACACCATGCCCAGACCTGGTCGGGGTTGGTAAACAAATCCCTTCTAGCTGTCCCTGCCATTCTTAATTTCCTGCGCCATCAGATCCTCGCGATCGGCCAAGAGATAAGGTGCTGGGACAGCTTCACCATCACGCATGAACCTCTTGCTTTGGGGGAATTACCTTTATAAGCTGCAGATCCACATAAACACCAAACTAAAGTTCAAACACACTTGTGGGCTGCCTAGATACCCAAACCGACAAGAGACAGAGCCATTAAAACTAAAACCAATTTTACCCTCTAAAAATACATCGTTAGGTTCCATTGACAAGTGTCTGTCTGGAGTCTTCACTAGTTTGTCAAAACTCCTCATACCCATAATAACATCATAAATGTCATGTACCTCTGTCATCGCTGGGGACTAAAACTCCTCATACCCATAATAACATCATAAATGTCATGTACCTCTGTCATCGCTGGGGGACTAAAACTCCTCATACCCATAATAACATCATAAATGGCATGTACCTCTGTCATCGCTGGGGGACTAAAACTCCTCATACCCATAATAACATCATAAATGTCATGTACCTCTGTCATCACTGGGGACTAAAACTCCTCATACCCATAATAACATCATAAATGTCATGTACCTCTGTCATCACTGGGGACTAAAACTCCTCATACCCATAATAACATCATAAATGACATGTACCTCTGTCATCGCTGGGGGACTAAAACTCCTCATACCCATAATAACATCATAAATGGCATGTACCTCTGTCATCGCTGGGGACTAAAACTCCTCATACCCATAATAACATCATAAATGGCATGTACCGCTGTCATCACTGGGGACTAAAACTCCTCATACCCATAATAACACCATAAATGGCATGTACCTCTGTCATCACTGGGGACTAAAACTCCTCATACCCATAATAACATCATAAATGTCATGTACCGCTGTCATCACTGGGGACTAAAACTCCTCATACCCATAATAACATCATAAATGTCATGTACCGCTGTCATCGCTGGGGGACTAAAACTCCTCATACCCATAATAACATCATAAATGTCATGTACCTCTGTCATCGCTGGGGACTAAAACTCCTCATACCCATAATAACATCATAAATGACATGTACCTCTGTCATCACTGGGGACTAAAACTCCTCATACCCATAATAACATCATAAATGTCATGTACCGCTGTCATCACTGGGGACTAAAACTCCTCATACCCATAATAACATCATAAATGTCATGTACCGCTGTCATCGCTGGGGGACTAAAACTCCTCATACCCATAATAACATCATAAATGTCATGTACCTCTGTCATCACTGGGGGACTAAAACTCCTCATACTCATAATAACATCATAAATGTCATGTACCTCTGTCATTGCTGGGGACTAAAACTCCTCATACCCATAATAACATCATAAATGTCATGTACCTCTGTCATTGCTGGGGACTAAAACTCCTCATACCCATAATAACATCATAAATGTCATGTACCTCTGTCATCACTGGGGGACTAAAACTCCTCATACCCATAATAACATCATAAATGACATGTACCTCTGTCATCACTGGGGACTAAAACTCCTCATACCCATAATAACATCATAAATGGCATGTACCTCTGTCATCACTGGGGACTAAAACTCCTCATACCCATAATAACATCATAAATGTCATGTACCGCTGTCATCGCTGGGGGACTAAAACTCCTCATACCCATAATAACATCATAAATGTCATGTACCGCTGTCATCGCTGGGGACTAAAACTCCTCATACCCATAATAACATCATAAATGTCATGTACCTCTGTCATTGCTGGGGACTAAAACTCCTCATACCCATAATAACATCATAAATGACATGTACCTCTGTCATCGCTGGGGACTAAAACTCCTCATACCCATAATAACATCATAAATGTCATGTACCTCTGTCATCACTGGGGGACTAAAACTCCTCATACCCATAATAACATCATAAATGACATGTACCTCTGTCATCACTGGGGACTAAAACTCCTCATACCCATAATAACATCATAAATGGCATGTACCTCTGTCATCACTGGGGACTAAAACTCCTCATACCCATAATAACATCATAAATGTCATGTACCGCTGTCATCACTGGGGACTAAAACTCCTCATACCCATAATAACATCATAAATGTCATGTACCGCTGTCATCGCTGGGGGACTAAAACTCCTCATACCCATAATAACATCATAAATGTCATGTACCGCTGTCATCGCTGGGGACTAAAACTCCTCATACCCATAATAACATCATAAATGTCATGTACCTCTGTCATCGCTGGGGACTAAAACTCCTCATACCCATAATAACATCATAAATGACATGTACCTCTGTCATCGCTGGGGACTAAAACTCCTCATACCCATAATAACATCATAAATGTCATGTACCTCTGTCATCACTGGGGGACTAAAACTCCTCATACCCATAATAACACCATAAATGTCATGTACCTCTGTCATCGCTGGGGGACTAAAACTCCTCATACCCATAATAACATCATAAATGACATGTACCTCTGTCATCGCTGGGGACTAAAACTCCTCATACCCATAATAACATCATAAATGTCATGTACCTCTGTCATCGCTGGGGACTAAAACTCCTCATACCCATAATAACATCATAAATGTCATGTACCTCTGTCATCACTGGGGACTAAAACTCCTCATACCCATAATAACATCATAAATGTCATGTACCTCTGTCATCACTGGGGACTAAAACTCCTCATACCCATAATAACATCATAAATGTCATGTACCTCTGTCATCGCTGGGGGACTAAAACTCCTCATACCCATAATAACATCATAAATGACATGTACCTCTGTCATCACTAGGGACTAAAACTCCTCATACCCATAATAACATCATAAATGACATGTACCTCTGTCATCACTGGGGACTAAAACTCCTCATACCCATAATAACATCATAAATGGCATGTACCGCTGTCATCACTGGGGGACTAAAACTCCTCATACCCATAACATCATAAATGTCATGTACCTCTGTCATCACTGGGGGACTAAAACTCCTCATACCCATAATAACATCATAAATGTCATGTACCGCTGTCATCGCTGGGGACTAAAACTCCTCATACCCATAATAACATCATAAATGTCATGTACCTCTGTCATCGCTGGGGACTAAAACTCCTCATACCCATAATAACACCATAAATGTCATGTACCTCTGTCATCACTGGGGACTAAAACTCCTCATACCCATAATAACATCATAAATGACATGTACCTCTGTCATCGCTGGGGACTAAAACTCCTCATACCCATAATAACATCATAAATGACATGTACTGCTGTCATCGCTGGGGGACTAAAACTCCTCATACCCATAATAACATCATAAATGTCATGTACCTCTGTCATCGCTGGGGGACTAAAACTCCTCATACCCATAATAACATCATAAATGTCATGTACCGCTGTCATCACTGGGGGACTAAAACTCCTCATACCCATAATAACATCATAAATGGCATGTACCTCTGTCATCGCTGGGGACTAAAACTCCTCATACCCATAATAACATCATAAATGTCATGTACCTCTGTCATCACTGGGGACTAAAACTCCTCATACCCATAATAACATCATAAATGTCATGTACCTCTGTCATCGCTGGGGACTAAAACTCCTCATACCCATAATAACATCATAAATGTCATGTACCTCTGCCATCACTGGGGACTAAAACTCCTCATACCCATAATAACATCATAAATGTCATGTACCTCTGTCATCACTGGGGACTAAAACTCCTCATACCCAGAATAATATCATAAATGTCATGTACCTCTGTCATCACTGGGGACTAAAACTCCTCATACCCATAATAACATCATAAATGTCATGTACCTCTGTCATCGCTGGGGACTAAAACTCCTCATACCCATAATAACATCATAAATGTCATGTACCTCTGTCATCACTGGGGACTAAAACTCCTCATACCCATAATAACATCATAAATGTCATGTACCTCTGTCATCACTGGGGGACTAAAACTCCTCATACCCATAATAACATCATAAATGTCATGTACCTCTGTCATCGCTGGGGGACTAAAACTCCTCATACCCATAATAACATCATAAATGTCATGTACCTCTGTCATCACTGGGGACTAAAACTCCTCATACCCATAATAACATCATAAATGTCATGTACCTCTGTCATCACTGGGGGACTAAAACTCCTCATACCCATAATAACATCATAAATGTCATGTACCTCTGTCATCGCTGGGGGACTAAAACTCCTCATACCCATAATAACATCATAAATGTCATGTACCTCTGTCATCGCTGGGGACTAAAACTCCTCATACCCATAATAACATCATAAATGTCATGTACCGCTGTCATCGCTGGGGGACTAAAACTCCTCATACCCATAATAACATCATAAATGTCATGTACCGCTGTCATCGCTGGGGACTAAAACTCCTCATACCCATAATAACATCATAAATGTCATGTACCTCTGTCATTGCTGGGGGACTAAAACTCCTCATACCCATAATAACATCATAAATGTCATGTACCTCTGTCATCGCTGGGGACTAAAACTCCTCATACCCATAATAACATCATAAATGTCATGTACCTCTGTCATCGCTGGGGACTAAAACTCCTCATACCCATAATAACATCATAAATGTCATGTACCTCTGTCATCGCTGGGGACTAAAACTCCTCATACCCATAATAACATCATAAATGTCATGTACCGCTGTCATCGCTGGGGACTAAAACTCCTCATACCCATAATAACATCATAAATGTCATGTACCGCTGTCATCGCTGGGGACTAAAACTCCTCATACCCATAATAACATCATAAATGTCATGTACCTCTGTCATCGCTGGGGACTAAAACTCCTCATACCCATAATAACATCATAAATGTCATGTACCTCTGTCATCACTGGGGACTAAAACTCCTGATACCCATAATAACATCATAAATGTCATGTACCTCTGTCATCGCTGGGGACTAAAACTCCTCATACCCATAATAACATCATAAATGACATGTACCTCTGTCATCACTGGGGGACTAAAACTCCTCATACCCATAATAACATCATAAATGTCATGTACCTCTGTCATCGCTGGGGACTAAAACTCCTCATACCCATAATAACATCATAAATGTCATGTACCTCTGTCATCACTGGGGACTAAAACTCCTCATACCCATAATAACATCATACATGACATGTACCGCTGTCATCGCTGGGGGACTAAAACTCCTCATACCCATAATAACACCATAAATGACATGTACCTCTGTCATCACTGGGGGACTAAAACTCCTCATACCCATAATAACATCATAAATGTCATGTACCTCTGTCATCACTGGGGACTAAAACTCCTCATACCCATAATAACATCATAAATGTCATGTACCTCTGTCATCACTGGGGGACTAAAACTCCTCATACCCATAATAACATCATAAATGTCATGTACCTCTGTCATCACTGGGGGACTAAAACTCCTCATACCCATAATAACATCATAAATGTCATGTACCTCTGTCATCACTGGGGACTAAAACTCCTCATACCCATAATAACATCATAAATGTCATGTACCTCTGTCATCGCTGGGGACTAAAACTCCTCATACCCATAATAACATCATAAATGACATGTACCTCTGTCATCGCTGGGGGACTAAAACTCCTCATACCCATAATAACATCATAAATGTCATGTACCTCTGTCATCACTGGGGGACTAAAACTCCTCATACACATAATAACATCATAAATGTCATGTACCTCTGTCATCACTGGGGACTAAAACTCCTCATACCCATAATAACATCATAAATGGCATGTACCTCTGTCATCACTGGGGACTAAAACTCCTCATACCCATAATAACATCATAAATGTCATGTACCTCTGTCATCACTGGGGACTAAAACTCCTCATACCCATAATAACATCATAAATGTCATGTACCTCTGTCATCACTGGGGACTAAAACTCCTCATACCCATAATAACATCATAAATGACATGTACCTCTGTCATCGCTGGGGGACTAAAACTCCTCATACCCATAATAACATCATAAATGTCATGTACCGCTGTCATCGCTGGGGACTAAAACTCCTCATACCCATAATAACATCATAAATGTCATGTACCTCTGTCATCGCTGGGGACTAAAACTCCTCATACCCATAATAACATCATAAATGTCATGTACCTCTGTCATCACTGGGGACTAAAACTCCTCATACCCATAATAACATCATAAATGTCATGTACCTCTGTCATCACTGGGGACTAAAACTCCTCATACCCATAATAACATCATAAATGACATGTACCTCTGTCATCACTGGGGGACTAAAACTCCTCATACCCATAATAACATCATAAATGTCATGTACCTCTGTCATCGCTGGGGACTAAAACTCCTCATACCCATAATAACATCATAAATGTCATGTACCTCTGTCATCACTGGGGACTAAAACTCCTCATACCCATAATAACATCATAAATGTCATGTACCTCTGTCATCACTGGGGACTAAAACTCCTCATACCCATAATAACATCATAAATGTCATGTACCGCTGTCATCGCTGGGGACTAAAACTCCTCATACCCATAATAACATCATAAATGACATGTACCTCCGTCATCGCTGGGGGACTAAAACTCCTCATACCCATAATAACATCATAAATGACATGTACCGCTGTCATCGCTGGGGGACTAAAACTCCTCATACCCATAATAACATCATAAATGACATGTACCGCTGTCATCACTGGGGGACTAAAACTCCTCATACCCATAATAACATCATAAATGTCATGTACCTCTGTCATCACTGGGGACTAAAACTCCTCATACCCATAATAACATCATAAATGTCATGTACCTCTGTCATCGCTGGGGGACTAAAACTCCTCATACCCATAATAACATCATAAATGTCATGTACCGCTGTCATCGCTGGGGGACTAAAACTCCTCATACCCATAATAACATCATAAATGACATGTACCGCTGTCATCGCTGGGGGACTAAAACTCCTCATACCCATAATAACATCATAAATGACATGTACCGCTGTCATCGCTGGGGGACTAAAATTCCTCATACCCATAATAACATCATAAATGTCATGTACCTCTGTCATCGCTGGGGGACTAAAACTCCTCATACCCATAATAACATCATAAATGTCATGTACCTCTGTCATCGCTGGGGACTAAAACTCCTCATACCCATAATAACATCATAAATGTCATGTACCTCTGTCATCGCTGGGGACTAAAACTCCTCATACCCATAATAACATCATAAATGTCATGTACCTCTGTCATCGCTGGGGACTAAAACTCCTCATACCCATAATAACATCATAAATGTCATGTACCTCTTTCATCACTGGGGACTAAAACTCCTCATACCCATAATAACATCATAAATGTCATGTACCTCTGTCATCACTGGGGACTAAAACTCCTCATACCCATAATAACATCATAAATGACATGTACCTCTGTCATCACTGGGGACTAAAACTCCTCATACCCATAATAACATCATAAATGACATGTACCTCTGTCATCACTGGGGACTAAAACTCCTCATACCCATAATAACATCATGAATGTCATGTACCGCTGTCATCACTGGGGACTAAAACTCCTCATACCCATAATAACATCATAAATGTCATGTACCTCTGTCATCACTGGGGACTAAAACTCCTCATACCCATAATAACATCATAAATGTCATGTACCGCCGTCATCACTGGGGACTAAAACTCCTCATACCCATAATAACATCATAAATGTCATGTACCTCTGTCATCACTGGGGACTAAAACTCCTCATACCCATAATAACATCATAAATGTCATGTACCGCTGTCATCACTGGGGACTAAAACTCCTCATACCCATAATAACATCATAAATGTCATGTACCTCTGTCATCGCTGGGGGACTAAAACTCCTCATACCCATAATAACATCATAAATGTCATGTACCTCTGTCATCGCTGGGGGACTAAAACTCCTCATACCCATAATAACACCATAAATGTCATGTACCTCTGTCATCACTGGGGGACTAAAACTCCTCATACCCATAATAACATCATAAATGTCATGTACCGCTGTCATCACTGGGGACTAAAACTCCTCATACCCATAATAACATCATAAATGTCATGTACCTCTGTCATCACTGGGGACTAAAACTCCTCATACCCATAATAACATCATAAATGTCATGTACCGCTGTCATCACTGGGGACTAAAACTCCTCATACCCATAATAACATCATAAATGTCATGTACCGCTGTCATCACTGGGGACTAAAACTCCTCATACCCATAATAACATCATAAATGGCATGTACCTCTGTCATCGCTGGAGACTAAAACTCCTCATACCCATAATAACATCATAAATGGCATGTACCTCTGTCATCACTGGGGACTAAAACTCCTCATACCCATAATAACATCATAAATGTCATGTACCGCTGTCATCACTGGGGACTAAAACTCCTCATACCCATAATAACATCATAAATGTCATGTACCGCTGTCATCGCTGGGGACTAAAACTCCTCATACCCATAATAACATCATAAATGTCATGTACCGCTGTCATCGCTGGGGGACTAAAACTCCTCATACCCATAATAACATCATAAATGTCATGTACCTCTGTCATCACTGGGGGACTAAAACTCCTCATACCCATAATAACATCATAAATGTCATGTACCTCTGTCATCACTGGGGACTAAAACTCCTCATACACATAATAACATCATAAATGTCATGTACCTCTGTCATCGCTGGGGACTAAAACTCCTCATACCCATAATAACATCATAAATGTCATGTACCTCTGTCATCACTGGGGACTAAAACTCCTCATACCCATAATAACATCATAAATGTCATGTACCTCTGTCATCACTGGGGACTAAAACTCCTCATACACATAATAACATCATAAATGTCATGTACCTCTGTCATCGCTGGGGACTAAAACTCCTCATACCCATAATAACATCATAAATGTCATGTACCGCTGTCATCGCTGGGGACTAAAACTCCTCATACCCATAATAACATCATAAATGGCATGTACCTCTGTCATCACTGGGGACTAAAACTCCTCATACCCATAATAACATCATAAATGGCATGTACCTCTGTCATCACTGGGGACTAAAACTCCTCACACCCATAATAACATCATAAATGTCATGTACCTCTGTCATCGCTGGGGACTAAAACTCCTCATACCCATAATAACATCATAAATGTCATGTACCTCTGTCATCGCTGGGGACTAAAACTCCTCATACCCATAATAACATCATAAATGTCATGTACCTCTGTCATCACTGGGGACTAAAACTCCTCATACCCATAATAACATCATAAATGGCATGTACCTCTGTCATCGCTGGGGACTAAAACTCCTCATACCCATAATAACATCATAAATGTCATGTACCTCTGTCATCGCTGGGGGACTAAAACTCCTCATACCCATAATAACATCATAAATGTCATGTACCTCTGTCATCGCTGGGGACTAAAACTCCTCATACCCATAATAACATCATAAATGACATGTACCTCTGTCATCACTGGGGACTAAAACTCCTCATACCCATAATAACATCATAAATGTCATGTACCGCTGTCATCGCTGGGGACTAAAACTCCTCATACCCATAATAACATCATAAATGTCATGTACCGCTGTCATCGCTGGGGACTAAAACTCCTCATACCCATAATAACATCATAAATGTCATGTACCTCTGTCATCGCTGGGGGACTAAAACTCCTCATACCCATAATAACATCATAAATGTCATGTACCTCTGTCATCGCTGGGGGACTAAAACTCCTCATACCCATAATAACACCATAAATGACATGTACCGCTGTCATCGCTGGGGGACTAAAACTCCTCATACCCATAATAACATCATAAATGTCATGTACCTCTGTCATCACTGGGGACTAAAACTCCTCATACCCATAATAACATCATAAATGGCATGTACCTCTGTCATCGCTGGGGACTAAAACTCCTCATACCCATAATAACATCATAAATGTCATGTACCTCTGTCATCGCTGGGGACTAAAACTCCTCATACCCATAATAACATCATAAATGTCATGTACCGCTGTCATCGCTGGGGACTAAAACTCCTCATACCCATAATAACATCACAAATGTCATGTACCTCTGTCATCACTGGGGACTAAAACTCCTCATACCCATAATAACATCATAAATGTCATGTACCTCTGTCATCACTGGGGACTAAAACTCCTCATACCCATAATAACATCATAAATGTCATGTACCTCTGTCATCACTGGGGACTAAAACTCCTCATACCCATAATAACATCATAAATGTCATGTACCTCTGTCATCACTGGGGACTAAAACTCCTCATACCCATAATAACATCATAAATGTCATGTACCTCTGTCATCACTGGGGGACTAAAACTCCTCATACCCATAATAACATCATAAATGTCATGTACCTCTGTCATCGCTGGGGACTAAAACTCCTCATACCCATAATAACATCATAAATGGCATGTACCTCTGTCATCACTGGGGACTAAAACTCCTCATACCCATAATAACATCATAAATGTCATGTACCTCTGTCATCACTGGGGACTAAAACTCCTCATACCCATAATAACATCATAAATGTCATGTACCTCTGTCATCACTGGGGACTAAAACTCCTCATACCCATAATAACATCATAAATGTCATGTACCGCTGTCATCACTGGGGACTAAAACTCCTCATACCCATAATAACATCATAAATGTCATGTACCTCTGTCATCACTGGGGACTAAAACTCCTCATACCCATAATAACATCATAAATGTCATGTACCTCTGTCATCACTGGGGGACTAAAACTCCTCATACCCATAATAACATCATAAATGTCATGTACCTCTGTCATCGCTGGGGACTAAAACTCCTCATACCCATAATAACATCATAAATGGCATGTACCTCTGTCATCACTGGGGACTAAAACTCCTCATACCCATAATAACATAAATGTCATGTACCTCTGTCATCGCTGGGGGACTAAAACTCCTCATACCCATAATAACATCATAAATGTCATGTACCTCTGTCATCGCTGGGGGACTAAAACTCCTCATACCCATAATAACATCATAAATGTCATGTACCGCTGTCATCACTGGGGACTAAAACTCCTCATACCCAGAATAACATCATAAATGACATGTACCTCTGTCATCGCTGGGGACTAAAACTCCTCATACCCATAATAACATCATAAATGTCATGTACCTCTGTCATCGCTGGGGGACTAAAACTCCTCATACCCATAATAACATCATAAATGTCATGTACCGCTGTCATCACTGGGGACTAAAACTCCTCATACCCATAATAACACCATAAATGACATGTACCGCTGTCATCGCTGGGGGACTAAAACTCCTCATACCCATAATAACATCATAAATGACATGTACCTCTGTCATCGCTGGGGGACTAAAACTCCTCATACCCATAATAACATCATAAATGTCATGTACCTCTGTCATCACTGGGGACTAAAACTCCTCATACCCATAATAACATCATAAATGTCATGTACCTCTGTCATCACTGGGGACTAAAACTCCTCATACCCATAATAACACCATAAATGTCATGTACCTCTGTCATCACTGGGGACTAAAACTCCTCATACCCATAATAACATCATAAATGTCATGTACCGCTGTCATCGCTGGGGGACTAAAACTCCTCATACCCATAATAACATCATAAATGTCATGTACCGCTGTCATCACTGGGGACTAAAACTCCTCATACCCATAATAACACCATAAATGACATGTACCGCTGTCATCGCTGGGGGACTAAAACTCCTCATACCCATAATAACATCATAAATGACATGTACCTCTGTCATCGCTGGGGGACTAAAACTCCTCATACCCATAATAACATCATAAATGTCATGTACCTCTGTCATCACTGGGGACTAAAACTCCTCATACCCATAATAACATCATAAATGTCATGTACCTCTGTCATCACTGGGGACTAAAACTCCTCATACCCATAATAACACCATAAATGTCATGTACCTCTGTCATCACTGGGGACTAAAACTCCTCATACCCATAATAACATCATAAATGTCATGTACCGCTGTCATCGCTGGGGGACTAAAACTCCTCATACCCATAATAACATCATAAATGTCATGTACCTCTGTCATCGCTGGGGGACTAAAACTCCTCATACCCATAATAACATCATAAATGTCATGTACCTCTGTCATCGCTGGGGACTAAAACTCCTCATACCCATAATAACATCATAAATGTCATGTACCTCTGTCATCGCTGGGGACTAAAACTCCTCATACCCATAATAACATCATAAATGGCATGTACCTCTGTCATCGCTGGGGGACTAAAACTCCTCATACCCATAATAACATCATAAATGTCATGTACCTCTGTCATCGCTGGAGACTAAAACTCCTCATACCCATAATAACATCATAAATGTCATGTACCTCTGTCATCACTGGGGACTAAAACTCCTCATACCCATAATAACATCATAAATGTCATGTACCTCTGTCATCACTGGGGGACTAAAACTCCTCATACCCATAATAACATCATAAATGACATGTACCGCTGTCATCACTGGGGACTAAAACTCCTCATACCCATAATAACATCATAAATGTCATGTACCGCTGTCATCGCTGGGGGACTAAAACTCCTCATACCCATAATAACATCATAAATGTCATGTACCTCTGTTATCACTGGGGACTAAAACTCCTCATACCCATAATAACATCATAAATGTCATGTACCTCTGTCATCACTGGGGACTAAAACTCCTCATACCCAGAATAACATCATAAATGACATGTACCTCTGTCATCGCTGGGGACTAAAACTCCTCATACCCATAATAACATCATAAATGACATGTACCTCTGTCATCACTGGGGACTAAAACTCCTCATACCCATAATAACATCATAAATGTCATGTACCTCTGTCATCGCTGGGGACTAAAACTCCTCATACCCATAATAACATCATAAATGTCATGTACCTCTGTCATCGCTGGGGACTAAAACTCCTCATACCCATAATAACATCATAAATGTCATGTACCTCTGTCATCACTGGGGACTAAAACTCCTCATACCCATAATAACATCATAAATGTCATGTACCTCTGTCATCACTGGGGACTAAAACTCCTCATACCCATAATAACATCATAAATGTCATGTACCTCTGTCATTGCTGGGGGACTAAAACTCCTCATACCCATAATAACATCATAAATGTCATGTACCTCTGTCATCACTGGGGGACTAAAACTCCTCATACCCATAATAACATCATAAATGACATGTACCTCTGTCATCACTGGGGACTAAAACTCCTCATACCCATAATAACATCATAAATGTCATGTACCGCTGTCATCGCTGGGGGACTAAAACTCCTCATACCCATAATAACATCATAAATGACATGTACCGCTGTCATCGCTGGGGACTAAAACTCCTCATACCCATAATAACATCATAAATGGCATGTACCTCTGTCAT
This sequence comes from Rana muscosa, assembly GCA_029206835.1. Taxonomy (NCBI): domain Eukaryota; kingdom Metazoa; phylum Chordata; class Amphibia; order Anura; family Ranidae; genus Rana; species Rana muscosa. The sequence goes on from JARGYO010000408.1 coordinate 280,385, forward strand.
CGCTGGGGGACTAAAACTCCTCATACCTATAATAACATCATAAATGTCATGTACCTCTGTCATCGCTGGGGACTAAAACTCCTCATACCCATAATAACATCATAAATGTCATGTACCGCCGTCATCACTGGGGACTAAAACTCCTCATACCCATAATAACATCATAAATGGCATGTACCTCTGTCATCGCTGGGGGACTAAAACTCCTCATACCCATAATAACATCATAAATGTCATGTACCTCTGTCATCTCTGGGGACTAAAACTCCTCATACCCATAATAACATCATAAATGTCATGTACCTCTGTCATCACTGGGGACTAAAACTCCTCATACCCATAATAACATCATAAATGTCATGTACCTCTGTCATCACTGGGGACTAAAACTCCTCATACCCATAATAACATCATAAATGTCATGTACCGCTGTCATCACTGGGGACTAAAACTCCTCATACCCATAATAACATCATAAATGTCATGTACCTCTGTCATTGCTGGGGGACTAAAACTCCTCATACCCATAATAACATCATAAATGACATGTACCTCTGTCATCGCTGGGGACTAAAACTCCTCATACCCATAATAACATCATAAATGGCATGTACCTCTGTCATCACTGGGGACTAAAACTCCTCATACCCATAATAACATCATAAATGTCATGTACCTCTGTCATCGCTGGGGACTAAAACTCCTCATACCCATAATAACATCATAAATGACATGTACCTCTGTCATCTCTGGGGATTAAAACTCCTCATACCCATAATAACATCATAAATGTCATGTACCTCTGTCATCACTGGGGACTAAAACTCCTCATACCCATAATAACATCATAAATGTCATGTACCGCTGTCATCACTGGGGGACTAAAACTCCTCATACCCATAATAACATCATAAATGTCATGTACCGCTGTCATCACTGGGGACTAAAACTCCTCATACCCATAATAACATCATAAATGTCATGTACCGCTGTCATCCCTGGGGACTAAAACTCCTCATACCCATAATAACATCATAAATGACATGTACCTCTGTCATCACTGGGGGACTAAAACTCCTCATACCCATAATAACATCATAAATGGCATGTACCTCTGTCATCACTGGGGACTAAAACTCCTCATACCCATAATAACATCATAAATGTCATGTTCTTCTGTCATCACTGGGGACTAAAACTCCTCATACCCATAATAACATCATAAATGTCATGTTCTTCTGTCATCGCTGGGGGACTAAAACTCCTCATACCCATAATAACATCATAAATGTCATGTACCGCTGTCATCACTGGGGACTAAAACTCCTCATACCCATAATAACACCATAAATGTCATGTACCGCTGTCATCGCTGAGGACTAAAACTCCTCATACCCATAATAACATCATAAATGTCATGTACCGCTGTCATCGCTGGGGACTAAAACTCCTCATACCCATAATAACATCATAAATGTCATGTACCGCTGTCATCGCTGAGGACTAAAACTCCTCATACCCATAATAACATCATAAATGTCATGTACCGCTGTCATCCCTGGGGACTAAAACTCCTCATACCCATAATAACATCATAAATGACATGTACCTCTGTCATCACTGGGGGACTAAAACTCCTCATACCCATAATAACATCATAAATGGCATGTACCTCTGTCATCACTGGGGACTAAAACTCCTCATACCCATAATAACATCATAAATGGCATGTACCTCTGTCATCACTGGGGACTAAAACTCCTCATACCCATAATAACATCATAAATGTCATGTTCTTCTGTCATCACTGGGGACTAAAACTCCTCATACCCATAATAACATCATAAATGGCATGTACCTCTGTCATCACTGGGGGACTAAAACTCCTCATACCCATAATAACATCATAAATGGCATGTACCTCTGTCATCGCTGGGGACTAAAACTCCTCATACCCATAATAACATCATAAATGGCATGTACCTCTGTCATCACTGGGGACTAAAACTCCTCATACACATAATAACATCATAAATGTCATGTACCTCTGTCATCACTGGGGACTAAAACTCCTCATACCCATAATAACATCATAAATGTCATGTACCTCTGTCATCACTGGGGACTAAAACTCCTCATACCCATAATAACATCATAAATGTCATGTACCTCTGTCATCACTGGGGACTAAAACTCCTCATACCCATAATAACATCATAAATGTCATGTACCGCTGTCATCGCTGGGGGACTAAAACTCCTCATACCCATAATAACATCATAAATGACATGTACCTCTGTCATCACTGGGGACTAAAACTCCTCATACCCATAATAACATCATAAATGTCATGTACCGCTGTCATCGCTGGGGGACTAAAACTCCTCATACCCATAATAACATCATAAATGTCATGTACCTCTGTCATCGCTGGGGACTAAAACTCCTCATACCCATAATAACATCATAAATGTCATGTACCGCTGTCATCGCTGGGGGACTAAAACTCCTCATACCCATAATAACATCATAAATGTCATGTACCGCTGTCATCGCTGGGGGACTAAAACTCCTCATACCCATAATAACATCATAAATGTCATGTACCGCTGTCATCGCTGGGGGACTAAAACTCCTCATACCCATAATAACACCATAAATGTCATGTACCTCTGTCATCACTGGGGACTAAAACTCCTCATACCCATAATAACATCATAAATGTCATGTACCGCTGTCATCACTGGGGACTAAAACTCCTCATACCCATAATAACATCATAAATGTCATGTACCTCTGTCATCACTGGGGACTAAAACTCCTCATACCCATAATAACATCATAAATGACATGTACCTCTGTCATCGCTGGGGACTAAAACTCCTCATACCCATAATAACATCATAAATGTCATGTACCGCTGTCATCACTGGGGACTAAAACTCCTCATACCCATAATAACATCATAAATGTCATGTACCTCTGTCATCACTGGGGACTAAAACTCCTCATACCCATAATAACATCATAAATGTCATGTACCTCTGTCATCACTGGGGACTAAAACTCCTCATACCCATAATAACATCATAAATGTCATGTACCTCTGTCATCACTGGGGGACTAAAACTCCTCATACCCATAATAACATCATAAATGTCATGTACTTCTGTCATCACTGGGGACTAAAACTCCTCATACCCATAATAACATCATAAATGACATGTACCTCTGTCATCGCTGGGGGACTAAAACTCCTCATACCCATAATAACATCATAAATGTCATGTACCGCTGTCATCACTGGGGACTAAAACTCCTCATACCCATAATAACATCATAAATGTCATGTACCTCTGTCATCACTGGGGACTAAAACTCCTCATACCCATAATAACATCATAAATGTCATGTACCTCTGTCATCACTGGGGGACTAAAACTCCTCATACCCATAATAACATCATAAATGTCATGTACCTCTGTCATCGCTGGGGACTAAAACTCCTCATACCCATAATAACATCATAAATGGCATGTACCTCTGTCATCGCTGGGGGACTAAAACTCCTCATACCCATAATAACATCATAAATGTCATGTACCTCTGTCATCGCTGGGGGACTAAAACTCCTCATACCCATAATAACATCATAAATGTCATGTACCGCTGTCATCACTGGGGACTAAAACTCCTCATACCCAGAATAACATCATAAATGACATGTACCTCTGTCATCGCTGGGGACTAAAACTCCTCATACCCATAATAACATCATAAATGTCATGTACCTCTGTCATCGCTGGGGGACTAAAACTCCTCATACCCATAATAACATCATAAATGTCATGTACCGCTGTCATCACTGGGGACTAAAACTCCTCATACCCATAATAACATCATAAATGTCATGTACCTCTGTCATCACTGGGGACTAAAACTCCTCATACCCATAATAACATCATAAATGACATGTACCTCTGTCATCGCTGGGGGACTAAAACTCCTCATACCCATAATAACATCATAAATGTCATGTACCTCTGTCATCACTGGGGACTAAAACTCCTCATACCCATAATAACATCATAAATGTCATGTACCTCTGTCATCACTGGGGACTAAAACTCCTCATACCCATAATAACACCATAAATGTCATGTACCTCTGTCATCACTGGGGACTAAAACTCCTCATACCCATAATAACATCATAAATGTCATGTACCGCTGTCATCGCTGGGGGACTAAAACTCCTCATACCCATAATAACATCATAAATGTCATGTACCTCTGTCATCGCTGGGGGACTAAAACTCCTCATACCCATAATAACATCATAAATGTCATGTACCTCTGTCATCGCTGGGGACTAAAACTCCTCATACCCATAATAACATCATAAATGTCATGTACCTCTGTCATCGCTGGGGACTAAAACTCCTCATACCCATAATAACATCATAAATGGCATGTACCTCTGTCATCGCTGGGGGACTAAAACTCCTCATACCCATAATAACATCATAAATGTCATGTACCTCTGTCATCGCTGGAGACTAAAACTCCTCATACCCATAATAACATCATAAATGTCATGTACCTCTGTCATCACTGGGGACTAAAACTCCTCATACCCATAATAACATCATAAATGTCATGTACCTCTGTCATCACTGGGGGACTAAAACTCCTCATACCCATAATAACATCATAAATGACATGTACCGCTGTCATCACTGGGGACTAAAACTCCTCATACCCATAATAACATCATAAATGTCATGTACCGCTGTCATCGCTGGGGGACTAAAACTCCTCATACCCATAATAACATCATAAATGTCATGTACCTCTGTTATCACTGGGGACTAAAACTCCTCATACCCATAATAACATCATAAATGTCATGTACCTCTGTCATCACTGGGGACTAAAACTCCTCATACCCAGAATAACATCATAAATGACATGTACCTCTGTCATCGCTGGGGACTAAAACTCCTCATACCCATAATAACATCATAAATGACATGTACCTCTGTCATCACTGGGGACTAAAACTCCTCATACCCATAATAACATCATAAATGTCATGTACCTCTGTCATCGCTGGGGACTAAAACTCCTCATACCCATAATAACATCATAAATGTCATGTACCTCTGTCATCGCTGGGGACTAAAACTCCTCATACCCATAATAACATCATAAATGTCATGTACCTCTGTCATCACTGGGGACTAAAACTCCTCATACCCATAATAACATCATAAATGTCATGTACCTCTGTCATCACTGGGGACTAAAACTCCTCATACCCATAATAACATCATAAATGTCATGTACCTCTGTCATTGCTGGGGGACTAAAACTCCTCATACCCATAATAACATCATAAATGTCATGTACCTCTGTCATCACTGGGGGACTAAAACTCCTCATACCCATAATAACATCATAAATGACATGTACCTCTGTCATCACTGGGGACTAAAACTCCTCATACCCATAATAACATCATAAATGTCATGTACCGCTGTCATCGCTGGGGGACTAAAACTCCTCATACCCATAATAACATCATAAATGACATGTACCGCTGTCATCGCTGGGGACTAAAACTCCTCATACCCATAATAACATCATAAATGGCATGTACCTCTGTCATCGCTGGGGGACTAAAACTCCTCATACCTATAATAACATCATAAATGTCATGTACCTCTGTCATCGCTGGGGACTAAAACTCCTCATACCCATAATAACATCATAAATGTCATGTACCTCTGTCATCACTGGGGACTAAAACTCCTCATACCCATAATAACATCATAAATGTCATGTACCGCCGTCATCACTGGGGACTAAAACTCCTCATACCCATAATAACATCATAAATGGCATGTACCTCTGTCATCGCTGGGGGACTAAAACTCCTCATACCCATAATAACATCATAAATGTCATGTACCTCTGTCATCTCTGGGGACTAAAACTCCTCATACCCATAATAACATCATAAATGTCATGTACCTCTGTCATCACTGGGGACTAAAACTCCTCATACCCATAATAACATCATAAATGTCATGTACCTCTGTCATCACTGGGGACTAAAACTCCTCATACCCATAATAACATCATAAATGTCATGTACCTCTGTCATCACTGGGGACTAAAACTCCTCATACCCATAATAACATCATAAATGTCATGTACCGCTGTCATCACTGGGGACTAAAACTCCTCATACCCATAATAACATCATAAATGTCATGTACCTCTGTCATTGCTGGGGGACTAAAACTCCTCATACCCATAATAACATCATAAATGACATGTACCTCTGTCATCGCTGGGGACTAAAACTCCTCATACCCATAATAACATCATAAATGGCATGTACCTCTGTCATCACTGGGGACTAAAACTCCTCATACCCATAATAACATCATAAATGTCATGTACCTCTGTCATCGCTGGGGACTAAAACTCCTCATACCCATAATAACATCATAAATGACATGTACCTCTGTCATCTCTGGGGACTAAAACTCCTCATACCCATAATAACATCATAAATGTCATGTACCTCTGTCATCACTGGGGACTAAAACTCCTCATACCCATAATAACATCATAAATGTCATGTACCTCTGTCATTGCTGGGGGACTAAAACTCCTCATACCCATAATAACATCATAAATGACATGTACCTCTGTCATCGCTGGGGACTAAAACTCCTCATACCCATAATAACATCATAAATGACATGTACCTCTGTCATCACTGGGGGACTAAAACTCCTCATACCCATAATAACATCATAAATGTCATGTACCTCTGTCATCACTGGGGGACTAAAACTCCTCATACCCATAATAACATCATAAATGACATGTACCTCTGTCATCGCTGGGGGACTAAAACTCCTCATACCCATAATAACATCATAAATGTCATGTACCTCTGTCATCGCTGGGGACTAAAACTCCTCATACCCATAATAACATCATAAATGTCATGTACCTCTGTCATCGCTGGGGGACTAAAACTCCTCATACCCATAATAACATCATAAATGTCATGTACCGCTGTCATTGCTGGGGGACTAAAACTCCTCATACCCATAATAACATCATAAATGTCATGTACCGCTGTCATCGCTGAGGACTAAAACTCCTCATACCCATAATAACATCATAAATGTCATGTACCGCTGTCATCACTGGGGGACTAAAACTCCTCATACCCATAATAACATCATAAATGTCATGTACCGCTGTCATCACTGGGGACTAAAACTCCTCATACCCATAATAACATCATAAATGTCATGTACCGCTGTCATCCCTGGGGACTAAAACTCCTCATACCCATAATAACATCATAAATGACATGTACCTCTGTCATCACTGGGGGACTAAAACTCCTCATACCCATAATAACATCATAAATGGCATGTACCTCTGTCATCACTGGGGACTAAAACTCCTCATACCCATAATAACATCATAAATGTCATGTTCTTCTGTCATCACTGGGGACTAAAACTCCTCATACCCATAATAACATCATAAATGTCATGTTCTTCTGTCATCACTGGGGACTAAAACTCCTCATACCCATAATAACATCATAAATGTCATGTACCGCTGTCATCGCTGAGGACTAAAACTCCTCATACCCATAATAACATCATAAATGTCATGTACCGCTGTCATCCCTGGGGACTAAAACTCCTCATACCCATAATAACATCATAAATGACATGTACCTCTGTCATCACTGGGGGACTAAAACTCCTCATACCCATAATAACATCATAAATGGCATGTACCTCTGTCATCACTGGGGACCAAAACTCCTCATACCCATAATAACATCATAAATGGCATGTACCTCTGTCATCACTGGGGACTAAAACTCCTCATACCCATAATAACATCATAAATGTCATGTTCTTCTGTCATCACTGGGGACTAAAACTCCTCATACCCATAATAACATCATAAATGGCATGTACCTCTGTCATCACTGGGGGACTAAAACTCCTCATACCCATAATAACATCATAAATGGCATGTACCTCTGTCATCACTGGGGGACTAAAACTCCTCATACCCATAATAACATCATAAATGTCATGTACCTCTGTCATCGCTGGGGACTAAAACTCCTCATACCCATAATAACATCATAAATGGCATGTACCTCTGTCATCACTGGGGACTAAAACTCCTCATACCCATAATAACATCATAAATGACATGTACCTCTGTCATCACTGGGGACTAAAACTCCTCATACCCATAATAACATCATAAATGTCATGTACCTCTGTCATCGCTGGGGACTAAAACTCCTCATACCCATAATAACATCATAAATGTCATGTACCTCTGTCATCGCTGGGGACTAAAACTCCTCATACCCATAATAACATCATAAATGTCATGTACCGCTGTCATCGCTGGGGACTAAAACTCCTCATACCCATAATAACATCATAAATGTCATGTACCTCTGTCATCACTGGGGACTAAAACTCCTCATACCCATAATAACATCATAAATGTCATGTACCTCTGTCATCACTGGGGGACTAAAACTCCTCATACCCATAATAACATCATAAATGTCATGTACCTCTGTCATCGCTGGGGACTAAAACTCCTCATACCCATAATAACATCATAAATGTCATGTACCTCTGTCATCACTGGGGGACTAAAACTCCTCATACCCATAATAACATCATAAATGTCATGTACCTCTGTCATCACTGGGGACTAAAACTCCTCATACCCATAATAACATCATAAATGTCATGTACCTCTGTCATCGCTGGGGACTAAAACTCCTCATACCCATAATAACATCATAAATGTCATGTACCGCTGTCATCACTGGGGACTAAAACTCCTCATACCCATAATAACATCATAAATGGCATGTAAATAAACAAAGATACTCCTCATTCTTTGGTGTGGTTGAGCCGCTTCTTGCAGTGGCTGGCGTGGTCTCATCCCTCAAGCTTCTTTACAACGACCCAGTCACCTGGTTGGAAAGAATGTAAACTCATTACTGAGTCGGGTCCAGGAGGGAGTCGTGAACCCTGTGGTGGACATTTTGAAGTTCATGTCACAGCGATCGCACCTCCCCCATCAGCCGAGAATATAAGTGACAGCTAATGAGGAGAGTACGACTCTGATTTTGATTGACCTCCAAACATCCCTCATATGACAATAACCCAGACATCGGGACTGTGGTCACTGCATAACCTGTGCGTGGCTTACAATACCTGGAGCCATTGACAAGGTTCTTAGCCTCTGGGATGGGAACCTACTTCACCAGACTGCTGCTTGCCGATTCAAATTCTATCAAAGAAAGACAGTCTTGGCACAAACTTGGTTAGAATTACAGAGGTTATTATTAGTTTGAAAAAAACTGTCACTCTTACATTTATCATTCCTACAAAAATACAACAGCCGCGACGCATCGAAGAATCGCCGCGGTAAGTTCGAACATATTCACGTTACTACATATAAACACTCAGATACAAACGTGGGGGAGATACTTCATAGTTTCCAAAACCCAAAATTAAAAAAACAAACAGCCAGAATTCTCCCTTCACTCTTTCAGCAATAGAAAAAAAATACAATGGGAATATGAGAGCAACTCGAGAAGCTTGCATGGACCAGCCATACAAAGTTCAAACAAACGGGCATGAGACTACACCTCCATCAACACTCATCATTACAGATTTCTGAAGCCGCAGCTTAACTACATCCATTCCAGAGGGATACCCAAAATAGTATCTTTGAACCACCTATGTTAATCTTTTTGGGGTTCAAAGGCCTTTGCCCCAAAACTAGGCTTCGTGCACTGTGTGACCGTCTGACTATGGGAAGTCTCCATTCCTTCCCTTTGCACAGACCTCCTTGTGTCCATGGCGATTCGAATCGGCTTATCGTCCTAAACCTGCGTCCAGGTTAAACCGTTGCACCCATTTTCGGAGATCACCGCCCGGTGTCTTCTTATACGGTGAATTGCAGAACTACAACCACTATATGGTCAAGTCCTCCAACTAGAAACCCTAACCGAGGCGTCAACTCTATGGCTTGTTGTCCCAACACTTTTGGAACTACAGCAACAACCACAGATCAACCCCCGAATTAGGCCTCTACCCCTCACAGTGCATGCATACACAAGCATTTTCCGCTATACACCCATACACTGCGTTGTCAGACTAAACCTCACAGAACACTTACGCCAGTTTACCACCTGCAGAACAATGTGGCTTCTCTCTGTATCTAGATGATAAAATAATGGTGATACCCCCTGTTTTTCTCTCTACTCAAAACTGTATTACAGTACAAAACTTCACAAAACTGGAACAAAATATAAAACACTTTTAAACGCCAAAATGCTTTCCATTTTCCTTCCAGACACAAATCTCATTCAGACAACCCCAAGCTCCTCCCACCAACTTTCTGCTGATATATAAATGCTAAAAAGAAACTTCCGGTTATGCTCAGCTCTTAAAAAAACCAAACTGGTTTATTTACATATCAATTGTTCAGGAAGAGGGAGGGGGAGGGGAGGCGTTAGCCATAATCGCCTTGTCTATCAAGACTCCAAAAAAATCCATGGCTACACATTATATATTTCAACCATTTAAAACCTTGTCAAGGAAATGATGGAGTAAACCCCCCTTTGCAAATGGGAGGGAATCCCCCCTGACCCACATTCCCTGGAAGTCAGACCATAAGTTGGGACTCAAAATACAAACTCCTGCCAAAAGATGGCTATACAGTACAAGATCCAAAAAAATGAATTGCCCTCTGGGAAACTCCCAAATATCCAAACATAAAAACACATCATTGTACAAAAACTCTGTTAGTCTTACAATCTATCAAAATTCAGTGTAAAGTGAAGTTTTTTCTTAAAACCAAAATCCAAAACCCCAAACCCCTGCTCATATACTGCTAAGTCAGCCGATCCTGCAATAGCCCACACTCACCTAAATGAAAACAGAGAAATCCCCAACCTAACATCATGTGCATGGAGTTTGCATGTCCTCCCTGTGTCTGCGTTGGCCTCCTCCCACACTCCAACTGCTGGTAGGTCAGCCAGATCCCATCCATAAATAGGCCCCAGCATGTGCGTGTGTCCGCAAGCATGTTGTGGCCCCTTGGGGTAAAACCGAGCTATTTTAAGATACCTCTCAACTCACCTCAAAAGATGATGCTTAGAAAAGCAATTTAAACCAGAGACAAAACTGCGCCAATCAACAAATGCCAATACAGCATATTCAGGGGCCGTGTTTGCTAAACTGGAACTTCCTATCTCAAACTGTAAACGTCTCTCAAAATGGCCGACAAGCCAGGACTACAAAATGGTGGATGACCCACCACAGCACCTCATGGACAACAAAAATTGCGCCATTGACGCATGCAATTTTTCCCGCCAAAACCAGCATGGGACGTCACAATGAACACCACATTGGTTCCCCTAAACAAAGAAAAACACAAATTGCCTCCACCAGGTTCCACGCAGAAAAGATCGCACTATATTCGCACCAAACATCAAAATCTGCCCCAAAGGCTGAGAAATTCCACCAGCGAAATAGCAGACGAATGCCACATGGTATAGTGCCCAAAAGAAAGGTGGCTGCACCTTCCCTTATAGGATACCCACAGGCTAAGGAAAAACTGTGCCTCAAAATGGCAGACAAACCTGCAAGGCTAACAAAAGCCAAGAATGGCGCCATTACTTTTTCCCGCCAAAACCGGCATCTCTTTAAAAGAAAATCAAAAATGTTTTTCTCCACAAAGACTGACTACACCATTGAAACTTTTCTAAATTATCATCAAAATCCACTGAAAAAGGTGTCAGCTACACTCTACAAGGACCACATGTACACTTACAAACTTAGCCTCCCTTTGGCCAACTAAACAGCACATTCAATAAATGTAAGTTACATGACAATATTAAAAACATATTCATTTCTCTAAGTTCATATACTCTGAGATATTCACCACTTTTCTCTACCTAAAGTTCACACACAGTGGCCTCAGCTTCCATAACAAGCCATTGCAGAGACATACTATGTCTGCCTTCTAGCAATGCCTGGCCACTTGGATATGCGGCGGGAACTTTCAACTCAAAAACCAAACACTTTTGTTAAAATATTTTTACACTTATGGGGACATGTGTCTTTGTCCCCTATAAAGGCAAAAATCACAATCTAACCATTTCTATTTTTCATAGAAATCACAAACACCACACACATACAGTATATTGTTGCTTGTAACATCAGATCATCTCTCAGGGCCCTTCCACTACAAAACTCCTGCATGCTATTTACAGAAAGTCACCAACTTTCACCCTTGTAACTGAAATGCTGCCCGCTCCTCCCCCACTAAACCTCATGGGGGCAGCCATTTTCAGCTTCTCTCACACAGGGACTAGAACAATGCAGCAGCCATGGCTGGCTGCAAACTGCTCAATACATCGCACAAACAGTCTATATATTTCTCACTTAGTTACACAATTTCAATCACACTCATGGGTACACATGTCCTACATCACACAAACAATCTAATCACACAGGCACATGCAGGCATACCCACACACAATCAAATTCACAGGCATACGATCCATGACAAAATCACACACACACATACGATTCGCAGACATACACACGCACACATACACACGCTGCAAACTTAAAGCATTATTTTAAAAAGACAAAAAAATGTTCTTTTAAAGAGTAGAGCCCCCCACATCGGAACGTAGATCCACACTTCCCCCCATCTCGATCCGATGTCCAAAGGGACTCCATCTATTCCCAAAAATCCTGGCCCGCCATTCTGTTGTGGAATTCCTAGGCTGTTTGCAGAGCACACAGCCTATAATTCCTGTGCTATCTAAGCACACATCAGATTTCATCTTTTTGCAATAATGCTATCTTTAGTCTAAGTTTGCTAAAGATCCACTCACCGTTCATTCCCATTCATCCAAGAAAGGCAGCACCACAAAAGCTTATCTTCTCATCAGGCCATTCCAGCATAGACTGTGCAGCCGACGCCTAATCATAGGCTTTTATTAAACTCAAAAGATCTCAAGACAGGAGGTGATTGGTTGCAGCAACCAGTCACCTCCCCCATGGGCGGGGACATCACAGGATGTTCCTTCCACAGGAGAATGACCATACAAGGATACAATGTTCATTCAAATTGACTAACAGTGACATACACTGTTACCAAATGACGGAAACTACATAACAATTATGCCTCAAATGGACCACAATTATTTTATAGTTATGCTACCGTTCCTGTGGACACAGATATGTGCGCTCAGAGTCATTTAACGCCCCCCGCCAGGGGCTGGCCAGTTCCCCCAACGGGGCGCAAAACAACATCTCTAAATGCAGCAAACATCGCTGTTTCCACAGGAAGATTTTCCCACCACCGATCTTCCACCAACGTCTGTATGTGCAAATACGCTCAGATGAGCGCATTACAGCAAAACTGACACTGGGGGGACATCTGACAACATACATTAATACATTTCCATAAAAATCTCCACAACAGGGGAACCCTCCAAGAGATGACGCCACTCTTCTAACGCCAATTTAATTGCGAGAAGCTCCCGATCACCGATGGCATAATTCCTCTCTGCCTGAGAATTTTTTTTGGAGAAGAACGCACATGGTTGACGTCTCTTCTCAAAGAATTAAAGAAGCACAGCTCCCACCCCCATTGAGGAAGCGTCCACTTCAATAAAAAATGCATTCCCAGGATTTGGTCTCCCCAAGAGAGGTCCAGAAACAAAGGCCTGTTTCAGGTCGTGAAATGTAGAGACAGCTTCGGGAGGCCAGTCTTTGGCATTCGCACCCTTCTTGGTCAAATCGATAATAGGCGCGGCAATGGAAGAGTAATTCCTTATGAACTGCTGTGAGGGGGTTAGCTCGGCAGCGGGTGTGGGTGACCCCCGGGATGGGCTCCCCACACAAAAACAGGCCCAGCAAACGGAGGTTGTGGTTTTCAAAATCAAAAAGGTGCGGTTTATTTTCTATTTACAGTGACAAAACACAGCAAAGCAAAAGAAACATAAACAAAATAAGTCCTGGTCAACTTGACCTCTAACTAAACATACAGGTTTCCTAACTAACAACTGGGATCAGCCTAGTGCTGTCCTAGTCCCTAAGTCCCTGGTTTTAAATGTCCAAGCAAATAGCCACACAGGCTTGGTCTCACCGCACAGGGGTTCACTCTCCCTAGACAGTCCACACAGGTCTGGTTCCAGGCATGAGCTAACATCTAATGAAGCTGGGAGTTCTTATAGAGGCCTAAATGAGCTGACAAGCTTCAGCTGGCCTCATCAACTCCCTGTCTGTACGACGCCCCACACTCTCCCTAGAGGTATGAGTCATCCATGAGCCCACTAGCCTTAGCTGGGCTTATACAACTCTCCGCCTAGTTGTATAAGTCGGCGTAAAGCCTGAATCTGGGCGAAATATATCTACCCCCCTGGATGCAACCAGGTGACTTTACCTTCCTGCTGTCACATACCCCCCCCTCTTGTTTTAACCTCGGGGTTGGAACACCAGCAATCAGGCATTCATGTACTCGAGACAAAGCATCCACATTCCCCATTTGAACGCCAGGGCGATGCTTTACTGTGAAGTTGAATTCCTGGAGGGCCAGGAACCACCTATTCACTCTTCTATTTGTTTCCTTGTTTTGAGCCATCCACTTTAACGGAGCGTGATCCGTAACCAAGTCAAAGTGCCTACCTAGCAGGTAGTACCGAAGGGAATCTAGAGCCCACTTCACCGCTAAACACTCCTTTTCAACGGTGGCGTAATTTACCTCATGGGACTTCAACTTCCTGCTGAGGTAAATGACTGGGTGCTCTTCCCCGTTCCAGACCTGGGACAATACTGCTCCTAACCCCACATCTGACGCATCACTTTGTACGACAAAGTCTTTAGAGAAGTCGGGTGAGTACAACACTGGCTGGCTACATAAGGCTTGTTTCAAGAATTGGAATGCTGCCTCAGCCTCGGAGGTCCATTTAATCATGACCGACCCTTTCCCCTTCGTCAGGTTGGTTAGGGGCACAGCCTTAGAAGCAAAGTGGGGAATGAATCGCCGATAATACCCAGCGATTCCCAGAAAGGCTCGTACCTGCTTCTTGCTGTTGGGACGTGGCCAACTCTGGATGGCCTCGACTTTGTTGAGTTGGGGTTTTATTACTCCCCTCCCAATGGTGTACCCAAGATATTTGGCCTCTTCCTGCCCAATGGTACACTTCTTGGGGTTAGCCGTAAACCCCGCTTCCCGAACAGAGTCCAGGACTGCTTGCACTTTTGGCAGATGTGAGGCCCAATCTGTGCTATGGACAATTACGTCATCCAGGTAAGCCGCAGCATACTTCCGATGGGGCCTCAGCATCTGGTCCATTTTCCGCTGGAATGTGGCCGGCGCATTCTGTAACCCGAACGGCATTCTTTTATATTGGAACGCCCCGTCTGGGGTTACAAATGCGGTTTTCTCTTTGGCCGACTTGGCCAGGGGGATTTGCCAATACCCTTTTGTGAGGTCAAGAGTCGTCATGTATCGGGCTGTTCCCAGCCGGTCGATCAACTCATCTATACGTGGCATGGGGTAGGTGTCAAATTTTGTAACTTTGTTCAACTGACGAAAATCGTTACAAAATCGCCAGCTCCCATCCGGTTTAGGCACCAACACAATGGGACTAGACCAATCACTTTGGGACTCCTCTATCACCCCTAAGTTCAGCATTTTCTGTACTTCCTCCCGTATTGCCTCCCGTCGGGCCTCTGGGATCCGATAGGGTTTTAACTTCACCCTTTCACCGGGCGGGGTAATGATGTCATGCTCTACCCCAGATGTTTGTCCCGGCAGCTCAGAGAATACCTCCTTGTTGCGAAGCACAAACTCCTTAACCTCCTGTTGTTGGGGTTGTGACAAGGTGGCTGCTATTCCAACCTCAGGAATCACGCAACCAGTTTGAGCTGGTGACCAAGTGTCTGCGACTAGGGACTCTCTATCCCTCCAGGCTTTCAACAGATTAACGTGATAGATCTGTTCGGGCTTTCGCCTTCCTGGTTGTCTGACCTTGTAATTCACTTCGCTCACTTTTTCCATTATCTCGTAGGGGCCTTGCCATTTGGCAAGGAATTTACTTTCAACCGTAGGGACAAGTACCAGTATCCTATCCCCCGGGGAAAAGGTACGGGTCTTGGCTCCACGGTTGTACACTCTCTGCTGTGCTAACTGCGCTTGGGCCAAATGTTCGTTCACGATGGGCATTACCTGTGCAATTCGGTCTTGCATCAGGGCGACATGCTCAATCACACTCCTGTGGGGAGAACTCTCACTTTCCCAAGTTTCCTTGGCAATATCCAACAGCCCTCTTGGGTGTCTCCCATACAGTAACTCAAAGGGGGAGAATCCCGTAGAGGATTGGGGCACCTCCCTAATAGCAAACATCAGATAAGGAAGTAGACAGTCCCAATCCTTTCCATCTCTATCCACCACTTTCTTCAACATTTGTTTTAGGGTTTTGTTGAATCTTTCAACCAGCCCATCGGTTTGGGGGTGATACACAGATGTACGTAATTGCGTCACTTTGAACAATTTACACAGCTCCTTCATAACCCGGGACATAAAGGGTGTACCTTGGTCCGTAAGCAGTTCTTTACAAATACCCACCCGGCTAAACACAAGAGATAGCTCTTTGGCTATGGTTTTGGCCGAGGTATTTCGGAGAGGGATCGCTTCTGGATAACGGGTGGCATAGTCCATTATAACTAATATGTACTGGTGCCCCCTAGCGGACTTGATTATAGGACCTACCAAATCCATGGCGATCCTCTCAAACGGGACCTCAATGATGGGTAGAGGGACCAGCGGGCTACGGAAATGTGGCATCGGGGCCGACCTCTGACACACAGGGCAGGAGGAACAATAATTTTCTATGTCCTTCATCACCCCCGGCCAATAGAATCTCTGTAATACCCTCTCTCGGGTTTTCTCTGTCCCCAGATGACCTCCAAGAATGTGCCCATGAGCCAACTCCAACACCAACTTCCTGTAAGGTTTGGGCACCACAAGCTGCTCAACGGTTTCTTCTGCCCTTTTTGCCACCCGATACAGTAGGTCCTTCTCTACGCTGAAGTATGGGTAAGTGCAGGTATTATCTGGGTTCACTAACTCGCCATCTATTTTCACTACGTTTTCCCGTGCCTTTATTAGGGCGGGGTCTTTCAACTGTTCTGTGGCAAAGTTTTCCCTGTGAACCTCAAGATCAGAAAGCTCCACAGACGGTAGGTTTTCGTCTGAGGAGGTGGGCTCCTCTCCAGTTTCTTGAGTCTCCCCTGCCAATACTGATAAGGGAAATTCCGGAGAGTCCTCACCACTCTCAGGGGAGTTCTGGCTATCACATTCCTGGTACATAGGGGCACCAGTGGGGGGCTCAGGATCATCCCACAGTTCCCAGAACTTCGGAAAATCCCTTCCCACAATGGCGTCATGCGGTAACTGAGATACTAAGCCCACTGGATGAAAGAGGGTACCTTTGGGGGTCTCGAAACACACTGTAGTCACTGGATACTCTCGGGTGTCCCCATGCACACAAATAACAGCTACCTTGCTATTCCCAAAGACCTCTGTTTTAACTAACTCAGCCTTTATCAGGGTCACAAGGCTACCTGAATCCAGCAATACCACAACATTTCTACCATTAACACACATTTTGCATAAATGTTTCTCAGTTCCTCGAATGGCAGTGCATGCGACTGTCGCACACAGCGACTGACGTCTGCCCGTCAGAAAGTCACACTGCATGGGTTCCTCCACAACCGGGCAATTGGCTGCAATATGTCCCGCTTGCCGGCAGCGGTAGCAAACGATCCTTCTTGCCGCCTCTTGAGCCGCTGATTTCCCAGGCTGTTCTCGCCAAACTTGGGGTAGAGCTCCCACCCTCTCACTCTCTCCACCCTCACCCCTTGGAATCCTCTTATCCGCCCCTGGGGATGGTCTGGTCTTAGGGTGGAAAGTCCGAGTGTCTCTGGAAGAGGCCGTCAGGTTCTCTGTAGCCAAGTATTTCTCCACACGATCCACAAGACCATCGGCCGTCTCTGGGTCTCCATGGCTTACCCACTTTTGGATGGCAGTAGGAAGAGCTCTCAAAAACCGATCCATTACAACACGTTCCACAATCTTTGGTGCGGACAAAGTCTCTGGCTGTAGCCACTTTCTGCTCAGGTGAATGAGATCATACATTTGAGACCTGGGGGGTTTTCCAAGCTGGAAAGTCCAGTTATGCACACGCTGAGCCCGGACAGCCAGGGTGACACCCAGCCTTGCCAATATTTCAGCTTTTAGCATCACATAGTCTTTTGCTTGGTTAGGCTCTAGGTCATAGTAAGCTTTCTGCGATTCACCAGTTAACAGAGGAGCCACCAGTCCAGCCCACTGCTCCTCAGGCCACTTTTCTCTTTCAGCGGTCCTTTCAAATGTGGTCAAAAATACCTCTGGATCATCCTCTCCAGTCATTTTTGTCAATAAACGACTGACCCCAAAGGACGCGGTATTAGTGGGATGGCTTTCCTCACTGGTCTGCGGACGTTGCTGCATTACTGCTTCCATCTGTTGTTGTAGTCTCTGCTCTTGCTTCTGCAACAGGTCTATGAAGCGGGCCTCAGATTGCTGCTGGGCTTGTTGCTGAGCCTCCAGACTCTGTTGCAAAGTTGCGTTTGTCTGCTGCTGGGCTGCAAGGCTCTGTTGATGAGCTTGCTGCTGGGCTGCAAGGCTCTGTTGATGAGCTTGCTGCTGGGCTGCAAGGCTCTTTTGCAAACCTGCATTTGTCTGCTGTTGATTGGCATTTGCTAGAGCCAGCTGTTTCAGTATCTCCTCCATGCTGGCTTAAAAAAAACTGCCACTGGTTCTCCACCAACTGTGAGGGGGTTAGCTCGGCAGCGGGTGTGGGTGACCCCCGGGATGGGCTCCCCACACAAAAACAGGCCCAGCAAACGGAGGTTGTGGTTTTCAAAATCAAAAAGGTGCGGTTTATTTTCTATTTACAGTGACAAAACACAGCAAAGCAAAAGAAACATAAACAAAATAAGTCCTGGTCAACTTGACCTCTAACTAAACATACAGGTTTCCTAACTAACAACTGGGATCAGCCTAGTGCTGTCCTAGTCCCTAAGTCCCTGGTTTTAAATGTCCAAGCAAATAGCCACACAGGCTTGGTCTCACCGCACAGGGGTTCACTCTCCCTAGACAGTCCACACAGGTCTGGGTCCAGGCATGAGCTAACATCTAATGAAGCTGGGAGTTCTTATAGAGGCCTAAATGAGCTGACAAGCTTCAGCTGGCCTCATCAACTCCCTGTCTGTACGACGCCCCACACTCTCCCTAGAGGTATGAGTCATCCATGAGCCCACTAGCCTTAGCTGGGCTTATACAACTCTCCGCCTAGTTGTATAAGTCGGCGTAAAGCCTGAATCTGGGCGAAATATATCTACCCCCCTGGATGCAACCAGGTGACTTTACCTTCCTGCTGTCACACTGCCTATAATAATTTGTGAAGCCAAGAAAGCGCTGGGTAGCCTTGAGGCTAGCAGGAAGAAGCCAGTTGGTAATAGCCAAGACCTTCCCAGGATCCATACGAAGACCCGAACATGAGACAAAGCACCCCAGAAACAGGACCTCAGAACATTCAAAGGAACATTTCTCCAGCTTGGCATAGAGATTGTTCTCTCTAAGACGCTGAAGTACAGTGCGGACATGGTTTCTGTGGACGAGCAGATTTTCAGAAAAGATCTGAATGTCATCCAGATAGATGACAACAAACTGTTACAGCAGATCTCTGAAGATTTCATTGACAAAGTTTTGAAACACGGCTGGGGCATTACACAAACCAAAAGGCTTTACCAGGTATTCATAATGCCCGTCTCTAGTGTTGAATGCAGTCTTCCATTCGTCACCCTCCCGTATTCGAATGAGATTGTACGCGCCTCTGAGATCCAACTTGGTGAAAATGGAGGCACCCTTCAACCTATCGAATAGCTCAGATATTAAGGGTAAGTGGTATCGATTTTTAATAGTAACCGCGTTTAAACCTCGATAGTCGATACAGGGTCTTAGGGTACCATCCTTTTTGGCAACGAAAAAGAACCCTGCCCCTGCAGGCGATGCGGATTTCCGAATGAAACCTCTCTCCAGATTCTCTGCAACATACTCAGACATGGCCTGGGTCTCTGGGATGGACAGAGGGTAGGTACGACCCTTGGGCAGAGTTGCTCCGGGGACAAGGTCAAAAGACCTGTGGGGAGGAAGCACCTCAGCTGATTTCTTACAGAACACGTCCCGGTAATCGCTGTATGCAGCGGGAAGATCAAAAGAAACAGAAGTGCTAGCAACCGGAAGTCTCTCCTTGGGGGCCACCTTGAGAAGACATGACGAGAAACATGAGGGACCCCAAGCCAGGAACTGCCCAGAGACCCAGTCCACATGTGGAGAGTGGAGCTGTAGCCAAGGAAGGCCCAATACAATGGGGGTAGAGGCCTTGGGTAGGATTAGAAAGGATATCCACTCCTGGTGGAGAATCCCTACCGACATCGTAATGGGTAGCATCTGGAAGCGAATAGGGCCCCCTGGGAGAACAGTGCCATCAATTGCCGAGACTACCAATGGGGTAGCGAGAGGTGAAAGGGTAAGCTTCATAGAAGAAGCAGTTCCCCAATCCATAAAATTGCCGGCAGCCCCGGAATCCAGATATGCAAGGGTTGATTGAGAAGAAGTGCCTACATGAAGGAACACCGGCAAGAGAAGGCGAGAAGGTGATGTTTCTGGGTCCAATACTCCATCTTCCAAATGTATGAGGCCCGAGCGTTTCCCGGACAGAAGCGAGCAGGAGTCACGAAAATGACCCTTGCCCCCACAATAGAGGCACAAGCCCAGAGTTCTGCGCCTAGCATGTTCTTCGGGGGTTAGTCTGGTCCGGTCCAGCTGCATAGGTTCCTCAGCAGGCAGAAGATGCTCCACGGGACGAAGGGAGGGGAGCTCAGACTGGCTAGGGCCCAGGGAGTGCTTGCGTCTTTTTTCTAGGGACCTCTCCTGAAAACGAATGTCGATCTGATTGCACAAAGAAATTACATCGTCCAGACCGACGGGGATGGCTCTTCCCGCTAATTCGTCTTTCACTCGGTCAGAGAGGCCATGTAAAAAGGTAGCGACCAGGGCCTCATTGTTCCAGCTCAATTCAGCTGTGTGGATACGGAACTGAAGAGCATATTGTCCCACAGAACTAGATTCTTGGCGAAGACGTAAGAGGGCACTAGCCGAAAGAGCTCCAAGAAGTCGGACAGGCTTGAAACCACCGGATCATTCTTTTCCCACAGGGGGGCAGCCCAGGCTAAAGCTTCACCGGAGAGGAGGGAGATGATATAGGCTACCTTAGCCCGATCAGACAGGAAGTTTTGAGGCTGAAGCTCAAAATGAATCGTGCATTGGCTGAGAAACCCCCTGCAGGCCTTGGAGTCCCCAGAGAAACGGAACGGAGCTGGCAGTTTTAGTGAGTGTGTGGCTGCGACTGGTGCGAAAGGCGCAGCCGGTGGTTGTACTTGAGGTTGCGGATTTGGGGTTCCCAAGGAGGTCTGAAGCTGCTCGAAGCGAGAAGCCAGAACCTGGAGGAATCGCAGCACCTGAGTCTGATCTGATTCCTGGGTCTCAAGTCTACGGACTATGCCCTGTAATGGATCATCCGCGGGGAGCCGCATGTCAGCTGGGTCCATGGCTGATCAAACTGTCAGGTCACCTGTGGTCAGATGACAGATGCACACCGTAGGGGGTCAGGAGTGCACCACAAAGTAGTGAACCCTATGGCTGACTGCTGCGGATAGGATACTGGGTGGTTGTGGAAAGCGGGACCAGAGGAGCACAACCGGGATTCACAGGAAGCTAGAGCCGAGATTCCCCAGGGCGCAGAGTCTAAGACCCAGCAGGTCTTCACCAAAGCCTCTAGTGGTGAGGATGTTACGCTGCAGCTAGGTCCAGGTCGCGACCCCTAGAGTCTCCTAGCTCACGCCTCGTAGGGTAAGGAGGAAAGAGGGGAAGCAGCAGCTCAGGATACAAGAATAGCGAAGGACAAGCCAAAGGTCAAGGGTCACAAGCAGACAAGGATAAACAAAGGACAAGCCGAAGGTCAAGGGTCACAAGCAGACAGGGGTAGTAAGGAACAAGCCAATAACGTAACAGAGAGACAGATATAGCACACAGCAGGCAGGAACCCAAACACACAATGCTTAACAAACACATTGATCAGCAAGCCAGACTTGCAGTGCACTGGTTAATATAGAGTTCTGTGATAGGGCCTGGGGTGGAGTCAGGCTGGGAGGAGATTATAAAGGAATCCAGGTGAAAGGGTTCAGGCCTCTAAGATGAACACATGAGGAGGAAAGGTAAGATGGCAGACAGACATTAGTGCATATCCATGACAGCCCCATTCTAAAATGTAAAAATGATTCTAATAGTTCTACATAATGTAACAACATCAACACACGTAGGACACTCAACGTTATAAGTGATTTATTCTTACAAAGCAAATAGACTTTTGCAAACTAATACTGACTAGTATTCCAATGTTTCTCTTCTCCCTCAGTTTTTCTCCATCACTCAGCTAATGAGACCCCAAAGCTGATGGAGAGAGGCGGGGGAGGGTCACACAAGGATGATATCCAGACAACTGACATCCTCCTTATCAGCTCATGATGTCATTGGTCGCTAGGAGGTTGGCAGCTAGAAGGTTGTAATGGTGTACAATGAAAACCTGAGGCTTTGTGTAACCAAAAGGCTTCATCCAATCACCGGCTTGTATACAATTTTGGGGCAACTGTTCGGCATTTTGCCAAGGCGCCTCTGAAGAAACCTCAGGGCACCCTTGTTGAAAAAGGCTGCTCTATGTGATGGTAAAAATATATATTTTTTTAATTGTACAGAATTAAATTTAAACCCAGGCACATAACCCCCCCCCAAAAATAAAACAATCTGAGGCCCCGCCCCCCATATACGCATGTACAAACATAAACTCACACATTGGGGCACCTGTGGCTGAAATTGATGTTATATATCGCCGCGCCGGCCAGAATGAGAGCGATAATTCTATCACCAGACCTCCTCCGTAACACTAAACTGATAACCTATAGGGGCTTTTAAAGCCTTGCCTATAGAAAATATAGAGTACTGAAGTTTGTCACCAAACTACAGGCGCACACAAATTTAAGGTTTGACATGTTGGGTATCTATTTACTTGGTGCAACCTCGACTTTTATATTTTACCAAAAAATTGGGTCATTTATTGTGTTTTTGTGCCCCCTAAAATGAACTTTAGTGTGTTTTTTACAGAAATGTAGCATTTCATAGACTTTTGCGGTAATATCGTGTGACATAAAAAATTGGAACTACCACTATTTTATTCTCTAGGACAGCCCTCAAATTTTCCACTCGCCTACTCGCATTTTGCGAGTAGAAAATTGTTTCTGGTGAGGAGCTGGGCTGCCTGGGAGCGGGGGGCGCGGGTACCGCCGGCATGCGGGGGATGATCGGGAGCCGTTCTCCCATCGATCGCCCTGGGGAAGAGAGCATGGAGAAAGGAGAAAAGCCGCGGGATTACAGAGCGGATAGCCCGCTGTTACAGCTGAGTTTACATTACAATTGCCTCTGCTCCGCTCGTGGTTACACACAGCCCCGCCTCCTGACCCCGCGCCTGTATCAGATAGAATGCCAATCCAATGCTGGGAAGTGTTCTGACTATCTGATACAGGCGCGGGGTCAGGAGTCGGGGCTGTGTGTAACCACTAGCGGAGCAGAAACTCAGCTGTAACAGCAGGCTATCCTCTCTGTAATCCCGTGGCTTTTATCTTCCTCAATGCTCTCTTCCCCTGGGGTGATCCTCTGCACAGGCGAGCAGAGGCTACAATGGTGGGCACAGTGAGCAGAGGCTGCAATGGTGGGCACAGGTCAGAAGAGGCTGCAATGGTGGGCACAGGTCAGGTGAGGCTGCAATGGTGGGCACAGGTGAGGCTGCAATGGTGGGCACAGGTGAGGCTGCAATGGTGGGCACAGGTGAGGCTGCAATGGTGGGCACAGGTGAGGCTGCAATGGTGGGCACAGGTGAGGCTGCATTGATGGGCAATGGTGAGGCTGCATTGATGGGCAATGGTGAGGCTGCATTGATGGGCACTGGTGAGGCTGCATTGATAAAGTTGTTGTTAATATTTATTTTTGTAACTTAATTCTGCATAACACATTTAAGTGTCATTTCATGAGATAATTTATGAGGGCGTGTTTAGGGGCGGTGCAGGGTAGGGATCGGTTAGGTCAACTGGTGGCGAGTAGCCCTTAAGGCCTGGCTAGTAGCTCAGGACTTGAAATTTTGAGCCTTGCTGGCAGTACCAGCAAGGCTCAAAGGATGTTCTAGGGTGTCTTCTTTCAGAAAATATATCGTGTTTTGGGGGTTTTATATAATGTTCAGGCCTAAAATGATTTTTTAACTCCTTCCCTCCCGGCCTATAGCAGAATGACAGCCGGACGGGGGTTCCATTGTCCTGACTGGATGTCATGTAACATCCAGAAGAATAAGCCGCTCGGGCGCAGGGCGATCGATGGTGTTGTGTGCCGCTCTGACAAACCGCATCTCCAGTCTCGGTAAAGAGCCTAATGCCCTGTACACACGATCGGAAATTCCGACAAGAAAACCGTGTATTTTTTCCAACGGATTGTTGGTTCAAACTTGTGTTGCACACACACGGTCACACAAATCTTGTTTGAAATTCCGAATGTCAAGAACGCGGTGACAATACGTACAACGAGCCGAGATCAATATAGTTCAATAGACAGTTCGGCTCTTCTGCTTGATTCTGAGCATGCGTGTTTTTTTTTGCGTGTCGGAATTCCATACAGGCGATCAGAATTTCCAACAAGAACTTTTTCCGTCGGAAAAATAGAGAGCCTGTTCTCAATCTTTTGTTGGCAGAAATTCCGACAGCAAATGTCCGATGTAGCATAAACATGGTAGGAATTTCCGACCAAAAGCTCACATCGAAGATTTCCTGTCGGAATTTCCGATTGTGTGTATTCAGCATAAGACGTTGGCTCTTCACCATGTGATCAGCTGTGTCCAATCAAAGCTAATCACATCGTAACCAGAAAGTGCCGGTTATCAGCTTTCCTTTATTCACGCTGATAAGGCGTGAGTAGAAGAGAGCCAATCGGTGTCTCTCCTGACAGGAGGGATCTGCACTGATATTCAGCATTTATTATCAGTACAGGCCCATCGCCAGTGATGATCGCCAATGATGACCACCAGTGCCCACCAGGGATGCCAATCAGTGACCACCAGACATGCCAATCAATGACCACCAGACATGCCAATCAGTGACCACCAGGCATGCCAATCAGTGACCACCAGGCATGCCAATCAGTGACCACCAGTGAAATAGAAAACTTACGTATTTACAACATTTTTTTTTTAATTCTTTTTATTAAGCTTATAAAGATTATATTACATCAACAAAGCCTATCGGGCATACCCAGGCTTGAATTAAAAACAAAAACACACACAATTATAACCTAATAACACAAGGTATATTTACAACATTTTTTAACAGAAACAAAGAAAAACTATATTTTTTCAACATTTTCTGTCTTTTTTTTATTTGTAGCACAAAAGATAAAACCCCAGAGGTGATCAAATACCACCAAAAGAAAGCTCTATTTGGGGGAAAAAAAGATAAAAAGATTATTTGGGTACAGTGTGCATGACAAGTGTGAGAGAGCTGAAAATTAGCCTGGGCAGGAAGGGGGGTAAAAGTGCCCGGTATTGAAGGGATATTGAATGTGGGCAAAAAAAACCGCAAAACCGTCTCTGGTAGTGAAAGGGTTAAAGGATAAGTTCTAATCCTACCAGAGGGAGGGGGTTTGGTTAACGCAATCGACCCCCCAATCAACGTTATAATATGTCTGCCTCAGAAGATGATTGTGAATCTGACTCTTCCGTATCTTCGTCTCTCTCACAGGTTCGCTTAGCTCAACCGAATATACCTCCGTCAAGCGGATCACGTAAGCGGGGTCATCATGGTGTTGGGTACCCAGTCACTCCCAACACAAAGAGAAAAAACAGCTAATACCTTGGGCTTTACACCTTCACAGGCACAAACACATGGTGGTCAGAATAGGGGTGATGGGAAGGCACCTAGTTTTGATCTTTCACAATACGCCTATATGGGGCTTATAGCAGCCCAGGCGGTTCAACAGATGCACACACAACAAATTTCACAACATGTTCAATCAAGTAATTCTCTTTCTGGCACCTCTCGAAGAGTGGAGGGGGGGTGTGCAGGCCCTAATGGGCCCCCTTCATCCCAATCCAGACTCGCCATGGCCCCTACCAATGATATGTATCAACATCAAAGAAATTCCAACATACACATATCACAGCACGATGTCCCTTTAGAAGAGACAACCATGATGAGGACGGAAGATGAATTAGCAGTCCTTAAGTTAGGCCTTCGCTTTTGTCCCAACAGTACAATTGACAAATACGAAGTGATCATGGATCTTTATCTTTTTGCGAGGAAGCTCACATATAAGTATATGTTTGACCCAGAGAAAAAAATATATTTAGCTGAGAGGGAACTGTCTGAACAAATCAAGAAATTCACTATGAAAGATTTTCGTGCAGATCTCATGAATCAGAATTTTGATAATACACAACCAAATGAACCAAGTTCGACGCCCTCTATTCAGGTCCCAAGGCCTACATTCAAAAATAAATCAGATCAGTTTGCAGATCTGAGTACCAACCCCCAAATATCAGCCTTCCTTATTGCAATGGTCAGTGAGATCAAACATGAGACTACTTCCCAGTGCCTCCAATCTTACTCAAACCCAGCGTCAAGTATTAAAAAATCTTCAATCTAGAGAGGACACTGTTATTAAGGCATCGGATAAAGGTGGCAATATTGTCCTACTTACATGCAAACAATATGAAAACATGTGTTTTGGTTATCCTGTGCAACAGAGAATGGTATCAACTCATAACCTCTGAGGTGACAGCGAAATTCAAACTTGAATAAAAAATGTTACTCTATACAGCCTTCTCCGATGTCTTAATTGAAAAAAGTCCACGTATGATTATCTCAATATTGCTTTCCCAAGAGAAGCAATTTTCTATGCTATACCGAAAATCCACAAAAATCAGACCAAACCCCCAGGTAGGCCCATTATATCGGGCATAGGCTCTATTACAGAAAATGCCAGCAGATTTGTCGATTTTTTTCTTGATGCCCCATGTCAAAAGCTTACCCTCTTACATTCGAGACACGTCAGACCTCCTTAAACATTTGGATGGTCTCAGTATTCCCTCCGATGCCATCTTCGTCACCATTGATGTTGAGGCCCTCTATTCGAGTATTCCTCACAAGTTGGGTTAACAGGTCACCAAAACACTTTTGATGGAGCAGGACCACCGTGAATGGAAGTTCCAGACGTTTTTTCTACAGCTCCTGTCCTATAATCTTGAGCATAACCGTTTCTCTTTTCTCGGCTCCCACTACCTCCAGGTGCAGGGCGTCGCCATGGGCACATGTTGCGCACCGCCGTACACCAATCTGTACCTGGGGGGTGGGAGCGGGAGATTTTTTCAGGTACATTGAAGACATTTTCGTGATCTGGACGGGCATAGTGTCATCCCTCAATGAGTTTATACGCTATTTGAACATTAACAAATTTAATCTCAGGTTTACCTTTGAGTGTCATCAGGAATCAATCTCGTTTCTGGATCTTTACATTTACCGAGACCCAAATGACAATATAGCAACTAAGGTTTTTCACAAAAACACGGCAGGCAATACCCTGCTACACGCAAACAGTGGGCACCCCATGTCCTTGGTACACAGTGTACCCTATACCCAGTATGTCAGGCTACGAAGGAAATGTATGTATGAGGCAGAATTTAGAACACAAGCTAATGAACTACGCATGCGGCTATGCAAACGCGGTTATAGTAAGAGTCTCCTTAGAAGGGCCTTCAATAAAGCCATTGGCAAAGAGCGAGCTGTCCTCCTGTATCCTAAACCAAAACAAGATCCAACCCAAACGACCACTAAATTTATCACAAAATATTCTGCTGAGCATGGATTACTTCGTACATGCATGGAGAAACATTGGCATCTGATCAGTGAGGATCCTATTTTATGCAGGTACATTAGAAGTACCCCTGAGATAGTATTCCGTAAGAGCACTTCAATTGGCAACAAACTCACAGCAAGTAACTATAGACCAAAACCTACCAATCAGGTACAGACACAAGGTATCTTCATATGTGGCCAGTGCACTTATTGCCCATAGGTACAGATGGGAGCACGGTTCCTGTTGCCAATGGGGAAATTTTTCATCCTCAATTCCATGCGACATGCAACACAGAGGGGGTCATCTACCTTATGATTTGTAAGTGTAGGGCGTTTTATGTGGGGAAGACCTTCCGTCAATTCAAGAAGCGGTTATACGATCACTTGTACTATTCACAATTTGCAAAGATGCTCACCCCAGTCAGTCGCCATTTGGGTCTTTACCACAAATTTGACACCTCTGTGGTCAAGTTCTTGGTTTTAGAGGTTGTCCTCAGGGACCCTCGGGGAGGGAATTGGGACAAGCGTATTCTGCAGAAGAGAACCCTGTGGATTGAACGTTTGGAAGCTACATATCCACCGGGGATCAATGAGGTTCTCTCATACCGACCCTTCCTCTGAAGGCTTGGTTCGGGCGAGTCCATTGATCCTTGGAGGAACTTCTCCATAGTGTCCTTAATCTCCCTCATCTCCCCCTTAGTCCATTCCATTTTGGGATCAATGGGACATGTGGGGTTTGCAATAGTACCTGGTACTCAATGTCCAAGTCTCTTCAGTCTCTCACTACTTAACATCTGTAGCCGCCTTGTTATTATCTCTCCCAATTTTTAAGCCTGCAACGATATTAGTTAATCTAATATTATGTTTGTTACATTTATATATTATTACGTTTATTACTTGGTGTGCCCAGCACCAAGCACGGGAGTCAATTCTGACCAAGTGCTGGTTTCTGGGTAACATACTTATCTGGTATACTACCTCATTGCGTACAATTTATTGCATGCATTTGTGGCATGTTTTATCTATTGTCAGTACCCCAACCACCGGCTCTGCGGTTCCTGGCTCGCTCTGTGGCAGATTTGGGCCCCTGGGCTTTGGCATGGGCTCAGCCATGTTGCATTATGTGGGGGGTATGTGGCCACCCAAGCCGTTGGTGGAGAGTGTCGGACTCCCCACTGGAGATACTGACACAATCCTCCACCAATGGCAACCCAGAGACACCCATCCACCGGTGTCTCTAGCAGTACTTCCACCCACAGCACTCGGACCGTCGCAGGCCCTGTGCGCCTGCGTCGGCTGACGCTTGCAGTTGGGTACGCTTATTGGCCGGCTCGCGTGACATCAGACGTTCGTCAGACATCACTCCGAGCAAGATGCACACATAGAGAGGCGAACTCCTTCACTCCTCAGTTGCCCTTTGAGGAGTGCAGTCGCCCCACTCACTTGGCGGTCAGAAACCTGGCTGGATGTGGATGTCCCTCTGCATTTATTACGGGTATGTACAGCTCCACGGATTGGACTTAGCGATTAGCTGTACTCCATTTCTATGTTTGTACCCTTATGCTATTCCTATCCCTTTTCCCATTAGATTTATATGTATTATTTGCTTTTTCAAGAGCAAATCCAGGCCAGCAGCAAGGCTTTGGGTTATATCTATATTGAGGCTATCTTGGCTCCAATAAGGTATATATACATCGCCAAATGTCATGCTATATAACATTACCAGTGGCTATATGGTTGGCTTCCTTTGATATATTGTTTTTACTTTATTATTCCTTTATTACTTTGGCCCATAGATCTCCAACTGGTCTTTCATTGGCCAGTTAGTGCAACATCTTATACTCAGACCAATTACAAGCAAGCTGCCAGTGTTATACCATCGCCTATCTGTCTCAGTCCAGAGGCTCTTAATATTCTGGCCATCACATTACCCCAAAGGTATGGCAGTTATAGCGTTAGATTGTTTCCCCCAAGCCCTACCTAAATCATTTAGGTGTTTGCTAGGTTATATATACTTAATCACCCAGGATAAAACACTAATTCCTTTCTTTTTCTAGCCATCTTTATCCAAGTCCACCGCACCATATCCAGTCCAGGGGTCAATTACCCCTCATCCTCGGTCGATACGTTTCAAAAGTAGGTTCTAACGCTGCTCCCTGGTTGTGTAGCTTTTAACACAGCATTTCAATATTGCAATTTTGGTATTTTGTTTATGTTCATTTTCTTTCTACTATAGTTATCGTGTGCATCTCCATACCGTTCCACACTAGTGACGTGGCTTGCAGCGTGTGCATCTCCATACCGTTCCACACTAGTGACGTGGCTTGCAGCGTGTGCCTCTCCATACCGTTCCACACTAGTGACGTGGCTTGCAGCGTGTGCCTCTCCATACCGTTCCACACTAGTGACGTGGCTTGCAGCGTGTGCATCTCCATACCGTTCCACACTAGTGACGTGGCTTGCAGCGTGTGCCTCTCCATACCGTTCCACACTAGTGACGTGGCTTGCAGCGTGTGCCTCTCCATACCGTTCCACACTAGTGACGTGGCTTGCAGCGTGTGCCTCTCCATACCGTTCCACACTAGTGACGTGGCTTGCAGCGTGTGCATCTCCATACCGTTCCACACTAGTGACGTGGCTTGCAGCGTGTGCATCTCCATACCGTTCCACACTAGTGACGTGGCTTGCAGCGTGTGCCTCTCCATACCGTTCCACACTAGTGACGTGGCTTGCAGCGTGTGCATCTCCATACCGTTCCACACTAGTGACGTGGCTTGCAGCGTGTGCCTCTCCATACCGTTCCACACTAGTGAAGTGGCTTGCAGCGTGTGCATCTCCATACCGTTCCACACTAGTGACGTGGCTTGCAGCGTGTGCCTCTCCATAACGTTCCACACTAGTGACGTGGCTTGCAGCGTGTGCATCTCCATACCGTTCCACACTAGTGACGTGGCTTGCAGCGTGTGCCTCTCCATACCGTTCCACACTAGTGAAGTGGCTTGCAGCGTGTGCCTCTCCATACCGTTCCACACTAGTGACGTGGCTTGCAGCGTGTGCCTCTCCATACCGTTCCACACTAGTGACGTGGCTTGCAGCATGT
The DNA here is from genome assembly GCA_029206835.1 of Rana muscosa. NCBI lineage: Eukaryota > Metazoa > Chordata > Amphibia > Anura > Ranidae > Rana > Rana muscosa. The sequence goes on from JARGYO010000408.1 coordinate 311,722, forward strand.
GCATCTCCATACCGTTCCACACTAGTGACGTGGCTTGCAGTGTGTGCCTCTCCATACCGTTCCACACTAGTGACGTGGCTTGCAGCGTGTGCATCTCCATACCGTTCCACACTAGTGACGTGGCTTGCAGCGTGTGCATCTCCATACCGTTCCACACTAGTGACGTGGCTTGCAGCGTGTGCCTCTCCATACCGTTCCACACTAGTGAAGTGGCTTGCAGCGTGTGCATCTCCATACCGTTCCACACTAGTGACGTGGCTTGCAGCGTGTGCCTCTCCATACCGTTCCACACTAGTGACGTGGCTTGCAGCATGTGCCTCTCCATACCGTTCCACACTAGTGACGTGGCTTGCAGTGTGTGCCTCTCCATACCGTTCCACACTAGTGACGTGGCTTGCAGCGTGTGCATCTCCATACCGTTCCACACTAGTGACGTGGCTTGCAGTGTGTGCCTCTCCATACCGTTCCACACTAGTGACGTGGCTTGCAGCGTGTGCATCTCCATACCGTTCCACACTAGTGACGTGGCTTGCAGTGTGTGCCTTAGGGTTCGGGGGGTCCATGCCCTTTTATCCATCTGGGGCCATTATCCTCCCAGGTGCCGTTGCCGCAGAGTTAGGGAGGGCTGACAGTCTAATTATTTCCTTAACTTGCACCACTTGAGAGGGGAGTGTTTTCATATTTAGACCTGAATATGTTTATTATATTATTTTTATTATTTGATTATCTAATGATTATATTTTCTTTATAACTCAGAATCTCCTAAAGAAGCGATGACCTTGATATCGCGAAACATATAAAGCTCAGTTTTTAGTCTATCAGTATCTGTGGAGTCCTTTCCAAGGGGCTATCTCTACTCAGCGTCAGGCATGAGCCGAACACCCCCCTGTTCGGTTCGCACCAGAACCTGCGAACAGACAAAATGTTCGTGTGAACTTTAGAACCCTATTAAATACAATGGACTCGAACGTTGGAAATCTAAAGTGCTAATTTTAAAGGCTTATATGCAAGTTATTGTCCTAAAAAGTGTTTGGGGACCCGGGTTCTGCCCCAGGGGACATGTATCAATGCAAAAAAAAGTTTGAAAAAGGCCGTTTTTTCGGGAGCAGTGATTTTGATAATGCTTAAAATGAAAAAATAAAAGTGAAATATTCCTTTAAATTTCGTACCTGGGGGGTGTGTATGATATGCATGTAAAGTGGCACATGTTTCCCGTGCTTAGAACTGTCCCTGCAAAAAATGACATTTTTGAAAGAAAAAAGTTATTTAAAACTCACTCACGGCTATTAATGAATTGTCGGCTCCCGGCAATACATACAAAAGTCATTGATAAAACAAAAAAAAAAGCATGGGGGTTCCCCAGAATTCAATTACCAGGCCCTTCAGGTCTGGAATGGATATTAAGGGGAACCCCGTCACAAATTAAAAAAAAAATGGCGTGGGGTTCCCCCCAAATATCCATACCAGGCCCTTATCTGAGCACGCAACCTGGCCGGCCGCAGGGGAAGAGGGGGGGACGAGAGAGCGGCCCCCCCTCCCTCCTGAACCGTACCAGGCCACATGTCCTCAACATGGGGAGGATGTCCCCATGTTGATGGGGACAAGGGCCTCATCCCCACAACCCTTGCCCGGTGGTTGTGGGGGTCTGCGGGCGGGGGGCTTATCGGAATCTGGAAGACCCCTTTAACAAAGGGGACCCCCAGATCCCAGCCCCCCCTATGTGAATTGGTAAGGGGTACATTGTACCCCTACCATTTCAAGAAGAAAGCGTAAACAAATGTTTAAAAAAACACACAAACACCTTGAAAAAGTCCTTTATTAAAAAAATAATAAAAAATAATAATAAAAAAAACATTCCAGCGGTGAAATCCAGTGTCCCGCGGCGATCCCGATGTCCAGCGCTGTCCTTCATTGGTTGTGCCCGAGCGGACCTGATGGGGAACTCCCTCTCAGTGTTTTAAATGTATAGACCCCGCCCCTTCTAAAGTTCCCCATCAGGTCCGCTCAGCGGACCAGATGCGGAACATGAGAAGGGGCGGGTCTATACATGTATTACCAAAGTGAGAGCAGTTCCCCATCAAGTCCGCCCCCTCGGTATGTCGGACCCGCCTACGTCATTGACCTGAGCGGGGAACTTCCTTCACTGAGCGGACCTGATGGGGAACTTTAGAAGGGGCGGGTCTATACATTTAAAACACTGAGAGGGAGTTCCGCATCAGGTCCGCTCAGGCACAACCAATGAAGGACAGCGCTGGACATCGGGATCGCCGCGGGACACTGGATTTCACCGCTATAATGTTTTTGTTTTTTTTTTTTTTAATAAAGGACTTTTTCAAGGTGTTTGTGTGTTTTTTTAAACATTTTTTTAGGCTTTCTTCGTGAAATGGTAGGGGTACAATGTACCCCTTACCAATTCACATAGGGGGGGCCGGGATCTGGGGGTCCCCTTTGTTAAAGGGGTCTTCCAGATTCCGATAAGCCCCCCGCCCGCAGACCCCCACAACCACCGGGCAAGGATTGTGGGGATGAGGCCCTTGTCCCCATCAACATGGGGACATCCTCCCCATGTTGAGGGCATGTGGCTTGGTACGGTTCAGGAGGGAGGGGGGCGGCTCTCGTCCCCCCCTCTTCCCCTGCGGCCGGCCAGGTTGCGTGCTCAGATAAGGGGTCTGGTATGGATTTTTAGGGGGACTCCACGCCATTTTTTTTAAATTTGGGGTGGAGTTCCCCTTAAAATCCATACCAGACCTGAAGGGCCTGGAATGGATATTTGGGGGAACCCCACGTCATTTTTTTTTAAATTTGCGGCGGGGTTCCCCTTAATATCCATTCCAGACCTGAAGGGCCTGGTAATGGAATTCTGGGGAACCCCCACGCTTTTTTTTTTTTTTTATCAATGACTTTTGTATGTATTGCCGGGAGCCGACAATTCATTAATAGCCGCGAGTCAGTTTTAAATGACTTTTTTTCTTTCAAAAATGAAATTTTTTGCAGGGACAGTTCTAAGCACGGGAAACATGCGCCACTTTACAGGCATACTATACACACCCCCCCAGGTATGAAATTTAAAGGAATATTTCACTTTTATTGTTTCACTTTAAGCATTATTAAAATCACTGCTCCCGAAAAAACGGCCGTTTTTAAAACTTTTTTTGGCATTGATACATGTCCCCTGGGGCAGGACCCGGGTCCCCAAACACTTTTTAGGACAATAACTTGCATATTAGCCTTTATAATTAGCACTTTAGATTTCTCCCATAGATTTTTCGAATTTGCCGCAAACACCCCAATTTGTTTGCTGTTCGGCGAACGGGCGAACAGGCAATGTTCGAGTCGAACATGAGTCGAAGCTCATCCCTACTCAGCGTGGTATTTGTCTCGCCGACATCACTGCAGGAAGTCATTATATTGAGATTTTCTCCTTGGGATTTTCCACATATCTGTTATTTTTTAGATATGTATCTTTTTGTATTCTATTTTTAGATACAATGTTTTGATTCTTTGTATTCAGATGAAATATAAAAATTTGTTATTTTTTTTATTTTGTGCCTATAAAGTCAATTTTTTCCGCATTATTTTCCATTTAAATACTATTAGGATGTGGCACATTGTTTACTAGAGGTGCTGATTACCACCTAAGGGCATCCGTAATCAACTTATTCTAAGGGACAAGTTCACCTTCAGGAAGATGTTACATGTTCCTGTTCCTGCAGCGGCTCAGCGATCCAACACATTTCCCACACTCAAGGCACTAATACACCTCGAGGGTTGTGTGGGATCCCTGATGTACAGGAAGACAGGACTTCAGTGAGGAACAATTCCCTCACTCAGGACAGGAACGTGGCTTCTCCCCCGTGTGAGATCTCCGATGTCTGGAAAGACTGGACTTATCCGAATAACATTTTCCACACTCAGGACAGGAATACGGCTTCTCCCCCGTGTGAGATCTCTGATGTCTGGAAAGACTGGACTTATCCAAATAACATTTCCCACACTCAGGACAGGAATACGGCTTCTCCCCCGTGTGAGATCTCTCATGTGAGGAAATATGGGACTTCACTGAAAAACATTTCCCACACTCAGGACAGGAATACGGCTTCTCCCCTGTGTGAGATCTCTGATGTGTGAAAAGATTGGACTTTTGTGAAAAACATTTCCCACACTCAGGACAGGAATACGGCTTCTCCCCCGTGTGAGATCTCTGATGTGTTTAAAGTTGGGACTTCTTTGAAAAACATTTCCCACACTCAGGACAGGAATACAGATTCTCCCCCGTGTGAGATCTCTGATGTGAGGAAAGACTGGACTTCTCTGAAAAACATTTCCCACAATCAGGACAAGAATACAGATTCTTCCCCGTGTGAGATCTCTGATGTCTGGAAAGATTGAACTTCTTTGAAAAACATTTCCCACACTCAGGACAGGAATATGGCTTCTCCCCCATGTGAGATCTCTCATGTGAGGAAAGATGGGACTTCACTGAAAAACATTTCCCACACTCAGGACAGGAATACGGCATCTCCCCTGTGTGATATCTCTGATGTCTGGAAAGATCGGACTTTGTTGAAAAACATTTCCCGCACTCAGGATAGGAATTGGGCTTCTCCCCCGTGTTAGATCTTTTATGCACATTAAGTTCGGATTTAAAATGGAAACATTTACAGCACTCAGTACAGGAAAACCTCTTATCTGTTGGAAGGACGGCACCGTCCCTCACAGTCTGAGGTTCCTCAGGATAAGAGGAATACGATGGTCCAGCAACGTCCTGCACAGTCTGAGGTTCCTCAGGATAAGAGGAATACGATGGTCCGGCACCGTCCCGCACAGTCTGAGGTTCCTCAGGATAAGAGGAATACGATGGTCCGGCACCGTCCCACACAGTCTGAGGTTCCTCAGGATAAGAGGAATACGATGGTCCGGCACCGTCCTGCACAGTCTGAGGTTCCTCAGGATAAGAGGAATATGATGGTCCGGCATTGTCCCGCACAATCTGAGGTTCCTCAGGATAAGAGGAATACGATGGTCCGGCACCGTCCCGCACAGTCTGAGGTTCCTCAGGATAAGAGGAATACGATGGTCTGGCACCGTCCCGCACAGTCTGAGGTTCCTCAGGATAAGAGGAATACGATGGTCCGGCACCGTCCCGCACAGTCTGAGGTTCCTGAGGATAAGAGGAATACAATGGTCCGGCACCGTCCCGCACAGTCTGAGGTTCCTCAGGATAAGAGGAATACGATGGTCCGGCACCGTCCCGCACAGTCTGAGGTTCCTCAGGATAAGAGGAATACGATGGTCCGGCACCATCCCGCACAGTCTAAGGTTCCTGAGGATAAGAGGAATACGATGGTCCGGCACCGTCCCGCACAGTCTGAGGTTCCTCAGGATAAGAGGAATACGATGGTCCGGCACCGTCCCACACAGTCTGAGGTTCCTCAGGATAAGAGGAATACGATGGTCTGGCACCGTCCCACACAGTCTGAGGTTCCTCAGGATAAGAGGAATACGATGGTCCGGCACCGTCCCGCACAGTCTGAGGTTCTTAAGGATAAGAGGAATACGATGGTCTGGCACCGTCTCTCACAGTCTGAGGTTCCTCAGGATAAGAGGAATACGATGGTCCGGCACTGTCCCGCACAGTCTGAGGTTCCTCAGGATAAGAGGAATACGATGGTCCGGCACTGTCCCGCACAGTCTGAGGTTCCTCAGGATAAGAGGAATACGATGGTCTGGCACCGTCTCTCACAGTCTGAGGTTCCTCAGGATAAGAGGAATACGATGGTCCAGCACCGTCCCGCACAGTCTGAGGTGCCTCAGGATAAGAGGAATACAATGGTCTGGCACCGTCCCGCACAGTCTGAGGTTCCTGAGGATAAGAGGAATACGATGGTCCGGCACCGTCCCGCACAGTCTGAGGTTCCTCAGGATAAGAGGAATACGATGGTCCGGCACCGTCCCGCACAGTCTGAGGTTCCTCAGGATAAGAGGAATACGATGGTCCGGCACCGTCCCGCACAGTCTGAGGTTCCTCAGGATAAGAAGAATACGATGGTCCGGCACTGTCCCGCACAGTCTGAGGTTCCTCAGGATAAGAGGAATACGATGGTCCGGCACCGTCCCACACAGTCTGAGGTTCCTCAGGATAAGAGGAATACGATGGTCCGGCACCGTCCTGCACAGTCTGAGGTTCCTCAGGATAAGAGGAATACGATGGTCCGGCATTGTCCCGCACAGTTTGAGGTTCCTCAGGATAAGAGGAATACGATGGTCTGGCACCGTCCCGCACAGTCTGAGGTTCCTCAGGATAAGAGGAATACGATGGTCCGGCACCGTCCCGCACAGTCTGAGGTTCCTGAGGATAAGAGGAATACGATGGTCCGGCACCATCCCGCACAGTCTGAGGTTCCTCAGGATAAGAGGAATACGATGGTCCGGCATTGTCCCGCACAGTCTGAGGTTCCTCAGGATAAGAGGAATACGATGGTCCGGCACCGTCCCGCACAGTCTGAGGTTCCTGAGGATAAGAGGAATACAATGGTCCGGCACCATCCCGCACAGTCTGAGGTTCCTCAGGATAAGAGGAATACGATGGTCCGGCATTGTCCCGCACAGTCTGAGGTTCCTCAGGATAAGAGGAATACGATGGTCCGGCACCGTCCCGCACAGTCTGAGGTTCCTCAGGATAAGAGGAATACGATGGTCCAGCACCGTCCTGCACAGTCTGAGGTTCCTCAGGATAAGAGGAATACGATGGTCCGGCACCATCCCGCACAGTCTGAGGTTCCTCAGGATAAGAGGAATACGATGGTCTGGCACCGTCCCGCACAGTCTGAGGTTCCTCAGGATAAGAGGAATACGATGGTCCGGCACTGTCCCGCACAGTCTGAGGTTCCTGAGGATAAGAGGAATACGATGGTCTGGCACCGTCCCGCATAGTCTGAGGTTCCTTAGGATAAGAGGAATACGATGGTCCGGCACCGTCCCGCACAGTCTGAGGTTCCTCAAGATAAGAGGAATACGATGGTCCGGCATTGTCCCTCACAGTCTGAGGTTCCTCAGGATAAGAGGAATACGATGGTCCGGCATTGTCCCCCACAGTCTGAGGTTCCTCAGGATAAGAGGAATACGATGGTCCGGCACCGTCCCGCACAGTCTGAGGTTCCTCAGGATAAGAGGAATACGATGGTCCGGCACCGTCCCGCACAGTCTAAGGTTCCTGAGGATAAGAGGAATACGATGGTCCGGCACCGTCCCGCACAGTCTGAGGTTTCTCAGGATAAGAGGAATACGATGGTCCGGCACCGTCCTGCACAGTCTGAGGTTCCTCAGGATAAGAGGAATACGATGGTCCGGCACCGTCCTGCACAGTCTGAGGTTCCTCAGAATAAGAGGAATACGATGGTCCGGCACCGTCCCACACAGTCTGAGGTTCCTCAGGATAAGAGGAATACGATGGTCTGGCACCGTCCCGCACAGTCTGAGGTTCCTCAGGATAAGAGGAATACGATGGTCCGGCACCGTCCCACACAGTCTGAGGTTCCTCAGGATAAGAGGAATACAATGGTCCGGCACCGTCCTGCACAGTCTGAGGTTCCTCAGGATAAGAGGAATACGATGGTCCGGCACTGTCCCGCACAGTCTGAGGTTCCTCAGGATAAGAGGAATACGATGGTCCGGCACCGTCCCACACAGTCTGAGGTTCCTCAGGATAAGAGGAATACGATGGTCCGGCACCGTCCCACACAGTCTGAGGTTCCTCAGGATAAGAGGAATACAATGGTCCGGCACCGTCCCGCACAGTCTGAGGTTCCTCAGGATAAGAGGAATACGATGGTCCGGCACTGTCCCGCACAGTCTGAGGTTCCTCAGGATAAGAGGAATACGATGGTCCGGCACTGTCCCACACAGTCTGAGGTTCCTCAGGATAAGAGGAATACGATGGTCCGGCACCATCCTGCACAGTCTGAGGTTCCTCAGGATAAGAGGAATACGATGGTCCGGCATTGTCCCGCACAGTCTGAGGTTCCTCAGGATAAGAGGAATACGATGGTCTGGCACCGTCCTGCACAGTCTGAGGTTCCTCAGGATAAGAGGAATACGATGGTCCGGCACCGTCCCGCACAGTCTGAGGTTCCTGAGGATAAGAGGAATACGATGGTCCGGCACCGTCCCGCACAGTCTGAGGTTCCTCAGGATAAGAGGAATACGATGGTCCGGCTTTGTCCCGCACAGTCTGAGGTTCCTCAGGATAAGAGGAATACGATGGTCCGGCACCGTCCCGCACAGTCTGAGGTTCCTCAGGATAAGAGGAATACGATGGTCCAGCACCGTCCCGCACAGTCTGAGGTTCCTCAGGATAAGAGGAATACGATGGTCCGGCACCATCCCACACAGTCTGAGGTTCCTCAGGATAAGAGGAATACGATGGTCTGGCACCGTCCCGCACAGTCTGAGGTTCCTCAGGATAAGAGGAATACGATGGTCCGGCACTGTCCCGCACAGTCTGAGGTTCCTGAGGATAAGAGGAATACGATGGTCTGGCACCGTCCCGCACAGTCTGAGGTTCCTTAGGATAAGAGGAATACGATGGTCCGGCACCGCCCCGCACAGTCTGAGGTTCCTCAAGATAAGAGGAATACGATGGTCCGGCATTGTCCCTCACAGTCTGAGGTTCCTCAGGATAGGAGGAATACGATGGTCTGGCATTGTCCCCCACAGTCTGAGGTTCCTCAGGATAAGAGGAATACGATGGTCCGGCATTGTCCCTCACAGTCTGAGGTTCCTCAGGATAAGAGGAATACGATGGTCCGGCACCGTCCCACACAGTCTGAGGTTCCTCGGGATAAGAGGAATACGATGGTCTGGCACCGTCCCGCACAGTCTGAGGTTCCTCAGGATAAGAGGAATACGATGGTCCCGCACAGTCTAAGGTTCCTGAGGATAAGAGGAATACGATGGTCCGGCACCGTCCCGCACAGTCTGAGGTTTCTCAGGATAAGAGGAATATGATGGTCCGGCACCGTCCTGCACAGTCTGAGGTTCCTCAGGATAAGAGGAATACGATGGTCCGGCACCGTCCCACACAGTCTGAGGTTCCTCAGGATAAGAGGAATACGATGGTCTGGCACCGTCCCGCACAGTCTGAGGTTCCTCAGGATAAGAGGAATACGATGGTCCGGCACCGTCCCGCACAGTCTGAGGTTCCTGAGGATAAGAGGAATACGATGGTCTGGCACCGTCCCGCACAGTCTGAGGTTCCTTAGGATAAGATGAATACGATGGTCCGGCACCGTCCCGCGCAGTCTGAGGTTCCTCAAGATAAGAGGAATACGATGGTCCGGCATTGTCCCTCACAGTCTGAAGTTCCTCAGGATAAGAGGAATACGATGGTCCGGCATTGTCCCCCACAGTCTGAGGTTCCTCAGGATAAGAGGAATATGATGGTCCTGCATTGTTCCTCACGGTCTGAGGTTCCTCAGGATAAGAGGAATACGATGGTCCGGCACCGTCCCACACAGTCTGAGGTTCCTCAGGATAAGAGGAATAAGATGGTCTGGCACCGTCCCGCACAGTCTGAGGTTCCTCAGGATAAGAGGAATACGATGGTCTGGCACCGTCCCGCACAGTCTGAGGTTCCTCAGGATAAGAGGAATACGATGGTCCGGCACTGTCCCGCACAGTCTGAGGTTCCTGAGGATAAGAGGAATACGATGGTCTGGCACCATCCCGCACAGTCTGAGGTTCATTAGGATAAGAGGAATACGATGGTCCGGCACCGTCCCGCACAGTCTGAGGTTCCTCAAGATAAGAGGAATACAATGGTCCGGCATTGTCCCTCACAGTCTGAGGTTCCTCAGGATAGGAGGAATACGATGGTCTGGCATTGTCCCCCACAGTCTGAGGTTCCTCAGGATAAGAGGAATACGATGGTCCGGCATTGTCCCTCACAGTCTGAGGTTCCTCAGGATAAGAGGAATACGATGGTCTGGCACCGTCCCACACAGTCTGAGGTTCCTCAGGATAAGAGGAATACGATGGTCTGGCACCGTCCCGCACAGTCTGAGGTTCCTCAGGATAAGAGGAATACGATGGTCCCGCACCGTCCCACACAGTCTAAGGTTCCTGAGGATAAGAGGAATACGATGGTCCGGCACCGTCCCGCACAGTCTGAGGTTTCTCAGGATAAGAGGAATACGATGGTCCGGCACCGTCCTGCACAGTCTGAGGTTCCTCAGGATAAGAGGAATACGATGGTCCGGCACCGTCCTGCACAGTCTGAGGTTCCTCAGGATAAGAGGAATACGATAGTCCGGCACCGTCCCACACAGTCTGAGGTTCCTCAGGATAAGAGGAATACGATGGTCTGGCACCGTCCCGCACAGTCTGAGGTTCCTCAAGATAAGAGGAATACGATGGTCCGGCATTGTCCCTCACAGTCTGAGGTTCCTCAGGATAGGAGGAATACGATGGTCCGGCACCGTCCTGCACAGTCTGAGGTTCCTCAGGATAAGAGGAATACGATGGTCCGGCACCGTCCTGCACAGTCTGAGGTTCCTCAGGATAAGAGGAATACGATGGCCCGGCACAGTTTGAGGTTCCTCAGGATAAGAGGAATACGATGGTCTGGCACCGTCCCGCACAGTCTGAGGTTCCTTAGGATAAGAGGAATACGATGGTCCGGCACCGTCCCGCACAGTCTGAGGTTCCTCAAGATAAGAGGAATACGATGGTCCGGCATTGTCCTTCACAGTCTGAAGTTCCTCAGGATAAGAGGAATACGATGGTCCGGCATTGTCCCCCACAGTCTGAGGTTCCTCAGGATTAGAGGAATACGATGGTCCGGCATTGTCCCTCACAGTCTGAGGTTTCTCAGGATAAGAGGAATACGATGGTCCGGCACCGTCCCACACAGTCTGAGGTTCCTCAGGATAAGAGGAATACGATGGTCTGGCACCGTCCCGCACAGTCTGAGGTTCCTCAGGATAAGAGGAATACGATGGTCCGGCACCGTCCCGCACAGTCTGAGGTTCCTCAGGATAAGAGGAATACGATGGTCCGGCACCATCCCGCACAGTCTAAGGTTCCTGAGGATAAGAGGAATACGATGGTCCGGCACCATCCCACACAGTCTGAGGTTCCTCAGGATAAGAGGAATACGATGGTCCGGCACCGTCCTGCACAGTCTGAGGTTCCTCAGGATAAGAGGAATACGATGGTCCGGCACCATCCTGCACAGTCTGAGGTTCCTCAGGATAAGAGGAATACGATGGCCCGGCACAGTCTGAGGTTCCTCAGGATAAGAGGAATACGATGGTCCGGCACCGTCCCGCACAGTCTGAGGTTCCTCAGGATAAGAGGAATACGATGGTCCGGCACCGTCCCGCACAGTCTGAGGTTCCTCAGGATAAGAGGAATACGATGGTCCGGCACCGTCCCGCACAGTCTGAGGTTCCTCAGGATAAGAGGAATACCATGGTCCGGCACCATCCCGCACAGTCTGAGGTTCCTCAGGATAAAAGGAATACGATGGTCCGGCACCGTCCCGCACAGTCTGAGGTTCCTCAGGATAAGAGGAATACGATGGTCCGGCACCGTCCCGCACAGTCTGAGGTTCCTCAGGATAAGAGGAATACGATGGTCCGGCACCGTCCCGCACAGTCTGAGGTTCCTCAGGATAAGAGGAATACGATGGTCCGGCACCATCCTGCACAGTCTGGGGTTCCTCAGGATAAGAGGAATACGATGGTCCGGCACCGTCCCGCACAGTCTGAGGTTCCTCAGGATAAGAGGAATACGATGGTCCATCTACACTGTGTGGTGCCGGATGGACATTTGAGGTAATCGGGTTTTCTCCTGGACTATACTGTGTGATGTCTTCCTTTTCTACTTTACAGTCTGGAGACAAAGTGAGACAATCCTCTGAGGTTTTCCTCATCTCCCGTCCATCTACTAAAATAGAAATAAAAAGATTATTACTAGACATGAGCAGATTGGTTCCCCTAAACCAGGACTCTGCCCACATCAGGCAGCTTTGTCTCTGAGGATCTTACAATTCCCCCCTCAAGGTAACTAGTAAATGGGTCCTCTGATCTCCTACCAGTTCATTTCTTTATTCATGGACCTTAGTCAGAGAGTGAGGAAACAACGAGAACTGTCTTTTATAGGAGTGACAGTGATGAGGGGATTATAAGACGAGTGTCCCCTCTCCCTCTATCACTCATTGCCAACTTCCCAACACAAGAAGTCCTGCACTCCCTGATCTAGTTTATGATTTAGTCATGAATAACAGCGGGGCTGAGTCCCACCAGAGGTCAGAGAGTGAGGATGGGGGGAGAACAACCAAGATAAAGACTGGACTGATCCTGAAGACCTCCATCATTGGGTTATTGGCTCCTCCCTCATTATCACTTTCTGTTTAAGGTTCCAAACCCTGAGGATGTTATCACATTATTATCACCATGTAAAAGTCTGTGCTCCAATCACATCATCAGATATAAAATCAAACCACTATGAATTAAGTAAATAGGAAACTGCTCATATAATACCCAGATATGAGGTATAACAGAACTGCTCTGATATTGGTTCATGAACAAAAACAGAACAAAAATGTGAGAAAGGGACTCACCTGAAGTTCTGCTTTCCTTGGAGCTCCGCCTGTCTCTTAAAACCCCAGCCCCCTGACTCTATTGGCAAGCGGTATTGGCTGAGAGAAGCAGGCTCCCATCAATCCTTTCCCTTTCCTATGCAGTTCCACACATTGCACTCATTCACATTATCTCTTTGGTTTCCTCTGCTGGCCTTTTCTAAATTGGCAAACGCAATTCCATCCCCAGCCTATAATAATAGTACATTAACCACTTGCCGACCAGCCGCCGTCAGCGGCTTGGCTCGTTCCAACGAATCGCCATACTGGTATGTTGGCTCCTTTAAGAACCATACCAGGCACTGGCGCGTTCCCGCTGCACTGCGGGGGACCCGATGCGCGTGGCAGGCAGCCGCAATGTTCACCGGCCACCCGCGATCGCGGGCACAAGAGCAAGAACAGGGATCTGTGTGTGTAAACAGATCCCCGTTCTGACAGGAGAGAAGAGACAGATCTGCTCTTCTTAGCAATCAGGAAAAGCGATCTCTCTCCTCCTCCAGTCAGTCCCCTCCCCCAACAGGTAGAAACACACATGAGGGAACACATATAACCCTGTGATCGCCCCCTAGTGTTAACACATTCACTGCCAGTGACATTTACACAGTAATCAGTGTATTTTTATAGCTCTGAACGCTGTAT
>JARGYO010000410.1:0-114604 GCA_029206835.1 Rana muscosa
CGTCCAAAATCAAACCCTCCGCCCCTTTGCCCCGAAATGGTCCAAATATAACCTCCGGCCCTTTAGTCCCCAGAATGGTCGGAAATCTAACCCCCGGCCTTTTTGTCCCCATAATGGTTGGTTTAAAATGGTCCAAAATCTAACCCCCGGCCCCTTTGCCCCGAAATGGTCCAAAATCTAACCCCCAGCCCCTTTGTTACAAAAATAGTTTAAAATGGTCCGAAATCTAACCCCCGGCCTTTTTGTCCCCAAAATGGTTTAAAATGGTCCAAAACCTAACCCCCGGCCCCTTTGCCCCGAAATGGTCCAAAATATGACCTCCGGCCCTTTTGTTGAAAATGGTCCTTAATCGAACCCCTAGCCCTTTTGTCCCCAAAATGGTCCGAAATCTAACACCCGGCCTTTATGTCCCCAAAATGCTTTTAAAATGGTCCAAAATCTAACCCCCGGCCCCTTTGCCCCAAAATGGTCCAAAATCTAACCTCCTGCCCTTTTGTTAAAAATGGTCCAAAATCTAACCCCTGGCCCTTTTGTCCCCAAAATGGTCTGTAATCTAACCCCAGGCCTTCATGTCCCCAAAAGGGTTTAAAATGGTCCAAAATCTAACCCCTGGCCCCTTTGCCCCGAAATGGTCCAAAATCTAACCCCCGGCCCTTTTGTCCCCAAAATGGTCCGAAATCTAACCTCCAGCCCTTTTGTTGAAAATGGTCCAAAATCGGACCCCCAGCCCTTTTGTCCCCAAAATGGTCCAAAATCTAACCCCCGGCCTTTTTGTCCCCAAAATGGTTTAAAATGGTCCAAAGTATAACCCCCGGCCCCTTTGCCCCAAAATGGGCCAAAATCTAACCTCTGGCCCTTTTGTCCCCAAAATGGTCCGAAATCTAACCCCGGCATTTATGTCCCCAAAATGGTTTAAAATGGTCCAAAATCTAACCCCCGGTCCTTTTGTTGAAAATGGTCCAAAATCCAACCCCCGGCCTTTTTGTCCCCAAAATGGTCCGAAATCTAACCCCCGCCTTTATGTCCCCAAAATGGTTTAAAATGGTCCAAAATCTAACCCCCAGCCCCATTGCCACGAAATGGTCCAAAATCTAACCTCCGGCCCTTTTGTTGAAAATGGTCCAAAATCTAACCCCCAGTCCTTTTGTCCCCAAAATGGTCCGAAATCTAACCCCCGGCCTTTATGTCCCCAAAATGGTTTAAAATGGTCCAAAATCTAACCCCCCATTCCCCTTTGCCCCGAAATGGTCCAAAATCTAACCTCCAGCCCTTTTGTTAAAAATGGTCCAAAATCTAACCCCTCGGCCCTTTCGTCCCCGAAATGGTCTGAAATCTAACCCCCGGCCTATTTGTCCCCAAAATGGTTTAAAATGGTCCAAAATCTAACCCTCGGCCCCCTTTCCCCCTAAATGGTCCAAAATCAAACCTCCTACCCTTTCGTTAAAAATGGTCCAAAATCTAACCCCTGGCCCTTTTGTCCCCAAAATGGTCTGTAATCAAACCCCAGGCCTTTATGTCCCCAAAAGGGTTTAAAATGGTCCAACATCTAACCCCCGACCCCTTTGCCCCAAAATGGTCCGAAATCTAACCTCCAGCCCTTTTGTTGAAAATGGTCCAAAATCTAACCCCTGGCCCTTTTGTCCCCAAAATGGTCCGAAATCTAACCCCCGGCCTTTTTGTCCCCAAAATGGTTTAAAATGGTTCAAAATATAACCCCCGGCCCCTTTGCCCCGAAATGGTCCAAAATCGAACCTCCGGCCCTTTTGTTGAAAATGGTCCAAAATCTAACCCCCGGCCCTTTTGTCCCCAAAATGGTCTGAAATCTAACCCCCCGGCCTTTTTGTCCCCAAAATGGTTTAAAATGGTCCAAAATCTAACCCCCGGCCCCTTTGCCCCAAAATGGTCCAAAATCTAACCTCCGGCCCTTTTGTTGAAAATGGTCCAAAATCTAACCCCCGGCCCTTTTGTCCCCAAAATGGTCCGAAATCTAACCCCCGGCCTTTATGTCCCCAAAATGGTTTAAAATAGTCCAAAATCTAACCCCTGGCCCCTTTGCCCCGAAATGTTCCAAAATCTAACCTCCGGCCCTTTTGTTGAAAATGGTCTAAAATCTAACCTCCGGCCCTTTTGTCCCCAAAATGGTCCGATATCTAACCCCCAGCCTTTATGTCCCTAAAATGGTTTAAAATGGTCCAAAATCTAACCCCCGGCCCCTTTGTCCCGAAATTGTCCAAAATCGAACCTCTGGCCCTTTTGTTGAAAATGGTCCAAAATCGAACCCCTGGCCCTTTTGTCCCCAAAATGGTCCGAAATCTAACCTCCGGCCCTTTTGTTGAAAATGGTCCAAAATCTAACCCCCGGCCCTTTTGTCCCCAAAATGGTCTGAAATCTAACCCCCGGCCTTTTTGTCCCAAAAATGGTTTAAAATGGTTCAAAATATAACCCTCGGCCCCTTTGCCCCAAAGTGGTCCAAAATCGAACCTCCGGCCCTTTTGTTGAAAATGGTCCAAAATCTAACTCCTGGCCCTTTTGTCCCCAAAATGGTCTGAAATCTAACCCCCGGCCTTTTTGTCCCCAAAACGGTTTAAAATGGTCCAAAATCTAACCCCCGGCCCCTTTGCCCCGAAATGGTCCAAAATCTAACCTCCGGCCCTTTTGTTGAAAATGATCCAAAATCTAACCCCCGGCCCTTTTGTCCCCAAAATGGTCCGAAATCTAACCCCCGGCCTTTATGTCCCCAAAATGGTTTAAAATGGTCCAAAATCTAACCCCCGGCCCCTTTACCCCCGTTTATTTATTTTTTTGGAGGTTTTTTTTTTTCTTTTTTTTGCTGCGGGTCCCCTTTTATATTCATAGGACTGTGAGGAGGGGGTTTGAAACCATGCCGTCACTTTTGATGGGTTTTTCTCATCTCTCATCTCTCATTTTTCCAGCTCGCTTCACGGTCCAAAATGGATTTTGAAGGTTCCCCCGTGTCATGTTTATTTATTTTTTTGGGGTTTTTTTGTCTTTTTTATTGCTGCGGGTCCCCTTTTATATTCATAGGACTGTGAGGAGGAGGATTGAATCCATGCCGTCACTTTTGATGGGTTTTTCTCATCTCTCTTCTCTCATCTCTCATCTCTCCAGCTCGGGTCAGGGTCCAAAATGGATTTTGAAGGTACCCCTGTGTCATGTTTATTTGTTTTTTTTTTAGTTTTTTTTGTCTTTTTTATTGCTGCAGGTCATAGGACTGTGAGGACTGTGAGGAGGGGGTTTGAAACCATGCCGTCACTTTTGATGGGTTTTTCTCATCTCATTTCTCATCTCTCACCTCTCCAGCTCGGGTCAGGGTCCAAAATGGATTTTGAAGGTACCCCGTGTCATGTTTATTTATTTTTTTGGAGGTTTTTTTTGTCTTTTTTATTGCTGCGGGTCCCCTTTTATATTCATAGGACTGTGAGGAGGGGGTTTGAAACCATGCCGTCACTTTTGATGAGTTTTTCTCATCTCTCATCTCTCATCTCTCATATCTCCAGCTCGGGTCAGGGTCCAAAATGGATTTTGAAGGTACCCCCGTGTCATGTTTATTTATTTTTTTGGAGGTTTTTTTTTTGTCTTTTTTATTGCTGCGGGTCAACTTTTATATTCATAGGACTGTGAGGAGGAGGTTTGAAACTATGCCGTCACTTTTGATGGGTTTTTCTCATCTCTCTTCTCTCATCTCTCATCTCTCCAGCTCGGGTCAGGGTCCAAAATGGATTTTGAAGGTACCCCCGTGTCATGTTTATTTGTTTTTTTTTTGGAGTTTTTTTTGTCTTTTTTATTGCTGCAGGTCCCCTTTTATATTCATAGGACTGTGAGGAGGGGGTTTGAAACCATGCCGTCACTTTTGATGGGTTTTTCTCATCTCTCATCTC
The DNA here is from genome assembly GCA_029206835.1 of Rana muscosa. Lineage (NCBI taxonomy): Eukaryota > Metazoa > Chordata > Amphibia > Anura > Ranidae > Rana > Rana muscosa. Next base: position 3,900 of record JARGYO010000410.1, read on the forward strand.
TCATCTCTCCAGCTCGGGTCAGGGTCCAAAATGGATTTTGAAGGTACCCCGTGTCATGTTTATTTATTTTTTTGGAGTTTTTTTTTTGTCTTTTTTATTGCTGCGGGTCCCCTTTTATATTCATAGGACTGTGAGGAGGGGGTTTGAAACCATGCCGTCACTTTTGATGGGTTTTTCTCATCTCTCATCTCTCATCTCTCATATCTCCAGCTCGGGTCAGGGTCCAAAATGGATTTTGAAGGTACCCCCGTGTCATGTTTATTTATTTTTTGGAGGGTTTTTTTTGTCTTTTTTATTGCTGCTGGTCCCCTTTTATATTTATAGGACTGTGTGGAGGGGGTTTGAAACCATGCCGTCACTTTTGATGGGTTTCTCTCATCTCTCATATCTCATCTCTCCAGCTCGGGTAAGGGTCCAAAATGGATTTTGAAGGTACCCCCGTGTCATGTTTATTTATTTTTTTTGGGGGGGGTTTGTATTTTTTATTGCTGCGGGTCCCCTTTTATATTTATTGGACTGTGAGGAGGGGGTTTGAAACCATGCCGTCACTTTTGATGGGTTTCTCTCATCTCTCATATCTCATCTCTCCAGCTCGGGTCAGGGTCCAAAATGGATTTTGAAGGTACCCCCGTGTCATGCTTATTTATTTTTTTGGAGGTTTTTTTTTGTCTTTTTAATTGCTGCGGGTCCCCTTTTATATTCATAGGACTGTGAGGAGGGGGTTTGAAACTATGCCGTCACTTTTGATGGGTTTTTCTCATCTCTCATCTCTCATCTCTCCAGCTCGCTTCAGGGTCCAAAATGGATTTTGAAGGTACCCCCCGTGTCATGTTTATTTATTTTTTTGCAGGGGTTTTTTTTGTCTTTTTTATTGCTGCGGGACCCCTTTTATATGCATAGGACTGTGAGGAGGAGGTTTGAAACCATGCCGTCACTTTTGATGGGTTTTTCTCATCTCTCATCTCTCCAGCTCGGGTCAGGGTCCAAAATGGATTTTGAAGGTACCCCCGTGTTATGTTTATTTATTTTTTGGAGGTTTTTTTGTCTTTTTTATTGCTGCGGGTCCCCTTTTATATTCATAGGACTGTGAGGAGGGGGTTTGAAACCATGCCGTCACTTTTGATGGGGTTTTCTCATCTCTCGTCTCTCATCTCTCTTCTCTCCAGCTCGGGTCAGGGTCCAAAATGGATTTTGAAGGTACCCCCGTGTCATGTTTATAAATTTTTTGGAGGGTTTTTTTTTGTCTTTTTTATTGCTGCGGGTCAACTTTTATATTCATAGGACTGTGAGGAGGGGGTTTGAAACCATGCCGTCACTTTTGATGGGTTTCTCTCATCTCTCATCTCTCATCTCTCATATCTCCAGCTCGGGTCAGGGTCCAAAATGGATTTTGAAGGTACCCCCGTGTCATGTTTATTTATTTTTTGGAGGGTTTTTTTTGTCTTTTTTATTGCTGCTGGTCCCCTTTTATATTTATAGGACTGTGTGGAGGGGGTTTGAAACCATGCCGTCACTTTTGATGGGTGTTTCTCATCTCTCATCTCTCATCTCTCCAGCTCGGGTCAGGGTCCAAAATGGATTTTGAAGGTACCCCCGTGTCATGTTTATAAATTTTTTGGAGGGTTTTTTTTTGTCTTTTTTATTGCTGCGGGTCAACTTTTATATTCATAGGACTGTGAGGAGGGGGTTTGAAACCATGCCGTCACTTTTGATGGGTTTCTCTCATCTCTCATATCTCATCTCTCCAGCTCGGGTCAGGGTCCAAAATGGATTTTGAAGGTACCCCCGTGTCATGTTTATTTATTTATTTTGGGGGGGGGTTTGTATTTTTTATTGCTGCGGGTCCCCTTTTATATTTATTGGACTGTGAGGAGGGGGTTTGAAACCATGCCGTCACTTTTGATGGGTTTCTCTCATCTCTCATATCTCATCTCTCCAGCTCGGGTCAGGGTCCAAAATGGATTTTGAAGGTACCCCCGTGTCATGTTTATTTATTTTTTTGGAGGTTTTTTTTTGTCTTTTTAATTGCTGCGGGTCCCCTTTTATATTCATAGGACTGTGAGGAGGGGGTTTGAAACTACGCCGTCACTTTTGATGGGTTTTTCTCATCTCTCATCTCTCATCTCTCCAGCTCGCTTCAGGGTCCAAAATGGATTTTGAAGGTACCCCCCGTGTCATGTTTATTTATTTTTTTGCAGGGGTTTTTTTTGTCTTTTTTATTGCTGCGGGACCCCTTTTATATGCATAGGACTGTGAGGAGGAGGTTTGAAACCATGCCGTCACTTTTGATGGGTTTTTCTCATCTCTCATCTCTCCAGCTCGGGTCAGGGTCCAAAATGGATTTTGAAGGTACCCCCGTGTTATGTTTATTTATTTTTTGGAGGTTTTTTTGTCTTTTTTATTGCTGCGGGTCCCCTTTTATATTCATAGGACTGTGAGGAGGGGGTTTGAAACCATGCCGTCACTTTTGATGGGGTTTTCTCATCTCTCGTCTCTCATCTCTCTTCTCTCCAGCTCGGGTCAGGGTCCAAAATGGATTTTGAAGGTACCCCTGTGTCATGTTTATTTATTTTTTTGGAGGTTTTTTTTTGTCTTTTTTATTGCTGCGGGTCCCCTTTTTATATACATAGGACATTGAGGAGGGGGTTTGAAACCATGCCGTCACTTTTGAATGTTTTTTCTCATCTCTCCAGCTCGGGTCAGGGTCCAAAATGGATTTTGAAGGTACCCCGTGTCATGTTTATTTATTTTTTTGGAGTTTTTTTTTTGTCTTTTTTATTGCTGCGGGTCCCCTTTTATATTCATAGGACTGTGAAGAGGGGGTTTGAAACCATGCTGTCACTTTTGATGGGTTTTTCTCATCTCTCGTCTCTCATCTCTCATCTCTCCAGCTCGGGTCAGGGACCAAAATGGATTTTGAAGGTACCCCCGTGTCATGTTTATTTCTTTTTTTGGAGGGTTTTTTTGTCTTTTTTATTGCTGCGGGTCCCCTTTTATATATTCATAGGACTGTGAGGAAGGGGTTTGAAACCATGCCGTCACTTTTGATGGGTTTTTCTCATCTCTCATCTCTCCAGCTCGGGTCAGGGTCCAAAATGGATTTTGAAGTTACCCCCATGTCATGTTTATTTATTTTTTTGGAGGTTTTTTTTTTGTCTTTTTTATTGCTGCGGGTCCCCTTTTATATATTCATAGGACTGTGAGGAAGGGGTTTGAAACCATGCCGTCACTTTTGATGGGTTTTTCTCATCTCTCATCTCTCCAGCTCGGGTCAGGGTCCAAAATGGATTTTGAAGTTACCCCCATGTCATGTTTATTTATTTTTTTGGAGGTTTTTTTTTGTCTTTTTTATTGCTGCGGGTCCCCTTTTATATTCATATGACTGTGAGGAGCGAGTTTGAAACCATGCCGTCACTTTTGATGGGTGTTTCTCATCTCTCATCTCTCCAGCTCGGGTCAGGGTCCAAAATGGATTTTGAAGGTACCCCCGTGTCATGTTTATTTATTTTTTTGGAGGTTTTTTTTGTCTTTTTTATTGCTGCGGGTCATCTTTTATATTCATAGGACTGTGAGGAGGGGGTTTGAAAGCTTTCCGTCACTTTTGATGGGTTTTTCTCATCTCTCATCTCTCCAGCTCGGGTCAGGGTCCAAAATGGATTTTGAAGTTACCCCCATGTCATGTTTATTTATTTTTTTGGAGGTTTTTTTTTGTCTTTTTTATTGCTGCGGGTCCCCTTTTATATATTCATAGGACTGTGAGGAAGGGGTTTGAAACCATGCCGTCACTTTTGATGGGTTTTTCTCATCTCTCATCTCTCCAGCTCGGGTCAGGGTCCAAAATGGATTTTGAAGTTACCCCCATGTCATGTTTATTTATTTTTTTGGAGGTTTTTTTTTGTCTTTTTTATTGCTGCGGGTCCCCTTTTATATTCATATGACTGTGAGGAGCGGGTTTGAAACCATGCCGTCACTTTTGATGGGTGTTTCTCATCTCTCATCTCTCCAGCTCGGGTCAGGGTCCAAAATGGATTTTGAAGGTACCCCCGTGTCATGTTTATTTATTTTTTTGGAGGGTTTTTTTTGTCTTTTTTATTGCTGCGGGTCATCTTTTATATTCATAGGACTGTGAGGAGGGGGTTTGAAAGCTTTCCGTCACTTTTGATGGGTTTTTCTCATCTCTCATCTCTCCAGCTCGGGTCAGGGTCCAAAATGGATTTTGAAGGTACCCCCATGTCATGTTTATTTATTTTTTGGAGGGTTTTTTTTGTCTTTTTTTTGCTGAGGGTCCCCTTTTATATTCATAGGACTGTGAGGAGGGGGTTTGAAACCATGCCGATACTTTTGATGGGTTTTTCTCATCTCTCATCTCTCCAGATATTCATTAATGTCTGTCTGCCATCTTACCTTTCCTCCTCATGTGTTCATCTTAGAGGCCAGAACCCTCTCACCTGGCTTCCTTTATAATCTCCTCCCAGCCTGACTCCACCCCAGGCCCTATCACAGAACACTATATTAACCTGTGCACTGCAAGCCTGCTTTGCTGATCAACGTGTTTGTTAGGCATTGTGTGTTTGGGTTCCTGCCTGCCGCGTCTGTCTCTCTGTTACATATTTGGCTTGTCCCCGACTATCCCTGTCTGCTCGTGACCCTTGACCTTCGGCTTGTCCTTTGTTATCCTTGTCTGCTTGTGGCCCTTGACCTTCAGCTTGTTATTCGTTACTCTTATATCTTGTGCTGCTGCTTCCCCTCTTTTCCCCTTATCCTACGGGGAGTGAGCTAGGAGACTCTAGGGGCTGCGACCTGGACCCAGCCTGCAGCATAACATCCTCACCATTAGAGGCTCTAGAGAAGTCCTGCTGGGTCTTAGACTCCGCGCCCTGGGGAATCTTGGCTCTAGCTTCCTATAGGATCCCGGTTGTGCTCCTCTGGTCCCACTTTCCAGAACCACCCAGTTTCCTATCCGCAGCAGTCAGCCATAGGGTTCACTACCTTGCGGTGCACTCCTGTCCCCCTATGGTGTGCATCTGTCACCTGGCCATAGGTGACCTGACAGTACCCCCGTGTCATGTTTATTTATTTTTTTTGAGGTTTTTTTTTGTCTTTTTTATTGCTGTGGGTCCCCTTTTATATTCATAGGACTGTGAGGAGGGGGTTTGAAACCATGCCGTCACTTTTGATGGTTTTTTCTCATCTCTCATCTCTCATCTCTCATCTCTCCAGCTCGGGTCAGGGTCCAAAATGGATTTTGAAGGTACCCCCGTGTTATGTTTTTTTATTTTTTTGGAGGGTTTTTTTGTCCTTTTTATTGCTGCGGGTCCCCTTTTATATTCATAGGACTGTGAGGAGGGGGTTTGAAACCATGCCGCCACTTTTGATGGGTTTTTTCTCATCTCTCATCTCTCCAGCTCAGGTCATGGATTTTGAAGTTACCCCCGTGTCATGTTTATTTATTTTTTTGGAGGTTTTTTTGTCTTTTTTATTGCTGCGGGTCCCCTTTCTCGAATGAAAATGGGAACCAAGGCAGGGGCAGAAGGAAGACCAGGAAGAGGAACAAAATGAGCCATCTTGGAGAACCGATCGATTACCACCCAAATGACTGTATTATTCTCAGACAGTGGGAGGTCGGTGATAAAATCCATGGCAATATGAGCCCAGGGCTCCTTAGGAATGGGCAAGGGCATGAGGAGACCAGCAGGAGCTTGTGTGGAGGATTTGGACTGAGGGGAAGCAGCAGCACAAGATATAAGAGTAACGAATAACAAGCTGAAGGTCAAGGGCCACAAGCAGACAAGGATAACGAAGGACAAGCAGACAGGGATAGTCGGGGACAAGCCAAATATGTAACAGAGAGACAGACATAGCACACGGCAGGCAGGAACCCAAACACACAATGCCTAACAAACACGTTGATCAGCAAAGCAGGCTTGCAGTGCACAGGTTAATATAGTGTTCTGTGATAGGGCCTGGGGTGGAGTCAGGCTGGGAGGAGATTATAAAGGAAGCCAGGTGAAAGGGTTCTGGCCTCTAAGATGAACACATGAGGAGGAAAGGTAAGATAGCAGACAGACATTAATGCATATCCATGACAGTACCCTCCCTCTTACGAGGCCTCCCCCTTCCCCGCCTGGGCCCAGGTTTAGAGGGAAACTTCAGATGAAACTCCTTTAACAGATGAGGTGCAAAGACCTCAGATGCAGTGATCCAAGACCTCTCCTCAGGACCAAAAACTTTCCAATGAACGAGGTACTGAAGAACGCCTTTACAGAGTCGGGAGTCCAGAATTTGAAGCTCTGAAATTAGGGGAAGCTCTGCTGATTTTATCATCCAATCATGTGCAAGCTAAAATGCTGTTTTTTATTTTCCTTGCATGTCCCCCTCAGATGTACAGCATCTGCACTTCCATGTGCACTTTCAGTGCACTTTCAAGTGCAAAGTGGATTTTCCTTTAGTAAATCAACCCCAATGTGACAGAGCCAGCCAGGGCCATGATAGAGTGTCTGCGACCTGTGAGTTATCATAATGTTGATGATGTTAACCAGTTGCTGATTGCCTGATAGCAGATTTACTACTACAGGACGGCCGTGCTGCGCATGATCACGTATATACGTAATCCTGCATTTCTGGGTATGGGAGCCAATCAGCGGCTCGTACGGACTCGATGTCCACCGGTACCCGCTGATCGTTATGTTCAAAGACAGAACTGTGGTCTGCCTATGTAAACAAGGCAGATTGCCGTTCTGTCAGTATAGAAGACATTGATCCTGTGTTCCTGTAAAGCAGGTACAGGGATCTTTGCCTTCCCTTAGTAAAAGCACCTCCCCACAGTAAAAAAAAAACACTGGTTAGGCACACATTTAACCCTTTGATTGCCCTAGATGTTATCCCCTTCCCAGCCAGTGTCATTAGTACAGTGACAGTGCATATTTGTAGCACTGATCACTGTATTAGTGTCACTGGTTCCCACAAAGTGTCATTAGTGTCCGATTTGTCCACCGCAATATCACAGTCCCGCTATGAGTCGCTGATCGCCGCCATTAGTAGTTAAAAAAAAAATGTCCCCAGATTTCATTTAAAAAATCTTGTCACCTTACCCTAGCCTCGCACCCCTGATACTCGCCGGTACTAATCTCCACAGTGTTGGGTGCAAGGGGGAGCCGTGAGGTCATTCTTGGTCATGTGACATTGTTTGGGCCTAGCAAATGGCTGCTAGATCTGCACCCTGTCACATTGGAAGAGGTCACGTGGTTTTGTCATTTAAGTATTGGTGGAGGACAAAAATACTGCCAATTTTTTTACCTGGTGCTAACATGGCAGCATACATGTGATTAGTATGCTGCGATGGATTTGTACCAGGAAAAGAAAATAACAGTAAGTATTTTGATACAATTTACCCCCAGTTGTCTTCCAGGTCAGCCCTTGAGATGGAGCTCCTCACACACAGGAAACACATTGCCTTCATTTCTTTAAGACGTGGTCCCTGGTCAGTCTTAGTGTTTCGTCAAATTTCAAATTTTCGCTCTTTTTTCGCTTATATCGCAAAAAAAAACGTAGTCGTGAATAAATACCACCAAAAGAAAGCTCTATTTGTGTGAACAAAATGATAAAAATTTCATTTGGGTACAGTGTAGCATGACCACGCAATTGTCATTGAAAATGCGAGAGCGCTGAAAGCTGAAAATTGGTCTGGGAAGGAAGGGGGCGAAAATGCCCAGTATTGATGTGGTTAATATCTGTCAAGTTGGGCCAGAGGACCAAATTTTTCCACTGCTGCAATTAAGGAACACTTACAGACCTAGTTCTTCCAGCAGGCTGTGACGGGACAATGAAAGAGAAGTAGCAGACTGATGAACTCATCTCTCTTTCACTCTTCTCTCTCCTCCTATCAACATGGTCCGTTTTAGTCCATGAGCACTGTAGGGAAACTGATGGACTGCTTGTGCTGTGTATCCCTCCCACATTCTGAGCTCTGCGGTACAGGGATTGTAAGAGGCCGATACCAATTCAAATTCAGGTGCTTGCGCTGCTTGCATTTAGAAATTACATGATGTGTTACAGAATTCAGAACTGAGTTAATCTGTGTCTGTTATATTGGCCTGAAGTTCAGCTTTGCCAAATTTAAATGTATTATTATTATACACGGTTTATATAGCGCCAAAAGTTTGCACAGCACCTTACAACATGAGGGCAGACAGTACAGTTTCAATACAGGAGAAATCAGAGCCCTGCTCGTTAGAGCTGACAATCTATTAGATTTTGTTAATTATGTTTACATATATTTTACTGCACCACAGACAATTATTTTGTATCCAACATGTTAAGATGAATGCAAAGGTGATATAGCCAATTGTTTGCTATATTGCATTTGCCATTGATCGGGTAAATGGAATAGCCATTTACTTATCAAACATTTATTCATGATTATCAAAGCATGTGTTTCTGATCTGATGTATGTGTATGTATATGTGTATATATGGGTATATATATATGAATATGTATGTGTGTATACATATATACATGTATGTATGCGTATGTGTTTAGAGTTGGTTGTATAATCTGTTAAAAGTCATATTATGTAATATGATGATGTTTCTGTGTTCAGAGATTGATCAAGCAATCTCTGAGTCACAGGATATAACAAAGGGACACCTTCTCTTTGTAGTCAAAGTTACATTCACACCCCCAGCTAGGAATGAGGTCCTGTATGACATTTCCCAGAGGTAGCTGGAAGTAACACATAGATGCTAAATGTCCATTTGTTCTTCATGTAAACATAAACAAATTGCCTTGTATTTGAAAGAAGTAATGTGCCTCCCCTTTGTCTTGTATAAAAGGACTGGGACAAATCAGTCTGGAGAGCAATTATCTTGAATGTATTACCATGTACTGTATTGCTCTCCAGGCTAGTAGTTTAGCTGCTTGCCTGAATATTAAATACATCTTTTAAAAATAACTTTTGGTTCAGCAGTCAACATGTTATTGGAAACCCCTAGTTCTGGGGGTGCCCCAACAAGATGGTCCTTCGAAGCCGGTACAGACAACTCCACAGACATCGCTAAGAAATGGAACAACACAAGCTGGGAATTCACTTCTGCTGGTCAAGGTAAGCTAACTTTTTGCTTACTGTGACTTCCCCTTGTGCTGTGCTTATTTCTGTAAGCTTTTGCCATGGAGTACTCTGTCCAAGAACCTTGGCTGTTGAATTTTGTTATTTTTATGTTTCTTATTACTTTCAATACTATCTGTACTTTTTACTGTCCTTACATGCGTGTGTTCTGTGTGAATGCCGTGCCCTATTTCAGGTGCACTGTGTGTTTAGCTAGAATTTCTGCATTTCCTGAGTCTAGGCGACTAGCCAGGTCAGGAATTTGGGTCTTCGGACTCAAGGGATAATTCATAGGCTGTGGCTGATAAGGTACTATGTGTGGTAAGGCCCTGGTTTATCGCCAAGGGTGACGGCCTGCTTAAAAAACAGAGCTGCTTGGATCATGTAACACCAGTCTTGAATGAAATTCTGTTTTCCTTTTCTCTTCTGCGTAGTTCTCCATAAAGCTACACAATAAGCAGAAGTACTATCTCTCCTATTCTGCACAGTGCCTATAAACTGATGTGGAAGACTTTAGGGAAGCAGAACTGTCAGATTCTATACTCTAGAAATTCCTCCTATTGGGATTTTTTGTTTACTGTAAGATTTGTTGGAAAATGTGATGCTGTGTGTGTATCCTGCATGAGTGACTTGTGTCTGTCAAATGTGCTGCCATGTATCTGGCACATAAGTGGACTGTTTCTCCAGAGTTTCCTTTGTAGCAGCTTCTGTGACTAACCCCCCCCCCCCCCCAGTTGTGTGCCTGTCAGTCTGTGTGGCTGATTTGTGCAGTGTATAGTCTGGTATAGATCCTTGGCCAAGATTGGAGGCCAGATATACAGTTCCTGTTATTGCTTAGGTTCACTGTGTCTATGTGATATGGGGACCTAAGAATAGATTAATTCGTGAGGAAGTCTCGCCACCGTGTGAGATGGGGAATTGTACCACCGAGTACACCCCAGATTGGGATCTGTGTAATCCCACCAGGAGCTCCCCCTGGATTTCCAAAGATTTTTCACTTTGGGGAACAGGAGGGGCCAAGCCCCTCAAGAAATGGAACAAGGCACACAGGGGTTTTGTACCACTAGAACACTAAGACAAAGGAAATAAAAGAGACTTATTGTCCTGTATATGAATATGAACCTAATAATAACATTACTAAAATAACTGCAAGCACATTATACCCTACCACCCAGCGTACTTATAATGACCTAAGTAGACACATGGATTAGAGCCCAGTGTAGATGTGTACGCAAGAAAAAATAAATAAAAAAATAGAGAGGAAAGTACAGTTTTATTAGAGAAACCTGCTAATATTTTTGTCTACAGGATGTAGTTGGCTAAGTGTGAGAGTTAGGTTTGTTGTGCAGAAGTGTGTGAGATCCATGGATTGTTATGTCGTGTTAGTTGTATTAATATGCCCAAAGTGCTGTATTAGCAAAATAGTTGATCCCAACCATGGCGCTATCTGCCTGCAGTTTTGCATGTTCTCTCTGTGCCTGCATGGGTTTCCTCCAGGTACTCCAGTTTCCTCCCACACCCCAAAGACATGCTGGTAGGTTAATTGGATCCTGTCTAAATTGTCCCTAGTGTATGTATGAATGTGAGTTTGGGACCTAAGGATTGAAAGCTCCTTACGGGTAGGGACTGAGGAATGTAAAATAATAATAGTAACAGTATGAATTTTGGTGGCATGATGATATGTTTTGTGTTTGTTATGTATGTTTTAAAGTGATGTGACAGTGCCACAAGGACAATTAAAAGGTAACAAGTCAGTGCCATGTTGGTTATTGCAACTTTTAGAAGCAAGACAAATATTTTGTCTGTAAAGTGTGACCTTAAAAAAAAAAAAGACTAAAACATTTATTTCTGACTTTACTTTCTGAATATTACATTTGCTTATTTTAAAAGAAAAGTCAAGCTAAAAACTGTGGGCTGAAAATCGTTAATTTAATGGTGTTCTATAAGTTCAAGGAGCAACCCCCCCTCTCTTTCTTTGACACAAGTTAAATTGCATGGCATGTGTGTGTGAGTGAACAGCTGTATTGTCATGCAAATTGAGTGAGCTGAGTGAACTGTAAAAAGTAAAATACCTCCTAATAATGTACATTTATATGTGTATGTGTATTAAACTGTCATTTTTGTTTTAATAGAAGAAACAGTTTTTGAAGAGTTTTCCAGTGTGCTCAGTATGGTGAAGTATAACTGTCTTGCAAGACAAAGGGGAACTTATAAAAAATTAGTTTGTTTTGAGCTGCTCATTTTTAACCATGGTGAATAATATATTTTTTTTTTTTTGGTATACCATATATAAAAAACGACGTGGCAATAAAGTTTGACGTCAAACAATTTTTGGTAGTAGAAAAAGTGCACTGTTTATGTAATGTAATGTATATTTGTGTGTCATATGCTAATGTCTTGTTACAGGTATATAACCATTGGTTTGTAGTTTCTAGGTGGAAAATTTTATGTTTATCACTAAACATTTTTTGGTGTTTTATCCCTCAGATTCGATAATTGGGTTTCATGGCTTTTCAGAACAAAAAGAAATCAAAGCCTCCATAGACAACTTTATACCAAAATTGGTTTTCATTCTCCTGGTTTGTCGGGGTTATGTGGTCTGTTTTGTTCTATTTGTCAGTCCAGTTGGCTATGTTTTAGACCACCTAGTGTGTGTTGTATGTTCTGATCCATTGATTAGCAGAACCAACTAACTGAAGTCCTCATATTCGTTTGTTTTTTTAAATGAAAAGTTGAGTAAGACTGAAGGGGATAATTGCCACTATAACACTTATATTATTCTAAGAAGTGTTATAAATCTCTGTCAGGGGTACTGCACTTAGTGGTAAAAGGGTTTTGGGTATTCTCCAGAGTTTGAAATGGATCTACCATAGATCCGTTGCATATCTGTTTTCTATTACCAGAGATTAGCCATGCTGATACTGGTAGTTCCATAGCGTTAAAAGGGAAAGTTCTGATGTTACGTTGGGTAGACTGCTTAGCCCCCCCCCCTGTTATTGTAATTAGTTGCACACCCAACCATATCTGGTTGTACAAGGTTGGCTCATTGCCTGAAGCTAAGGTATGCTAATGTTCCTAGCTATATGTGTGTCCACGAATGTAGTTTTCGTAGTCTGTTAGTCAGTTGCGTCTGGTGGCAGCCCTTCCTCGAGCTGGATACACATTATGCAATTCCTGTGTTCCAATTTCTTTTAGATTTACCTGCAGATATGTGGTATGAGGGCCTGCCTGATTTCATACAAGTTGAGAGTGTATAGGTCTGGCCTCATATTGTATGATTTTGGTTGAGTCTGGAGAAAAGTTGTGCAGGAAGATTGTATGGGGTGTTACCAGCTCTTGGCTGTTCCAAGAGCCCTCACATCCGATATATGTGTGGACATGCAGTATTCTCCTCAGTTAATACCCATAGGTGTCCCTCCTGTCCTATATTCCTTGTGTACCTTACCGAGGTGTCTGTGTCATGCATGCCAAGAAGACCAGTACCCCAGGGTTGCACTATGCCCCTGTCATTCATGTGAGTCCTGTCTGAATAGGGTAGGCAGTTTGTTTTGTAGGGGTGAAGGATAACATTGTCTGATTACCGAACTGATAGAGGAGGGAGAAGGTTTGCAGCCTCTTTGAGGGATCGGATGTACCCGGTGGCAGGTGGTTTTCAATCCGGGTATCCAGACTATTTCTCATATTTAGGAAAAAGAGAGGCCTAATGGAGACTGTCTTTGGAGCGGGAGGTGGGTCACTGGGTACCATAAACACAATGGAGCTGTAGATAATCAGGAATACATTGGGAGGTCCTGGGCTACATATCAGGGAAGGGTTAGGAAATCCTGTCACCCTGGAGTTCATCTTGTTCTAAGGGTTTGAGTCCGGACAGGAATTGGAAGAAAGAAAATGTTCAAAATGCTTACTGCATGCTAAATATCTCTAACCTTTGGTTTATATAATATGATTTGTTACTAACATTTTGATGCTTATTTCTCAGATTAAGTTCTATGTCCTGGGTTGATTCATTTGAAGCCTTTAGAACAAAAGGAGACCACAGCCTTCAAAGACAATTCCCCAATGGAAGTATTGTTCTGAAGTGTTTCTATTTTTGTGCGTGAATATTTATGGGGTTCACTCTCCCCATTAGCTAAAATTGGTGCAGTCGTCCAAGTCGGTACTGCCCTTAGCAGTTTCTTGTTCCCATTTACAGTATGAGGTGCTTAATTTTTATTTAAGGAAAGAGGGGTGCACTCTGATGTAAGGGAGAGTGGGGGACACAACTTCTAAGCGTGGGGTGGCTCTTGACATCTAATGTAAGGGGAGGGGATGCGCTGGACATCTAATCTTACAGATACAACCAGCCCTTTTTAGGACAATCATAATGCTGATGCGGCCCACAATGAAATTGAGTTTCACACCCCTGCCCTAGATAATTAAGTGTCAATCGTCTTAGGCTAAGTTTCCACTATAGTGACATGTGATTCAGAGACTTTAGAGTGCGATTTTGGTCCAACTTTACAGTCTCTAGATCAGGGTAACATTGAAGGATGCATCAAGGTAGTGAACCTTTTAAAAGTCTACTGCAACTTTAATTTACAATAGTGGGAACTGAGCCTTATAATACAGTTTTTGTATAATATTTTATGACAAAAAAAAAAGTTTTATTAAGATTGAATTGAATAATCGTTGCTCTAGTATAAACGCCTACGAACAAAAAAAAAAAGTAATGAATGTCACTACATGTATGTCAGTGTCACTACATAGAGTGTTAAGGTTACTTTGGTATTATTATTATTATTATTAAGAGTTTTGATTAGGCCTATGTCTCAGATCTTCAGCTTTTCTACAGATCTGCCTCAAAAAAAAAAAAAAAAAGAGATCAAAAGGTATAATGGTATTGTACGTGCTTTGGCATCTAGTTTCATTGCTTTAACTTATAAGGTCTGTGGTTGTCCCACAAAACTTGTGTTTAAGACTAGCTAAACCTCCTGTTGTTAATTGAATTAGCTACATGCCCAGACAGTACTGCCTTTTTAAGCTGAAACAGATTGCCTTAGGCTTTGCATAATAATGTCCCAAGCAAGGTGGCCTTTGTGTCTCCAAGTGTATTTGAAGCCAGTTTCCTGTTCGGGGTCACAATGCAACGTCATTAGTCTTATAGATTCCTGTGTGACTAGGTGCATGGCTACTCATTTGTAGCTGTATTATATGTCTGTGCATATCTGTCCTCAGTGTATATGTGTGTGTCCAGGCACACACCTGTCAGCTTGAATTTTTACTCCCCACTGTTTAGTGATCCCAGCATCTCAGTGCTGCAAGGGATTTGTTCATTGGCCCTCATTCTCCCCAGATAGTATGTATCTTTCCTGCCTTAGAATCCTTGTATACATCAACTGTATCTTGTGTATCTGACCTCATGTGAACCCTGAAACCCAGTGCTGCAAGTGGTTCTTACTAGCATTTTGTTTCCTTCCTGAACCCCAGTGCTGCACTATACTCCTGTCATTCTTGTAAAATCCTGTATTCTGTGCTCTCTTGTCTATGTTCCTGAAGGATCGTTGATCCAAGCCAGAAGTAGTAGCCCCCCCCCCTTTCTGAGAAGCCTATTGTTTATGATAAATGTTTTATTGAATTCAGGATAATGTGGACAGTTAGTTGGATGACAGTTGAATAACATTTTATACTAAATAAGAATGGTTTCTCCTGTATTAAGTCGTTTTTCTTTTCTTCTAGTTTTTTTTACCTCTTGAACATAAATTTACTTCAGCAGAAAAAAACTCAAACGGCTTTATGGGCATTTTTGTTAATGATCAAGTGTTGGACTAACAATCTGAGTGAAGCCATCCTCCCTCATTCCTTGACATCAACCACAAACACCATTTATGGAAAAGAGTGCTTTCAAAAGCTTGTGTCTGAAAACTTTAATACTTATAATGTCAGCTGTCTAAAAAAGTCAAAAGTCAGTTTGCTATAACTGCAAAAAGGTCTGCACACCTACAAAAAGGTATTTTATCATGTGGATTGCGATAATCCTGAAGAAAAGAAGATTATATGAACATTGTATGCGTTCTTTGCTATAGTTGTAAAAAGGTCTGCACACCTACTGGAAGTCTCTTGTCATGCGGACTATGATAAGTCCTGAAGAAAAGAAGATTATGTATGAACATTGTATGCGTTCTTCAGGTGTTTCAGTGGAGTTTATGGAGGAATGGCTGTCACTGTCATAGTTACATCGGAGGAATAAACAAAAGACTTTGCATTCATACATTGATTAGACCAACGTATAATTTGTATTTTTTTTATTTTTACATTTTTTGTATTTTTGTATTTTTAGCCTTAACAAAGCAAAATGAGATTTTTCTGCAGAAGTAAATTGGGTACATAAATTAGGAAGAATATGAACTAAGAAAATAAATAAATATGAACTAGGTCACGTAAGATTAGGCAGGTAGAGGGAGATGTTGGAATTTAGAAGCGATTGACAGGAATTGTAATTGTATCTGCTTTTCTTTGAAATGCCATGTATTGCCATGTATGTAGGTTTTGTATGTGTTATGATGCCGCGTACACACGATCATTTTTCCCGTTGGGAAAAATGAATTATTTTTTTTCGCCGAGAAAAACGATCGTCTGTGGGCTTTATGCCGTTTTTCTCGTTGAGAAAAACGGCAGGAAAAACGACGAGAAAAATTAGAACATGTTCTAAATTTTCTCATCGTTTTTTCCATCATTTTTTTCCGCGGCAGTTTTCCCATAGGGAGACACTGCCGCGGAGCCCACAGACGGTCGTTTTTCTCGACAAAGAAAAAAATGACGGGAAAAACGGTCGTGTGTGGGGGAAAATTCCGTTCCCTCATTTTTCATTTAATTTCATGTCGTGATTCACGGCGGTGTTTTCACCGCCATGAATCACGATTGTGTGTACGCGGCATGAGACTTAGTTTTTTCCCATCTTCCCCATTATCATGACAATAATGTTCCCATCTAGCTAGGCCCTACACAACTTTAACTGTCTCCAAAGGGATCTTTACACCCAATAGTCAAGAACTTAACTGTCCACAGGCAATTTATGAATTGCTTGTTATAGTGCTGTTATGTTTTGTTAGTTATGTGGTCAATTTTTTATTTGACCAAGAGATGGGATTGATCGGGTAAATGGAATAGCCATTTACTTATCAAACATTTATTCATGATTATCAAAGCATGTGTTTCTGATCTGATGTATGTGTATGTATATGTGTATATATGGGTATATATATATGAATATGTATGTGTGTATACATATATACATGTATGTATGCGTATGTGTTTAGAGTTGGTTGTATAATCTGTTAAAAGTCATATTATGTAATATGATGATGTTTCTGTGTTCAGAGATAGATCAAGCAATCTCTGAGTCACAGGATATAACAAAGGGACACCTTCTCTTTGTAGTCAAAGTTACATTCACACCCCCAGCTAGGAATGAGGTCCTGTGTGACATTTCCCAGAGGTAGCTGGAAGTAACACATAGATGCTAAATGTCCATTTGTTCTTCATGTAAACATCAACAAATTGCCTTGTATTTGAAAGAAGTAATGTGCCTCCCCCTTTGTCTTGTATAAAAGGACTGGGACAAATCAGTCTGGAGAGCAATTATCTTGAATGTATTACCATGTACTGTATTGCTCTCCAGGCTAGTAGTTTAGCTGCTTGCCTGAATATTAAATACATCTTTTAAAAATAACTTTTGGTTCAGCAGTCAACATGTTATTGGAAACCCCTAGTTCTGGGGGTGCCCCGACACCATCATGGGACATTTCTTAATGAAGTTTGCTTTGAGCTTTGTTCCATCTTGTGCTCAGCATGGGGATTATGACATAATTTCCTGATTGCAAAATAACACTGAGAGACCACTACTGAATGCAGGGGATTGTGGGACATGTAGTCTGCAGAGCCAGGATTTCAATGGATTCAATGCCTGTTCCAGGACACGCTACCAGGATTGGTGAGTGGGCAGAAGCCCACCCCTAAGTATTACATACAGACACCTTTACACAATCTTTTCTACATCAAAGGCCCTCTGCTGGGAAACACCTTGCTTATGCTCTTCACCTTTGTTGGTCACCATTGCACAGCAACATCTTTTGGGCCCCTTCATAGCTAGCTGAAGATTCTGGACACCCTTACTTCAAGGACTCCTCCACCCAAATGAATCACAACACATGTTTACCTTAAAGTAGTAGTAAACTTTGTTCTACCACTTGTAGCTACAGGCAAGCCTATAGTAAGGCTTACCTGTAGGTACTTTGAATATCTCCTAAACTTGCACAGTTTAGGAAATATTCAGAGTGCATGCAGCCGGTGATGTTACCGGTGCATGCACTCTGATGGTCCTGCATACAGTAATGGGAACCAGATTTTTAAAATGAAATCCGGGGACATTTAAAAAAAAAAATTTTATTGGCAAATGGTAAACTATTTTATAGGAATATTTTCCTAAATGATATATGCAGTGTATGTGTTTATGGAATGATTGAATGATATATATGTTGTTTCTCACATTTCCTCCATGAGATAAAAAAAAGATACTTCTTAGAATTTTTTGGGATATGACTACTAAATGTTAAGAAGATAAGATTGGAGGGAGGGATAGGGCAGCTAAATTAAAATCCAATCTGGGTAGGGGCGGCTCCAGACAATTTATTTTTGGAGGTGCTATGGTGGTGCTTGAGGTAAAAGTGAGGGTGCTAATGCGGTGTGCTACCTGTGGGCGTGGCCAGCAAGCTGCCGTGGTCAGAAAGTGGAGGATTCTTCATGGCGTACAATGGTGATTAGTATATCCTGGCCTCTGTATACCAATAAAAAGCCAAAAATATGCAGCACAACTCTACACTTCCTTTATACATTTCTACAAATGGACTTATAAGTGCAATGGTAAAACCTATAAAATAATATCCAGTTCAAATCAACCAATGTATTGCAATATGAATATAGTAGTGATGTGTCACCCCCTCTGCAAAAATATTTTGATAAATTGCAGAGCTTCAATGTGCAAATAATGGTGAAACCCCCTACATACAATAATTATAACAGAGATGCAAATCAAGCAGTGTATTAGAACATAGTATTGATGGTCTCACCCTCTCTGCAAAAGGTAAGAAATATTGCAGAGCTGCAAATGTGCAAATCGTGGTGAAACCCCTATAAATAATCATATTAATAAAGTGTAAAATATGTACATCAATTGTACATTTTATTTGATTTTATATATAGGGGGTTTCACCATTATTTGCACATTGAAGCTCTGCAGTTTCTCTAAATATTTTTACAGAGGGGGTGACCCCATCACTACTATATTCATATTGCAATACATTGGTTGATTTGCACTGGATATTAATTTATAGGTGTTACCATTGCACTTATAAGTCAATTTGTATACTTTAATAGATGATGTGTAGGGCAGCGCTGCATTTTTTGCTTTTTATTTATTTGCATTAGATGAGGGAACCAGCTAACAAGATTCACTTATTGCTTTTGAGATTATTTTTTTGCATAGCAGTGGTTTTACTTGATTTGTTATGTCCTCTGTATACTGGTAACCACTGGCCCTGCATATTGGTGGTCAGTGTATCCCCTGTATGCTGGTGGTCAGTGTACCCCCTGTATGCTGGTGGTACGTGCTGGGTTCAGGAGGATGCTACGTGCAGGGTGCAAGAGGATTCTATGTGCAGGGTGCAAGAGGATTCTATGTGCAGGGTGCAGAGTTCAGGTATGTGCATCCTGTATGCTGGTGGTCAGTGTACCCCCTGTATGCTGGTGGTATGTGCTGGGTGCAGGAGGATGCTACGTGCAAGGTTTAGGAGGATGCTACATGCAGGGTTCAGGAGGATGCTACGTGCAGGGTGCAAGAGGATTCTATGTGCAGGGTGCAAGAGGATTCTATGTGCAGGGTGCATGGTTCAGGAGGATGCTACGTGCAGGGTTCAGGAGGATGCTATGTGCAGGGTTCAGGAGGATGCTACGTGCAGGGTTCAGGAGGATGCTACGTGCAGGGTTCAGGAGGATGCTACGTGCAGGGTGCAAGAGGATTCTATGTGCAGGGTGCAGGGCTCAGGAGGATGCTACATGCAGGGTTCAGGAGGATGCTACGTGCAGGGCTCAGGAGGATGCTATGTGCAGGGCTCAGGAGGATGCTACGTGCAGGGCTCAGGCGGATGCTATGTGCAGGGTTCAGTAGGATGCTACGTGCAGGGCTCAGGAGGATGCTACCTGCAGGGCTCAGGAGGATGCTACCTGCAGGGTTCAGGGCACAGGAGGATGCTACATGCAGGGGGATGCTACGCGCAGGCTTCAGGGGGATGCTACGCGCAGGCTTCAGGAAGATGCTACGCGCAGGCTTCAGGGGATGCTACGTACATAGTGCAGGGCTCAGGGGGATGCTACGTACAGAGTGCAGGGCTCAGGGGGATGCTACGTACAGAGTGCAGGGCTCAGGGGGATGCTACTTACAGAATGCAGGGCTCAGGAGGATGCTACGTACAGATTGCAGGGCTCAGGCATGCATTACATACAGTGTGCAAAATTCAGGAGTGCGTTGTACAGAGTGCAAGGTTCAGGAATTAGTTAAATTGCAAAGACACCAATTAAGTAAACTTCTCTTCAAAATTCTTTATTACCAGCATACAGGAGCCGAAGCAAGAATGCAGGCATCAGATGTATAATAAATGAGTGCAGCCTAGTAGGACATGCAGCAGTGGGAACTGAACATCCATCCAGCACAGCCAGGAATTGGTGGGCATACCAGGGTTGTACGGCCAGGGCCGGTGCAAGGATTCCCCCCCCAGATATCAGTTGAGTCCCCCCCAAAGCCCCGACAGCATAGACATCTAATTTATGAGCTCTGCTGCCTCTCTGCAAAGAAACAGTCTCATCCATCTCCTTATCGGCTAGTTGCTGCTGTTCTGTCTGGCAATCCTCTCCCTGTCAAAGGCAGTGTGCTCTTGTCATAGAAATCCTGTCAGCTACAGGATTCCTGGACTTCCTGATTCCGAATCTCGGGCACGTCCACGCGCGCGGGCACGCGCGCGCGATGGCGAGCACGTGCGCGCGCGCGCTTAGCGGGGGCGCGCGCACGCTCCACAAAGCGCGCCAGAAGAGCTATTTAAACATGCCTGTGACAGACAGTCCCTGCTGTCTGCTCTACAGCGTGTAGTACCCAAAGAGACCTGATTCGTGTATTTACCTGTATCCGACCCGGCTTGCCTTGACCCTTCCAGTTTCCTGCCTGCCTCTGACCCCCGGCTTTGTTTGACCAATCTTCTGCCTGATCCTCCTGTACCTTGCCGTCAGCCAATACTACCGACCCGGCTTGTCCGACCAATCTCTCCAGTTGCTGTGTCCTGGTTCCAGTCCAGTCAGTCTCATCAGTTCCAGTCCAGCTGCTTGTTCCTAGTTCCAGTCCAGTTGCTGTGTCCTGGTTCCAGTCCAGTCAGTCTCATCAGTTCCAGTCCAGCTGCTTGTTCCTAGTTCCAGTCCAGTTGCTGTGTCCTGGTTCCAGTCCAGCCAGTCTCTTCAGTTCCAGTCCAGTTGCTGTGTTCCTGGTTCCGGTTCAGCCTGCCATACTTCCTGCGTGCCTGGATCCGTCCCAGTCTTCAGACTCTACTCTACCTTGATCCATCCTGCCAGGCACTCGTACCCCTTCTACCTCCGTGCCTCCTGTCTTCAGTACCAGGGGCCGCCGGTGGAAGCCGTAAGAGAGGCCTCCCTCTGCAGATCCGGGCTCGTCACCGTCAGGTACGTGACAGTAGCAGACAGCCATGTCTGAGCCCGGGCAGGGAGCCTCACCTATGGAGGAACTTTGTCGGCACCTGGCAGGTTTATCTGAAGCAGTCAAGAGTCTTCAACAAGGATACACCCGCTTGGAAGAACAAGTGCGGGTCCTCACCAATCCCTCTGCCATCCAGGAGGGGCCCCACGCCTCTGCTTCCACAGCCGGAACAAGTTCCTCGCCCACAGTGGTCATGCTTCCTCCTGAACCTAAGGTTCCTACACCCGAAAGATTTTCCGGGGATCGGAGCAAGTTTAGGGCCTTCCGGAATTCGTGTGAACTGTATTTTGCCCTACAGCCCCGTACCTTTTCTCTAGAGGCCACCAAGGTGGGCTTTGTGGTCTCTTTGCTCGCTGGAGACCCTCAGAGCTGGGCCCACCGTCTCTTTGAACAGAAGGATGTATCACTAAACAACCTCGCTGCTTTTTTCGATGCCTTGGCCCAGCTATACGAAGATCCCCAACTCTCAGTAACCGCAGAAGCCGCCTTGCGTTCCCTTCAACAAGGACGCAGACCAGCGGAAGACTATGTGGCAGAATTCAGGCGGTGGAGTGCGGATACCAATTGGAATGATGCCGCCCTCCGCCATCAGTTTCGTTTAGGACTTTCCGATTCCTTGAAGGACGAGTTAGCTAGAGTTGGCGTACCACAGACACTCAACCTGTTGATTGATCTAACCATCCAGATTGACCGACGTCTGAGGGAACGGAGGGCTGAGAGGACCACTGGCTTCTCCCGCCCAACCTGGATGCTTCCTCGGGCTCCTAGTCACCTGTACTCGGCTCCTGCTACACCTCCAACTCCCACATCTGACACGCCTGAACCAATGCAGCTCGGGCTCCTTCGTCCATCCCTCGCTCCTGAGGAACGCCAGCGCCGCCGAATAAATAATCTGTGCCTGTACTGCGGGGACCCCGGACATTTCGTTAGGACCTGTCCCCTGAAGCTTCGTAAGTTTCTTTCAGTTTCTTCTAACATGACTAACCTACAAGCCAAAACCACATCTCACCTTGCCCTCTCTGTTTCATTACAGCTCCCAGGAAGGACTTTGGAAGTACCCGCCATTATTGATTCCGGAGCATGCAGCTGCTTTATGGACTCAGCCTTTGCCATTAAACACCAAATTCCCCTTCGTACCAAGACCCACGGACTTCGTGTCCATCTGGCTGATGGTTCCGTCATTAAGTCCGGACCTGTGACCCAGGAGACCACTCCTATACCCGCTACCATCTTTACCACCTCTGGAACCCACCAAGAATGCTTGTGTCTGGACATCATCTCTTCCCCGTTGTTTCCCTTGATCCTTGGTATGCCTTGGTTACAAGCCCACAATCCCACTATCAACTGGACTACGGGAATAGTTGCCTTTCCTTCTTCCTATTGCCAACAGTCCTGTGGCTCATATAAACTTCCTGGGCCGGCCTCGTTACTATGCATTGACACCGAAGATGGCACCCGTCAATCCATCCCAGAAGTTTACCACGACTTTCTTGACGTATTTAGTAAACAAAAGGCAGAGACTCTACCACCCCATCGGGCCTACGATTGCCCCATCGACCTACTTCCTGGAGCAAAGATTCCGTTCGGTAGAGTCTTCCCTTTAACGGAGGTGGAACAAGGGGCTTTAAAAAGTTATGTTGATGAGAACTTGCAAAAAGGGTTCATCCGCCCTTCCACATCCCCAGCAGGCGCAGGCATCTTTTTTGTAGAGAAAAAGGACCACACCCTTCGACCTTGTGTGGATTACCGGGAATTGAATAAAATTACAGTAAAAAATCGCTACCCTCTCCCCCTGGTACCAGAGTTATTTCAGAGACTAGGTACTGCCACCATCTTTACCAAACTTGACCTCCGCGGAGCCTACAACTTGATCCGTATCAAGGAAGGTGACGAATGGAAGACCGCCTTTCGTACCCGGTATGGACATTTTGAGTACTTGGTAATGCCATTCGGGTTGTGTAACGCCCCTGCCACTTTCCAGTATTTTATCAACGATGTTCTACGGGACTTCCTAGACCTCTTTGTTATTGTTTATCTTGATGATATCTTAATTTTTTCTTCCTCCCTTGATTCTCATCGCAGACATGTCAAAAATGTGTTGGGTCGGCTCCGCCAGCATGGCCTGTATGCGAAGGCCGAAAAATGCGAGTTCGAGCAAGAGAGTATATCATTTCTGGGGTTAATCATTTCCAGCGAGGGCATCAAGATGGATCCTCAAAAGATCACCGCAATCCTGGACTGGCCAGAACCGGTGGACAAGAAGGGAATCCAACGTTTCGTTGGATTCGCCAACTTCTACCGCAAGATCATCAGGGGGTTTTCAGCTATTATCGCACCCATTACTCAACTCACCAAGCAAGGAACACGTTTTCACTGGTCTCCTGAAGCCCAAGAAGCTTTTGAACGCCTGAAGGCCCTTTTTACCTCAGCCTCTATCTTGAAACACCCAGACTCCTCACTACCATTCGTACTTGAGGTAGACGCCTCCGAAATAGCGGTAGGAGCAATACTGTCCCAAAGACAGGGAGTCAAAGCCTTGCTCCACCCAGTAGCCTTCTTCTCCCGCAAGCTTTCTGCAGCAGAGAGGAACTACGACGTGGGGGATCGGGAGCTACTAGCGATCAAGTCTGCACTAGAAGAATGGCGGTACCTGCTGGAGGGCGCGGCTCATCCGATCCTAATATTCACTGACCACAAGAACCTGGAGTACCTGAAAGCCGCGAGAAGATTGAATCCACGGCAAGCCAGGTGGGCACTCTTCTTCTCCCGGTTCTCTTTTCATGTTACCTATCGTCCTGGGGCCAAGAATATTAAGCCTGACGCCCTGTCTCGGATGTTCCATAAGTCCAAGGAGACTTCTCCGCCTGATACCATCCTTGCCCCCGGAAATTTCCTTCTTCTACAGGAGAACCTGTTCACTCAAATCAAACAAGCTTCCACCGGGCAGAGACAGTTCTCCGAGCCGGAATTGCAGGTTAAGGATGGACTATTGTGGTACCAAGACAGAATCTACGTACCTGAGAAACTAAGAGTAACCGCATTAGAACTCTGCCACGACCACGCCCTGGCCGGGCATTTTGGCGTTGCCAAGACCACTGACCTGGTACAGCGCACCTTTTGGTGGCCTCGAGTACGTGAAGACTGTAGGAGGTTTGTAGATTCTTGTACAACTTGTACCCGAAACAAGGGTTCCAGATCCAAGGCCTGGGGACTACTAAAACCCTTACCCGTTCCAGATAGGCCCTGGAGAATGTTGTCCATCGACTTCATTGTCGAGTTACCCCCGGCCGAGAACTATTCCACCATCTTCGTTATTGTAGACCGTCTGTCCAAGATGGCACACTTCATCCCTATGAAAGGGACTCCCTCCGCTCCTGAAACCGCACAGGTATTCATCAGAGAAATAGTCAGACTCCACGGGGTACCAGCCAATATTGTTTCCGATCGCGGGGTTCAATTTACCTCTCGATTCTGGAGATCCCTTTGCAAAACCTTGAAAATCGAATTATCGTTTTCCTCTGCTTACCATCCACAGACCAACGGACAGACGGAGAGAACGAATCAGACGCTCGAGCAATACCTGCGATGCTTCTCCTCTTTTGCTCAGGACAACTGGGTTTCCCTACTCCCGTTGGCCGAGTTTGCGTATAATAATTCCATCCACTCCGCTACCTGCCAGACTCCTTTCTTTGCAAACTATGGTGTTCATCCTACTTTTCTGCCTAACTCCCTTCCTGAGTGTCCTATACCTGCAGTCCAGGAAAAGTTAAATTTTTTCTCGGTCAATAACCAGCTTTTACAAGAGACCATGACCAAGACTCAAGAACGCAACAAGACAATTTATGACAAGAAGAGACGGGGTGAATTAGTGTTGGTACCCGGCGACCAAGTATGGCTATCTACCACAAACCTAAGAATGGCATGCCCTTCTAAAAAACTGGGCCCCAAATTTTTAGGTCCATTCCCTGTTAAGAGGAAAATTAATGAAGTAGCTTATGAATTGGAACTTCCTGACTCTCTTAGAATCCATCCAGTTTTTCATGTCTCTCTCTTAAAACCCACAGTCTCTAATCCGTTTCCAGATCGGAAGCCGGATCACCCTGATCCGATCATTATTGACGGTGAGCAGGAATTCGAAGTAGAAGCTATCATGGACTTCAGGAGAAGAAATAACCAGAACCAATTCCTAATTAAATGGAAGGGCTACGGACCCGAGGAAAACTCATGGGAACCCGAGGAGAATATCCATGCCAGGAGTTTGATACAGGCTTTCAAAAGGACTCACCCTGGAAGGTTCACCCGGCTGGGCATCCGGAGGCTGCCCCTTGGGGGGGGGCAATGTCATAGAAATCCTGTCAGCTACAGGATTCCTGGACTTCCTGATTCCGAATCTCGGGCACGTCCACGCGCGCGGGCACGCGCGCGCGCGCGATGGCGAGCACGTGCGCGCGCACGCGCTTAGCGGGGGCGCGCCAGAAGAGCTATTTAAACATGCCTGTGACAGACAGTCCCTGCTGTCTGCTCTACAGCGTGTAGTACCCAAAGAGACCTGATTCGTGTATTTACCTGTATCCGACCCGGCTTGCCTTGACCCTTCCAGTTTCCTGCCTGCCTCTGACCCCCGGCTTTGTTTGACCAATCTTCTGCCTGATCCTCCTGTACCTTGCCGTCAGCCAATACTACCGACCCGGCTTGTCCGACCAATCTCTCCAGTTGCTGTGTCCTGGTTCCAGTCCAGTCAGTCTCATCAGTTCCAGTCCAGCTGCTTGTTCCTAGTTCCAGTCCAGTTGCTGTGTCCTGGTTCCAGTCCAGTCAGTCTCATCAGTTCCAGTCCAGCTGCTTGTTCCTAGTTCCAGTCCAGTTGCTGTGTCCTGGTTCCAGTCCAGCCAGTCTCTTCAGTTCCAGTCCAGTTGCTGTGTTCCTGGTTCCGGTTCAGCCTGCCATACTTCCTGCGTGCCTGGATCCGTCCCAGTCTTCAGACTCTACTCTACCTTGATCCATCCTGCCAGGCACTCGTACCCCTTCTACCTCCGTGCCTCCTGTCTTCAGTACCAGGGGCCGCCGGTGGAAGCCGTAAGAGAGGCCTCCCTCTGCAGATCCGGGCTCGTCACCGTCAGGTACGTGACAGCTCTGCAGCAAGCAGCAGTGAGTATGCCAGGTTCTCACCTGATCTCCTGAGCTGACGGCACATCTCCTGGCCTGGGGACCGTGGCACTACTGCTTCCCATACTCTTCACACTCTCCTGCATAGGCTGCCGACCCGCCACTCCCCCTGCCGGCCCACCACTCTCCCTCCCGGTCCTGCCACAACACTACTCTCCCTCCCTTTCATGCCGGCCCACCACTCCCCCTCCCGGTCCTGCCGACCCACCACTCCCCCCCCGTTCCTGCTGGTCCACCACTGCCCCTCCCGTTCCTGCTGACCCACCACTCTCCCTCCTGGTCCAGCTGCCCCTGTGTTTCACTACTTTTGAGGTGGTTCTGCCCCACTAAACTGGCGGTCCTCTCCACTTTACTCTGCCATGTTTTTAGAACCTGTGCATACCTATCCCTCATCTTCGCCCTCCAGACCAGCTGCTACATCTCCTGGCAAAGGAGTCCCTGCACTGTGATCCTCCAGACTCCTCTCACTCCCTCTAGGATTAAAGGATACGTTTAACTCTATGGAAAAATTCATAAATGCACAGATTTTTGCATAAAAAAATGTGCATTTACTTTTTCCAGCAGGGGCCTGGAAAGCATTGCACCCATGATCAGTAAAGGTTCAGGTTTTTTTTTTAAATGTCATACTTACCTCCGCTGTGCATTTAGTTATGCACAGAGTGGCCCTTTTCTACGTCTTCTGGGGTCCCTCAGTGGCGCTCCTGGCTCCTCCTCTTCACGAGTGTCCCATCAGAGAAGCGCTCTCCTACGCAGTAGTGTATTTAGGTTTTGTGCTGCCCTAGGCCTGACTAAACTCGTGCACCCCCTAATTTAAATATGACCCACCCCTTCCTGCAAAGGCCACACCCCTTGCAGTTTAAGACCCACCCTAAAAATTTTGTGTGGGGACACTAGTTATGAGGGCCTGGGGGGCAATGGATTCCCTTAATTTGCATAGATTTCCTCTCACTTCCTGTTTGGCTATGGGGCAGGAAGTTAAGGGAAATTTCTGCAATGGGACAGGGATGGTAAAAAATAAACTGTCCTGGGCTATAACCCTCCCTTACTTTATCCAAAATGAAAAAAAAAAGTGTTGCCTATAGTTCTACGTTAAGCACAAATTTCTGATAATTTTATGGAGAGGACTAAGAAGATATGACCATGCCAATGGTGCAGCAGAAAACATATAGCACAGTGAGGAGGGTTTGTGGTCCAGGGTGATAGGACAGTCAAAATTAGAAAATTAGAAGCACCGCCCCCCCCCACAGTTGTGGAATGCTGGCCGCCCGCATACCGGAAGCAGTGCGGCTGCTTTATGGGAGCGCTAGAATAATTTACCTCTCTGCCCAGTCCGCCTCATAA
Source organism: Rana muscosa (assembly GCA_029206835.1). Lineage (NCBI taxonomy): Eukaryota > Metazoa > Chordata > Amphibia > Anura > Ranidae > Rana > Rana muscosa. Next base: position 31,298 of record JARGYO010000410.1, read on the forward strand.
GACTGGAGCTACACTAACAGTGTAGCGCAAGTCGGCGGGGACTCTTTCCGTGCTGCCCCCCTGCAAAGTGCTGCCCTAGGCCTGGGCCTTGTTGGCCTAGGCCAGGATACAGCGTTGCTCCTACGGGACACCAATGCGGGCACGCTCCTGTGTTCTGCTGCATCTGTTGACACAGACAGCAGGACTCGGCTCCGCCCCCCAGCAGCCGCATCATTGGATTTGATTGACAGCAGCGGGAGGCAATGGCTACGCTGATATCATTCTATCCAATCAGGACACGAGACCCCAGCCGGAGATGGTGTGCTCGTTCCCGTCATGGGAATTACGGGGCTCAGGTAAGTATAAGGGGGGCTCGGGGGCGCTGCTGCAATAAAGAAGGTTTCCTGAGGGTTTAAAACCCCTTTAAGTCCATACCACGGATTGAAAGCCGGAATACATGTCCATGGACTACGGGAGCACTCATCAGCACCCCTGTGGCCCATTGATAACTACAAGCCCATATGCCATGGTGGAAGATGGTACTTAAGGGTTTATTCATTCAAAGGAATCTGTAAATGAATGACGCATTTATGTGGGTGGAGCACCGTACAGCCATGCTCTTTTAAAAAAGTGACAGTGGGTGCCTCTGTACACTGCCATGCAAACTGCTATCCTCTGTCCTGCTGACCCTTTCTACACTGGCCTGCTCATCTCCCATCCTCTGCCCTCTCACAATTTATACTGCACCCCAACATCGGACAGGTTAGATCTGGCCCTGTGCCTTCCGCCTGCTTTGTGATGGCAGATTAAGCAAACTAAAATGTCCATGTTGTGCCCGGTAGGATAGAGAGTGCAGTGTTAGGAAATGAAAAACTGGTGTTTTAAAAGTACAAATACCCAACAAGTGGCTGAGGATTTGGATTTTAAAAAAAATAATTCAGGAATTAAAGAAAAAAAAAAGTACATTCTTAAGTGGATGCGGCATCACTCTGATACTGCATCTATCACCTGCTGGCTCCCCACTAAGAGCTGAGTGATCAAACACCGCTGATCACTCAGTTCTCCCCTCTGCTCTGAGCAGAGAGCTGTGACTGTCATGCCCCGTACACACGACCCGTTTTCCTGTTGGAAAAAGTCAGATGAGAGCTTTTGGTCAGGAATCCCGACCGTGTGTATGCTCCATCAGACTTTTTCCAACAGGAAAATTGCTGGAAAAAGATAAAGAGCAGGATCTCTTTTTTCCCGTCAGGAAAAAAACTGTTCAGAATTTCTGCTCGTGTGTACAAATCCCAACTCGCAAAATTCCTACGCATGCTCGGAAACACTTCAAACAGTTTCTTGGCTCGTCGTAGTCTTTTACATCACTGCGTTCTTGGCAGTCAAAAGTTCATTGAACTTTTGTGTGACCGCGTGTATGCAAGGCAGGCTTGAGAGGAATTCCGTCGGGAAAACCATTGTTTTTTTTTCCCACGGGAAAACGGCTCGTGTGTACAGGGTATTAGTCACTCTCTGCTCTATCCCTCCAATGCTCACTGGAGCACTGAGCTGTGGAGGGGGTGGGGCTCAAGTTCTTGGCAGAACGCTGAGAGGCTGAGCCAGCTACTGGTCAGGCATCTGGGTGGATCCCAACTTTAATCTTCCTAGAGTCTGTACCAGCTCTGTGATATCAGCTGACAGCGGAATTCAGACCTGTTGGCTAAATCTGAGTCCTAGGAGTGCAGAACAAATTGCACTCCTGTGATCCATAGGAGAAGTACAGCCAAATGAGCTTTGAGCGTACATCTTCTTTAGCTCTGGTTCACACTTGTGCAGACGGGAAGCCTATTCATTTGAATGGCTGCCGTGCCTGTATTTTCCTCAAAAAAGGTGCCTGCACTTTTTAAAGATGCAGTGGCAGGGAAAAAAGCATGGTCTTTTTGGCCATGTGATTTTCCTGTGGTTTCCGCAAATGCAGCATTGGCTGAGATGTGTGGGGGAGGGGGTGCCATTCATTCTACACATCTCATAAGTGCAGCGCAATTTAGCTGCAGGTGGTTGTGGAAAAATATGTGATTTCTGCAACCCCAACCAGCCTGCACAGCGTGAGCCAATAATAACTTCTGTGAGAGGTGCCATGAGACCCCTTTCACACTGGGGAGGTTTGCAGGCGCTGGAACACTAAAAATAACATCTGTGAAGCGCCCTGAAACAGCCGCTGCTGTCTCTCCAGTGTGGTTTGAACCCTTTCTCAGCCGCTAGAAGGGGGTAAAAGTGCCCCGCCAGCGGCCGAATAGCGCCGCAAAATTGACGGTAAAGCGCCGCTAAAAAAAGCAGCGCTTAACCGCCGACACACCCACCGCCCCAGTGTGAAAGGGGCCTAAGTGCTGCCAGGATTTTGTGTAAAGACTGTTCTGGTACAAAATTAGTTAACAGAAAGAAGTTGTATGTAGCGGAGTAGCCTTACTTACAGTGTCTGAGGGGGTGGAGATGCCAAGGTATGCAGCATGCAATCTGTGTGTGCTCCAGAGATCCTGAGGACTTTGCTGAGAAGAGGCCAGTGCAGCAGAAGATAGTTGAGGTGGAGTTTTGATAGAAGAGTGAGCAAACCCATCTTCAGGAGCTGTGTCTCTGCTTGGTGACTGCACTGCTCCCCTTTCTCTCTTGTTATGCCTGGGTGCAGTGATTGGTGGGTACAGCTGGTCTCTCTATATGTGCTGCTCTGTAGGGGGAGGTCAGTAGTTCCCCAGGGAAGGATGCAGGACAGAAATGTTGATCTCTAATATGGATATCCAAGACACGCCCCCAGGGTTTCCGATTTGACTGCCTGAGTAGCGAGAGTGAATGGAGCTGTCAAGTCCAACCTCGGATGTCGGGGTGGGCGGGGCCAATATGCGGAGCTCCGCCCCTTCTTCAGACAGCCAGTGCATACACAAATAGCCTGTTTATGCATTGGTGGGCGGGGAGGAAGGTGGCAGGGTGCAGGACCAATTGTAACTAGTGTATATGTACCCACAGCGGTGTCCGCTGTGGGTACATATACAGTACGCTAGTTACAATTGGTCCTGCCCCTGCCACCTTCCTTCCCTGCCGGCTATTTGTTTATGCACGGTCTGACTGACAGAGGGGGCGGAGCTTTGCATATCGGCCCCGCCCATCCCGACATCTTACCTTGGATTTGACAGCTCCAATCACTCTCAGTGTCCCTGCGGCCGTTCGCTCCCGGCTTACCCACCAATCCAAACCACGCTGGATGGATATTTTCATTGCTGCATGTCCTGCTAGGGCTAGGCTGTCAGCAGAAAGTATAGGCACCCTCCTGAATCCGGGGACAGATCCGGGGACAGACGTGGTCCGGGGACAGTGTCCTCAATCCGGGGACTGTCCCTAGAAACCGGGGACGTCTGGTCACCCTAGCATACAGTGCCGGACCTTCAGAGCCTGTGCCATAAACAGTGGCTCCCCACGCGCATGTGTGGGAGTGATGTCATCACGCCCCCAGCTACTCATGTAGCCGGAGAACTTGAACCCAGAAGGAGGACTGGGTGGAGATGGAAGAACCTTCAGCGGTGACAGCGTGGCGCTGGAGGGCTTCGTTCTAAGGTAAGTCATAATGTGCTAGTGTGTGCTGCATACTAGCACATTTTGACATTGCCATGCAGGGTGTGTTTTTTTTAACAATTCCGGTTTACTACCTCTTTAAAGAGGAACTCTCACTTGGGTTGTACATTTTGTGTTTTGTTATTTCTTTCTGCCTGTGGCGCCAGGGCTTGGGAGCTGACTGACAAAGTTTTCCCTTCCCCCCCCTCTTGTACCCGGGGTCATAGGTTTCCCATGATCTGCTGGTTTCTTCCACCGGTGCACTGTTATTGCCTTTTCATTGTATATCTATGTAATTCTGTTTATGCTAAAGTTGCAATTTGGGGAATACCCATAGTCTACATTTTCTTTCCCTTGTTAACCCAAGAATCTCCACTATAATATCCATTTGCAAACTCTGATATTTCTTTGGTGTCTTTGTATTATCTCTTTGAAAAATGTCAGAACCCAGGGTGACAGAGGGGTCAGGAGGCTTGCAAGGTCAGGGCAACCTCTGGGGGCAGTCATCTTCCAGGGGCTCCTATGAGGGTGGTGCTAGACTAACAATTGGAAAAATTAACATAGCTGTATAACACATATAGAGAAGTCAGATACTTATTTTTTCCAATTTTAGTTAATTTCTGTGGAGTGTGTGGGCCAATTATAACCCAACACAGGGTACCCGCTAATATAAAGATGATGCTTCTGATGATCTCAAAACAAGCAAGTTGCATGTCACTTCAACCTAGAACAGGGAAGAGAGTGTGTGGGCAACTAAAACTTTTTGCTGTTAAAAGGTGAGGATTCTGATGAGCTCAGAATAAACTAGCTGCATGCCACCTGATCCTAGAACAGTGGATATGCTGTGTTGGCCACATATAACCCAACCCAGGACAGAGGCTGAAAAAGGTGATGAGCTCAGAATAAACAATCTGTTTGTCACCTGACACTAAAACAGTGGAAAGAGTTTGATGGTCAACTATAACCCAACCCAGGGCAGAAGTATATATATAGGTGATGATTCTGATGAACTCAGAGCAAACAAGCTGCATGTCACCTGATTCTAAAACATTGGATAGGCTGTGTAGACCACATATAACTCAACCCAGGGTGCGACTTGGCTGACATCTGCTTCTTCATGCACAGATGTCTATGCAAATCGTACCCGACATTGCCAAAAATAGTGCAGGAACTTTCTTCCAATTTGTGCGGCACCGCAAAGTCGGCGTCGTACCAATTTGAACAGTTTCCAAAAACACCTGAAGCTCAAACCAGTTCTGGAGCTTTTTTTTTTTTAGGCAGATTTGGGCGTTTTTCAGTTTTTTACATTGGTGACCATTTGACCTGTACAAAATCGCAGCAAAAACACGTAAAAATCGCGGTAAAATCGTGCGACCTTCTGCCTGAAATCGCTATGCTCAGGTGTGAATGGGGCCTTAGTGCTTCTTTGTGGAGGTCGATGGTAAGTGCACCTTTTTTAAATGTTTGGGTCAATGGTGTGTGTGCCTAATTCTCAAGGTTTTTTTTTTTAACATGCACTATATTGTAAGAAGTATTGGGACACCTGCCTTTACACACACATGAACTTTAATGGCATCCCAGTCTTAGTCTGTAGGATTCAATATTGAGTTGGCCCACCCTTTGCAGCTATAACAGCTTCAACTTTTCTAGGAAGGATGTCCACAAGGTTTAGGAATGTGTCTATGGGAATGTTTGACCGTTCTTCCAGAAGCGCATTTGTGAGGTCAGGCACTGATGTTGGACGAGAAAGCCTGGCTTGTCGTCTCTGCTCTAATTCATCCCAAAGGTGTTCTATCGAGTTGAGGTCAGGACTCTGTGCAGGCCAGTCAAGTTCCTCCCCCCCAAACTGGCTCATTCATGTCTTTATGGACCTTGCTTTGTGCACTGGTGCACAGTCGTGTTGGAATAAGAAGGGACCATCCCCAAACTGTTCCCACAAAGTTGGGAGCATGAAATTGTTTAAAATGTCTTGGTATGCTAATGCCTTAATGGTTCCCTTCACTGAAACTAAGGGGCTAAGCCCAACCTCTGGAAAAACAACCCCACACTGTAATCCCCCCTCCACCAAATGATTTGAACCGGTGCACAAAGAAAGGTCCGTAAAGACATGGATGAGTGAGTTTGAGGTGGAGGAACTTGATTGGCCTGCATAGAGTCCTGACCTCAACCCGATAACACCTTTGGGATGAATTGGAGCGGAGAGTGTGAGCCAGGCCTTCTCGTCCAACATCCGTGCCTGACCTCACATTCCCATAGACACATTCCTATACCTTGTGGACAGCCTTCCCAGAAGAGTTGAAGCTGTTATAGCTGCAAAAGGTGGGCTAACTCAATATTGAACCCTATTGACCAAGACTGGGATGCCATTAAAGTTCATGTGCGTGTAAAGGCATGTGTCCCAATACTTTTGACAATATATAGGGTATAAAAAAGGATCTTGGTAAGTTGGACATTTTTACAATGCAGAACCGGGGCAATGTAGGAGGAAATGTAGACTATGGGTATTCCCCAAATTGCAACTTTAGCATAAACAGAATTACATAGATATACAATGAAAAGGCAATAACAGTGAACCGGTGGAAGAAACCAGCAGATCATGGGAAACCTATGACCCCGGGTACAAGAGGGGGGAAGGGAAGTCAGCTCCCAAGCCCTGGCGCCACAGGCAGAAAGAAATCACAAAACACAAAATGTACAACCCGAGTGAGAGTTCCTCTTTAAAGAGGTAGTAAACCGGAATTGTTAAAAAAAAAACACCCTGCATGGCAATGTCAAAATGTGCTAGTATGCAGCACACACTAGCACATTATGACTTACCTTAGAACGAAGCCCTCCAGCGCCATGCTGTCACCGTTGAAGGTTCTTCCATCTCCACCCAGTCCTCCTTCTGGGTTCAAGTTCTCCGGCTACATGAGTAGCTGGGGGCGTGATGACATCACTCCCACACATGCGCGTGGGGAGCCACTGTTTATGGCACATGCTCTGAAGGTCCGGCACTGTATGCTAGGGTGACCAGACGTCCCCGGTTTCTAGGGACAGTCCCCGGATTGAGGACACTGTCAGTGGTCCACCGGATCTGTCCCCGGATTCAGGAGGGTGCCTATACTTTCTGCTGACAGCCTAGCCCTAGCAGGACATGCAGCAATGAAAATATCCATCCGGCGTGGTTTGGATTGGTGGGCAAGCCGGGAGCGAACGGCCGCAGGGACACTGAGAGTGATTGGAGCTGTCAAATCCAAGGTAAGATGTCGGGATGGGTGGGGCTGATATGCAAAGCTCTGCCCCCTCTGTCAGTCAGCCCGTGCATAAACAAATAGCCGGCAGGGAAGGAAGGTGGCAGGGGCAGGACCAATTGTAACTAGCGTACTGTATATGTACCCACAGCGGACACCGCTGTGGGTACATATACACTAGTTACAATTGGTCCTGCACCCTGCCACCTTCCTCCCCGCCCACCAATGCATAAACAGGTTATTTGTGTATGCACTGGCTGTCTGAAGAAGGGGGCGGAGCTCCGCATATTGGCCCCGCCCACCCCGACATCCGAGGTTGGACTTGACAGCTCCATTCACTCTCACTACTAGTGATGGAAAGTCCGGATCTTTTAACTGAATCGGTTCATTTCGATTCACTCACTGAAATGAACCGATTCAATGAATCGATTCTTCGGTTTTTTGGTTCACTTGCTGAACCTACTGACAAGCAAGTGAACCAAAGCTCTCACTCAACCTTCTTAAATTAGAATCAATAGAATGATTCTCCACAGAAGGTTGGCAGGTCCTGGGGACATTTACTTGTATTTAGTTTCTTGCTCAGAGCACAAGCAAATTTGTCAGATTAGCCAGCGTCATCAATTTTGGTGACGCGCAAAAAGCTGTGTAAATGAAAAGCGGGTTTTTGTGCATGTGAACCTCATTCTGATGGGCCAACTTCACAGTTAACATTGCTAGCCATCATATTTTTCCTAGCGCATGCACAGGAAAAATTATCGGATTTTACTACCGCGGGCGGGCGAAGTACCCATGGTAGTAAAATCCAATCGTTGGGCTCCTTTCACACTTGTGCGACTTTAAAGTCGTGCAATTTTTGCCACGATTTTTACCGTGACTTTGATGCGAGTTGAAGCAATACCTATGTAATCTTGAGGTCTCTGCCTCAAGTCGGATCAAAATCAGACAAAAGTAGTGCAGTGACTACTTTGAAGTCGCTGCGACTTGAAGACGCACAGATATGGATGGTACTCATTGGAAACCATGGAAATCAGTTATACAGCTACTAAATTAGACACATGTCCCAGAAGGGATGTTTGTCCCTTTTAACATGCATATCTCCTTTAGGATAAGCCAACTAAATACTAAAGGGTTAAAGAATAAGGCTAGGTTCACACTGCTGTGATGTCAGAGTTCGCATTTGATCCGCACTGCAGTGCATATCACATGCGATCTCTGTGCGGTGCGATTTCAGCCATACAAATGGTATGGCTGAATTCGCATCAAACTCGCACAGGACACTTTTTTTGTCCGCAGCAGAATCGGATAGCATGGGTGTTCACACCCATGCGATCCGATTCCTGTCCGAGTTTGCAGATCGCACTGCGATCTGCAAACTGATTTGGGGGTGTCATTAACTTTATTGACACTCCCAGCAGTTCACACAGAGCAGTGTGAACTGCCGCCGGAAAGCCTGCGATGCGGGAACCCGCAGTGGATTCGCAGCGTTCCCGCATCGCAGCAGTGTGAACCTAGCCTTATTCTGAATGAGGATATCTTCTTATCCTGACTCTGTCCTCTATGTCTTTGTAGCGGCCTCACCCTCTCTCCAACTTCTTCATCTGTTATACACCAACTCATGTCTAGGGGTTTCTGAGTTGTGAGAGTGAGATGCGCCACGGCCCATGTCCTCCCCATTACAGTAGGGAGGTGAAGGCCACTTCCTGATGTTTCCTCGGGCCAATGTGTTCTGTGAATGTACCGAGTCTGTACTGACAAGCTCACCAGCCTCCCCTTTGGTTCTAGTAACTGGAGTTCACACACCGGAGAAAGGTCCAACACTTGTTTATTCGACACTCCAATATGCAAAGCACAGTTACAGTTCTTTTGCAGTACAGGTTAGGACCTATAACCTTTTCAACGGTGGGACGAGCAGATCAAGGCACTTCTTAACGCTTAAGTTCTATGCCACTGTACTATGACCAGCGGCGTCTAAGCCAATCCGGCTGTTGCAGAGCAGAAAAGATGGGGTCTCTTCCAGCAACCCCTATGAACAGCAATGGAGCCCTCTTCGATGCGCTGTGGCCCCTATCAGAGGGATGTGTCCCCCCAAGAGAGTTCCCAGAGGCCCACTGTCACCGGGTCGGTGCTGCTCCGGGTCTCCAGTGGGTAACCTCTCCGGCCTCCTCACCTCAGGTACGAGTCCCTCCGCTCAGGGACCCTCGGACAGTCCACCCTAGCGGGACCCAGTCGAAGGTACTGGGCCCCAGGCCTCCTCGATAGTACCTCACCCCAGGCTAAAGGTGCCTGGGATGGACGCCAACACGACTCCGGACCAGGCCATGGGCACCTGTACCAGACTCCTAGATCTCCCGCACCCAGGCCTAAGGTGCCTGGGTGCGGGCCGCAGCCCTCCTCCTCCGAGGACCTCCTTCTCTGCAACCCGATGATGACGACCGCGACCACCTCGTGGTAAGCGCGTCTCCACCTTTTATCTCCTCCCTTCAACGGCCCGGCGGGTTCCCCGCCCCAGCCATACCATCTCCGGGAAGAGACCAAACAGGGAGCACTGCAGGGGATGATTCTACCTGAAGCCTGTGGGTACCCCGCCACCCACAGGCAAAGGAGAATATTACATCCTCCAATCCTCCACGAAACAAAAAGGGGTCTGAATCCTAACACAATTATACACCTGGGTTACACTATTGCCCAGGTGTATCCCATCAATTTGAGGACCCCGCTACATCTTTAAGGCTAGGTTCACACTGCTGCGATGCGGGAACGCTGCGAATCCACTGCGGGTTCCCGCATCGCAGGCTTTCCGGCGGCAGTTCACACTGCTCTGTGCGAACTGCTGGGAGTGTCAATTAAAAGTTAATGACACCCCCAAATCAGTTTGCAGATCGCAGGGCGATCTGCAAACTCGGACAGGAATCGGATCGCATGGGTGTGAACACCCATGCGATCCGATTCTGGTGCAGACAAAAAAAGGGTCCTGTGCGAGTTTGATGCAAATTCAGACATACGATTTGTATGGCTGAAATCGCATGTGATTATGCACTTGCAGTGCGGTGCGGATCACATGCGAACTCTGACATCGCAGCAGTGTGAACCTAGCCTTAAGCAGTCTGTAGTGTATTGCTGCTACCTGTTTTAGTGTATTCTACTGGTGATGACTCAGGGTTCTTTCAGTGTACTGTATTCTAACAACTCATGATTCTTTAACTCGGTAACTGGTATGATTCTTTAACTCGGTGTACTGTGTGTGCACTCCTCACTCTATCCAGTTCCTGAGTGTCACTGTACCTACTGCCTTGAGCATGCTGATTGGTTGTAGGGAGGGGCCGAGCTCTCTCACTCTAGGATCATATTACCAGGCCTGTTCTGCTATGCTATGTAATGAGTGCATACAAGTGAACTGTTTCAAACCAATCAGTTCACTCAGATGAATCGATTCATCCAGTTCACTGAAAAGAACCGATTCAAAAGAACGATTCGTTCATGAACTGGACATCACTACTCACTACTCAGGCAGTCAAATCGGAAACCCTGGGGGCGTGTCTTGGATATCCATATTACAGATCAACATCTCTGTCCTGCATCCTTCCCTGGGGAACTACTGACCTCCCCCTACAGAGCAGCACATATAGAGAGACCAGCTGTACCCACCAATCACTGCACCCAGGCATAACAAGAGAGAAAGGGGAGCAGTGCAGTCACCAAGCAGAGAAACAGCTCCTGAAGATGGGTTTGCTCACTCTTCTATCAAAACTCCACCTCAACTATCTTCTGCTGCACTGACCTCTTCTCAGCAAAGTCCTCAGGATCTCTGGAGCACACACAGATTGCATGCTGCATACCTTGGCATCCCCTCCCCCTCAGACACTGTAAGTAAGGCTACTCAGCTACATACAACTTCTTTCTGTCAACTAATTATGTACCAGAACAGTCTTTACACAAAATCCTGGCAGCACTTAGGCCCCTTTCACACTGGGCAGTGGGTGTGTCGACGCTTTTTTTAGCGGCGCTTTACCGTCAATTTTGCGGCGCTATTCGGCCGCTAGCGGGGAGCTTTTACCCCCTACTAGCGGCTGAGAAAGGGTTCAAACCACACTGGAGAGACAGCAGCGGCTGTTTCAGGGCGCTTCGCAGGTGCTATTTTTAGCATTATAGCACCTGCAAACCTCCGCAGTGTGAAAGGGGTCTTATGGCACCTCTCACAGAAGTTAATTTTTGGCTCACGCTGTGCAGGCTGGTTGGGGGTTGCAGAAATCACATCTTTTTCCACAACCACCTGCAGCTAAATTGTGCTGCACTTATGAGATGTGCAGAATGAATGGCACCCCCCTCCCCCACACATCTCAGCCAATGCTGCATTTGCGGAAACCACAGGAAAATCACATGGCCAAAAAGACCATGCTTTTTTCCCTGTCACTGCATTTTTAAAAAGTGCAGGTACCTTTTTTGAGGAAAATACAGGCACGGCAGCCATTCAAATGAATAGGCTTCCCGTCTGCACAAGTGTGAACCAGAGCTAAAGAAGAATTACGCTCAAAGCTCCTATGGCTGTACTTCTCCTAACATGGCAGCATACATGTGATTAGTATGCTGCGATGGATTTGTACCAGGAAAAGAGAATAACAGTAAGTATTTTGATACAATTTTCCCCCAGTCGTCTTCCAGGTCAGCCCTTGAGATGGAGCTCCTCACACACAGGAAACACATTGCCTTCATTTCTTTAAGACGTGGTCCCTGGTCAGTCTTAGGGGTTGATTTACTAAAGGAAAATCCACTTTGCACTTGAAAGTGCACATGGAAGTGCAGTCGCTGTAGATCGCTGTAAATCTGAGGGGAAGCTCTGAAATTAGGGGAAGCTCTGCTGATTTTATCATCCAATCATGTGCAAGCTAAAATGCTGTTTTTTATTTTCCTTGCATGTCCCCCTCAGATGTACAGCATCTGCACTTCCATGTGCACTTTGCGTGCACTTTCAAGTGCAAAGTGGATTTTCCTTTAGTAAATCAACCCCTTAGTGTTTCCTCAAATTTCAAATTTTCGCTCTTTTTTCGCTTATATCGCAAAAAAAAAAAAAACGTAGTCGTGAATAAATACCACCAAAAGAAAGCTCTATTTGTGTGAACAAAATGATAAAAATTTCATTTGGGTACAGTGTAGCATGACCACGCAATTGTCATTGAAAATGCGAGAGCGCTGAAAGCTGAAAATTGGTCTGGGAAGGAAGGGGGCGAAAATGCCCAGTATTGATGTGGTTAATGGCTGTCAAGTTGGGGCAGAGGACCAGATTTTTCCACTGCTGCAATTAAGGAACACTTACAGACCTAGTTCTTCCACCAGGCTGTGACGGGACAATGAAAGAGAAGTAGCAGACTGATGAACTCATCTCTCTTTCACTCTTCTCTCTCCTCCTATCAACATGGTCCGTTTTAGTCCATGTGCACTGTAGGGTAACTGATGGACTGCTTGTGCTGTGTATCCCTCCCACATTCTAAGCTCTGCGGTACAGGGATTGTAAGAGGCCGATACCAATTCAAATTCAGGTGCTTGCGCTGCTTGCATTTAGAAATTACATGATGTGTTACAGAATTTAGAACTGAGTTAATCTGTGTCTGTTATATCGGCCTGAAGTTCAGCTTTGCCAAATTTAAATGTATTATTATTATACACGGTTTATATAGCGCCAGCAGTTTGCACAGCACCTTACAACATGAGGGCAGACAGTACAGTTTCAATACAGGAGAAATCAGAGCCCTGCTCCTTAGAGCTGACAATCTATTAGATTTTGATAATTATGTTTACATATATTTTACTGCACCACAGACAATTATTTTTGTATCCAACATGTTAAGATGAATGCAAAGGTGATATAGCCAATTGTTTGCTATATTGCATTTGCCATCATGGGACATTTCTTAATGAAGTTTGCTTTGAGCTTTGTTCCATCTAGTGCTCAGCATGGGGATTATGACATAATTTCCTGATTGCAAAATAACACTGAGAGACCACTACTGAATGCAGGGGATTGTGGGACATATAGTCTGCAGAGCCAGGATTTCAATGGATTCAATGCCTGTTCCGGGACACCCTACCAGGATTGGTGAGTGGGCAGAAGCCCACCCATAAGTATTACATACAGACACCATTACACAATCTTTTCTACATCAAAGGCCCTCTGCTGGGAAACATCTTGCTTATGCTCTTCACCTTTGCTGGTCACCATTGGACAGCAACATCTTTTGGGCCCCTTCATAGCTTGCTGAAGATTCTGGACACCCTTACTTCAAGGACTCCGCCACCCAAATGAATCACAACACCTGTTTACCTTAAAGTAGTAGTAAACTTTGTTCTACCACTTGTAGCTACAGGCAAGCCTATAGTAAGGCTTACCTGTAGGTACTGTGAATATCTCCTAAACTTGCACAGTTTAGGAAATATTCAGAGTGCATGCAGCCGGTGATGTTACCGGTGCATGCACTCTGATGGTCCCGCATACAGTAAGGTGACCAGATTTTTAAAATGAAATCCAGGGACATTTAAAAAAATATTTTTTATTGGCAAATGGTAAACTATTTTATAGGAATATTTTCCTAAATGATATATGCAGTGTATGTGTTTATGGAATGATTGAATGATATATATGTTGTTTCTCACATTTCCTCCATGAGATAAAAAAAAAAGATACTTCTTAGAATTTTTGGGGATATGACTACTAAATGTTAAGAAGATAAGATTGGAGGGAGGGATAGAGCAGCTAAATTAAAATCCAATCTGGGTAGGGGTGGCTCCAGACAATTTATTTTTGGAGGTGCTATGGTAGTGTTTGAGGTAAAAGTGAGGGTGCTAATGCGGTGTGCTACCTGTGGGCGTGGCCAGCAAGCTGCCGTGGTCAGAAAGTGGAGGATTCTTCATGGCGTACAATGGTGATCAGTATATCCTGGCCTCTGTATACCAATAAAAAGACAAAAAAATGTAACACAACTCTACACTTCCTTTATACATTTCTACAAATGGACTTATAAGTGCAATGGTAAAACCTATAAAATAATATCCAGTTCAAATCAACCAATGTATTGCAATATGAATATAGTAGTGATGTGTCACCCCCTCTGCAAAAACATTTTTGATAAATTGCAGAGCTTCAATGTGCAAATAATGGTGAAACCCCCTACATACAATAATTATAACAGAGATGCAAATCAAGCAGTGTATTAGAACATAGTAGTGATGGTCTCACCCTCTCTGCAAAAGGTAAGAAATATTGCAGAGCTGCAAATGTGCAAGTCGTGGTGAAATCCCCTATAAATAATCATATTAATAAAGTGTAAAATATGTACATCAATTGTACATTTTATTTGATTTTATATATAGGGGGTTTCACCATTATTTAGACATTGAAGCTCTGCAGTTTCTCTAAATATTTTTACAGAGGGGGTGACCCCATCACTACTATATTCATGGTTCAGGGCACAGGAGGATGCTACGTGCAGGGGGATGCTACAAGCAGGCTTCAGGGGGATGCTACGCGCAGGCTTCAGGGGGATGCTACGCGCAGGCTTCAGGGGGATGCTACGCGCAGGCTTCAGGGGGATGCTACGTACATAGTGCAGGGCTCAGGGGGATGCTACGTACAGAGTGCAGGGCTCAGGGGGATGCTACGTACAGAGTGCAGGGCTCAGGGGGATGCTACGTACAGAGTGCAGGGCTCAGGGGGATGCTACGTACAGAGTGCAGGGCTCAGGAGGATGCTACATACAGATTGCAGGGCTCAGGCATGCATTACATACAGTGTGCAAAAGTCAGGAGTGTGTTGTACAGAGTGCAAGGTTCAGTAGTGCATTATCTACATAGTGAAGGTTCAGGAGGAGGCTATGTACAGCGTGCAAGGTTCAGGAGTGCATTACATACAGAGTGCAAGGCTCAGGAGGATGCTACCTGCAGAGCTCAGGAGGATGCTACCTGCAGGGTGCAGGAGGATGCTACCTGTAGGGTGCAGGGCTCAGGAGGATGCTACCTGCATGGTTCAAGGCACAGGAGGATGCTATGTGCAGGGGGATGCTACGCGCAGGCTTCAGGGGGATGCTACGCGCAGGCTTCAGGGGGATGCTACGCGCAGGCTTCAGGGGGATGCTACGCGCAGGCTTCAGGGGAATGCTACGCGCAGGTTTCAGGGGGATGCTACGCGCAGGTTTCAGGGGGATGCTACGTACATAGTGCAGGGCTCAGGGGGATGCTACGTACAGAGTGCAGGGCTCAGGGGGATGCTACGTACAGAGTGCAGGGCTCAGGGCGATGCTACGTACAGAGTGCAGGGCTCAGGAGGATGCTACGTACAGATTGCAGGGCTCAGGCATGCATTACATACAGTGTGCAAAAGTCAGGAGTGTGTTGTACAGAGTGCAAGGTTCAGTAGTGCATTATCTACATAGTGAAGGTTCAGGAGGAGGCTACGTACAGCGTGCAAGGTTCAGGAGTGCATTACATACAGAGTGCAAGGTTCAGGAGTGCGTTGTACAGAGTGCAAGGTTCAGGAATTAGATAAACTGCAAAGACACCAATTAAGTAAACTTCTCTTCAAAAATCTTTATTACCAGCATACAGGAGCCGAGGCAAGAATGCAGGCATCAGATGTATAATAAATGAGTGCAGCCTAGTAGGACATGCAGCAGTGGGAACTGAACATCCATCCAGCACAGCCAGGAATTGGTGGGCATGCCAGGGGTGTACGGCCAGGGCCGGTGCAAGGATCCCCCCCCCCAGATATCAGTTGAGTCCCCCCCAAATGCCCGACAGCATAGACATCTTATTTTCTGAGCTCTGCTGCCTCTCTGCAAAGAAACAGTCTCATCCATCTCCTTATCGGCTAGTTGCTGCTGTTCTGTCTGCCAATCCTCTCCCTGTCAAAGGCAGTGTGCTCTGCAGCAAGCAGCAGTGAGTATGCCAGGTTTTCACCTGATCTCCTGAGCTGACGGCACATCTCCTCGCCTGGGGACCGTGGCACTACTGCTTCCCAGACTCTTCACACTCTCCCTGCATAGGCTGCCGACCCGCCACTCCCCCTGCTGGCCCACCACTCTCCCTCCCGGTCCTGCCACAACACTACTCTCCCTCCCTTTCCTGCCGGCCCACCACTCCCCCTCCCGGTTTTGCCGGCCCACCACTCCCCCTCCCGGTCCTGCCAGCCCACCACTCCCCCCCCCCGTTCCTGCTGGCCCACCACTCCCCCTCCCGTTCCTGCTGACCCACCACTCTCCCTCCTGGTCCAGCTGCCCCTGTGTTTCACTACTTTTGAGGTGGTTCTGCCCCACTAAACTGGCGGTCCTCTCCACTTTACTCTGCCATGTTTTTAGAACCTGTGCATACCTATCCCTCATCTTCGCCCTCCAGACCAGCTGCTACATCTCCTGGCAAAGGAGTCCCTGCACTGTGATCCTCCAGACTCCTCTCACTCCCTCTAGGATTAAAGGATACGTTTAACTCTATGGAAAAATTCATAAATGCACAGATTTTTGCATAAAAAAATGTGCATTTACTTTTTCCAGCAGGGGCCTGGAAAGCATTGCACCCATGATCAGTAAAGGTTCAGGTTTTTTTTTTTAAACATGTCATACTTACCTCCGCTGTGCATTTGGTTATGCACAGAGTGGCCCTTTCCACGTCTTCTGGGGTCCCTCAGTGGCGCTCCTGGCTCCTCCTCTTCACGAGTGTCCCATCAGAGAAGCGCTCTCCTACGCAGTAGTGTATTTAGGTTTTGTGCTGCCCTAGGCCTGACTAAACTCGTGCACCCCTAATTTAAATATGGCCCACCCCTTCCTGTAAAGGCCACACCCCTTGCAGTTTAAGACCCACCCTAAAAATTTTGAGTGAGGACACTAGTTATGAGGGCCTGGGGGGGCAATGGATTCCCTTAATTTGCATAGATTTCCTCTCACTTCCTGTTTGGCTATGGGGCAGGAAGTTAAGGGAAATCTCTGCAATGGGACAGGGATGGTAAAAAATAAACTGACTGGGGCTATAACCCTCCCTTACTTTATCCAAAATGAAAAAAAAAGTGTTGCCTATAGTTCTACGTTAAGCACAAATTTCTGATAATTTTATGGAGAGGACTAGGGATGAGCTTCGTGTTCGAGTCGAACATACGTTCGACTCGAACATCGGCTGTTCGATCGTTCGACGAAGATCGAACGATTTGGGCCATTCGCGCCAAATTCGAGTGACGCAAACGGCCCACAATGCACTACGCCATTGCAGTGTCATCCAGGCGCTGTGATTGGCCAAGCATGCACTGTGACCCCGCATGCTTGGCCAATCACAGCGCCGGCAGCGAGGAGAGCAATGATTGGCCACAGGCAGGATGCCTGTGGCCAATTATTGCTGAGGGGGTTTAGTACACGCCCCACACTATAAAAGGCCGCCAGCGCGGCGGCCTTGTGTAGTGTGTTCCGGAGCAGGGAAAGAGAAGCATAGGCAGGGACAGTGTCATTATTTTTCCTTTACTAATCCTGGATTCCTTGTGTTTAGGGACAAATAAGGATAGGTAGGGAGAGTGTCAGTGACAGTGTGCTATTCTGTGCTAATCCTTGTTTGTAGGGACAGAGAGGTACAGTGAGGGAAAGTGTCAGTGTGCTATTCTGTTCTAAACCAATCTTGCTGAACCATATTTTCAATCCTTGAGTTTAGGGACAGAGAAGGACACTTGTGGAAAGGAGGGACAGAGTAGGACAGTGAGGGAAAGTGTCAGTGTGCTATTCTGTTCTAAACCAATTTTGCTGTTCCATATTTTCAATCCTTGAGTTTAGGGACAGAGAAGGACACTCGTGGCAATTTTCAGTGTGCTATTCTGTGCTAAATCTTGTTTGTAGGGAGGGACAGAGTAGGACAGTGAGGGAAAGTGTCAGTGTGCTATTCTGTTCTAAACCAATTTTGCTGTTCCATATTTTCAATCCTTGAGTTTAGGGACAGAGAAGGACACTCGTGGCAATTTTCAGTGTGCTATTCTGTGCTAAATCTTGTTTGTAGGGAGGGACAGAGTAGGACAGTGAGGGAAAGTGTCAGTGTGCTATTCTGTTCTAAACCAATTTTGCTGTTCCATATTTTCAATCCTTGAGTTTAGGGACAGAGAAGGACACTCGTGGCAATTTTCAGTGTGCTATTCTGTGCTAAATCTTGTTTGTAGGGAGGGACAGAGTAGGACAGTGAGGGAAAGTGTCAGTGTGCTATTCTGTTCTAAACCAATTTTGCTGTTCCATATTTTCAATCCTTGAGTTTAGGGACAGAGAAGGACACTCGTGGCAATTTTCAGTGTGCTATTCTGTGCTAAATCTTGTTTGTAGGGAGGGACAGAGTAGGACAGTGAGGGAAAGTGTCAGTGTGCTATTCTGTTCTAAACCAATTTTGCTGTTCCATATTTTCAATCCTTGAGTTTAGGGACAGAGAAGGACACTCGTGGCAATTTTCAGTGTGCTATTCTGTGCTAAATCTTGTTTGTAGGGAGGGACAGAGTAGGACAGTGAGGGAAAGTGTCAGTGTGCTATTCTGTTTTAAACCAATTTTGCTGTTCCATATTTTCAATCCTTGAGTTTAGGGACAGAGAAGGACACTCGTGGCAATTTTCAGTGTGCTATTCTGTGCTAAATCTTGTTTGTAGGGAGGGACAGAGTAGGACAGTGAGGGAAAGTGTCAGTGTGCTATTCTGTTCTAAACCAATTTTGCTGTTCCATATTTTCAATCCTTGAGTTTAGGGACAGAGAAGGACACTCGTGGCAATTTTCAGTGTGCTATTCTGTGCTAAATCTTGTTTGTAGGGAGGGACAGAGTAGGACAGTGAGGGAAAGTGTCAGTGTGCTATTCTGTTCTAAACCAATTTTGCTGTTCCATATTTTCAATCCTTGAGTTTAGGGACAGAGAAGGACACTCGTGGCAATTATCAGTGTGCTATTCTGTGCTAAATCTTGTTTGTAGGGAGGGACAGAGTAGGACAGTGAGGGAAAGTGTCAGTGTGCTATTCTGTTCTAAACCAATTTTGCTGTTCCATATTTTCAATCCTTGAGTTTAGGGACAGAGAAGGACACTCGTGGCAATTTTCAGTGTGCTATTCTGTGCTAAATCTTGTTTGTAGGGAGGGACAGAGTAGGACAGTGAGGGAAAGTGTCAGTGTGCTATTCTGTTCTAAACCAATTTTGCTGTTCCATATTTTCAATCCTTGAGTTTAGGGACAGAGAAGGACACTTGTGGCAATTTTCAGTGTGCTATTCTGTGCTAAATCTTGTTTGTAGGGAGGGACAGAGTAGGACAGTGAGGGAAAGTGTCAGTGTGCTATTCTGTTCTAAACCAATTTTGCTGTTCCATATTTTCAATCCTTGAGTTTAGGGACAGAGAAGGACACTCGTGGCAATTTTCAGTGTGCTATTCTGTGCTAAATCTTGTTTGTAGGGAGGGACAGAGTAGGACAGTGAGGGAAAGTGTCAGTGTGCTATTCTGTTCTAAACCAATTTTGCTGTTCCATATTTTCAATCCTTGAGTTTAGGGACAGAGAAGGACACTCGTGGCAATTTTCAGTGTGCTATTCTGTGCTAAATCTTGTTTGTAGGGAGGGACAGAGTAGGACAGTGAGGGAAAGTGTCAGTGTGCTATTCTGTTCTAAACCAATTTTGCTGTTCCATATTTTCAATCCTTGAGTTTAGGGACAGAGAAGGACACTCGTGGCAATTTTCAGTGTGCTATTCTGTGCTAAATCTTGTTTGTAGGGAGGGACAGAGTAGGACAGTGAGGGAAAGTGTCAGTGTGCTATTCTGTTCTAAACCAATTTTGCTGTTCCATATTTTCAATCCTTGAGTTTAGGGACAGAGAAGGACACTCGTGGCAATTTTCAGTGTGCTATTCTGTGCTAAATCTTGTTTGTAGGGAGGGACAGAGTAGGACAGTGAGGGAAAGTGTCAGTGTGCTATTCTGTTCTAAACCAATTTTGCTCTTCCATATTTTCAATCCTTGAGTTTAGGGACAGAGAAGGACACTCGTGGCAATTTTCAGTGTGCTATTCTGTGCTAAATCTTGTTTGTAGGGAGGGACAGAGTAGGACAGTGAGGGAAAGTGTCAGTGTGCTATTCTGTTCTAAACCAATTTTGCTGTTCCATATTTTCAATCCTTGAGTTTAGGGACAGAGAAGGACACTCGTGGCAATTTTCAGTGTGCTATTCTGTGCTAAATCTTGTTTGTAGGGAGGGACAGTGAGGGAAAGTGTCAGTGTGCTATTCTGTTCTAAACCAATTTTGCTGTTCCATATTTTCAATCCTTGAGTTTAGGGACAGAGAAGGACACTCGTGGCAATTTTCAGTGTGCTATTCTGTGCTAAATCTTGTTTGTAGGGAGGGACAGAGTAGGACAGTGAGGGAAAGTGTCCTATTCTGTTCTAAACCAATTTTGCTGAACCATATTTTCAATCCTTGAGTTTAGGGACAGAGTGAGTGAAACTGACAGTGTGCTATTCTGTTCTAAACCAATTTTGCTGTTCCATATTTCAAATCCTTGAGTTTAGGGACAGAGAAGGATAGGCAGGGGACAGTGTCAGTGTCATTGTTGCTAAGCCTCCTGCACAGTATACACCTGAAGGTAGCCCTTATTGCTATTTTTCCCATCTCCCTGCAGGCCATCCATTAAAATGTCTGGAAGGCAAACAAGGAGAGGCAGACAGTCAGGAGGCAAAAAAAGAGGGCAAGCAGGCTCTGTGTCTGGGGGCAACAGTGCTGGTCGTGGACGCGGTGCATTGTCATCAGCACATGGCCATGGGACACGCTTGTCCTTCTTTTCGGCAGCTGGACATGTTGAGCCACATCATGCCGAAGACTTGGTAGAGTGGATGACCAAGCCCACCTCATCCTCCTCATCCTCTCTCACCCAGGCTCAGGGTACTGGCAAAGCAGCTGCCAAAGCGTCCTCTTCTCTGGTATCATTATCTTCATTGGTCAATCCTTCCCTAGACCCACCATGTCCTCCTCCTGAGGAGTCCCCCGAACGGTTTGAGCACAGTGTTGGGTACATGCTCCAGGAGGATGCCCAGCGTTTCGAAGGATCTGATGATGATACCCACCTACAGGAAGGCAGCAGCGTGAGAGCAGAGAGAGGGGATGCTCAAGAAGGACACCAATCTGGCAGTCATGCTCCAGCAGCTGCAGCATACTGCCAGATTGGCTCCAGTGATGAGGAGGGAGGGGATGATGAGGTCACTGACTCCACGTGGGTGCCTAATAGGAGAGAGGAGGAGGAGGAGGAGGATGAGGAGGAGGCACATCTCCAACGAGGCAGGATGCCCTTGAGTGGCCAGCGTATGGGCAGCACACCGACGGAATTACACCGCAGAGCTCCGCCTGTGCAGGGCGCTGCCTCTGCCCATCATTCAAAAAGTTATTTGGTGTGGGCCTTTTTTGAGGCGAGTGCATCAGATCGCACAGCTGCTGTTTGCAACATATGTCTCAAGCGTATATCGCGTGGCCAAAACATCAGCCGCTTGGGCACCACATGCTTGATCAGACATATGTTGACCTGCCATGCAGCTCGTTGGCAAGCCTACCTTAAAGACCCACACCAAAGAACAAAGCTGACCTCTTCTTGCACCGCATCAGCTGGGATCTCCAACCCCACTATACCTTCACTCCTCTCTGAAACCTGCTCTGAGAGGAATGAAGGTGTAGAATTAGGTGTGTCACAGGCAAGTACTTGCGGGCACTCTGCTAGCAGTACACCAACGTCCGATTCTAGCAGGCAAATTTCCCTGCCCCAGCTGCTGGACCGTCGAAAGAAGTTCACTCCCAGCCATCCACATGCCCAGCGGTTGAATGCTAGCTTGGCTAAATTGCTAGCGCTTCAACTGATGCCTTTTCAGTTGGTAGACTCGCCCCCTTCCGTGAGTTTGTGCAATGTGCGGTTCCTCAGTGGCAGGTTCCCAAACGCCACTTTTTTGCACGGAAGGCGATTCCGGCTCTCTACAGGCATGTGGAAGGCAATGTCTTGGCCTCCCTGGACAGGGCGGTCAGCGGTAAGGTGCATATTACCGCTGACTCATGGTCCAGCAGGCATGGACAGGGACGTTACCTTTCTTTCACGGCCCATTGGGTCACTCTTTTGGCAGCTGGGAAGGATGCAGGACAAGGTGCAGTAGTGTTGGAGGTTGTTCCACTGCCACGCCTCCAAAATGCTACTACTGGTTGTGACACACCTCTCTCCTCCACCCCCTCCTCTTCTTCCTCCATGGCCTCTTCCTGTGGTTTGTCCTCGGAACCAGCGGTGCTCCGTAGGCGTTCAAGGGGCTACGCAAGTACGCAGGCAAAAAGATGCCATGCCGTGCTTGCGCTGGTGTGTTTGGGGGACAGGAGCCACACTGGGGCAGAGGTCCTGTCTGCTCTGCAGGGGCAGGCCGAGAGGTGGTTGACGCCACGCCAGCTTAAGCCAGGAATGGTGGTTTGCGACAATGGCACCAACCTCCTCTCCGCCCTCCGACAGGGACAACTGACCCATGTGCCCTGTATGGCTCACGTCCTTAACCTGGTGGTGCAGCGGTTCTTGGGCAGGTACCCGGGCTTACAGGATGTCCTGAGGCAGGCCAGGAAAGTCTGTGTGCATTTCCGCAGATCTTATAATGCCAGTGCTCGCCTGGCTGAGCTGCAAAAGGAGTTGAACCTGCCCAAGAACCGCCTTATATGTGACATGCCCACCAGGTGGAACTCAACGTTGGCCATGCTGCAGCGGCTGCACATGCAGCAGAGGGCCATCAATGAGTACCTGTGCGACTACGGCACCAGGACAGGGTCAGGGGAGCTCGGTTTTTTTTCACCACGCCAGTGGGGCATGATCAGGGATGCATGCACTGTCCTGGCACCATTTGAGGAGGCCACAAGGATGGTGAGCAGTGACAGTGCATTTATCAGTGACACTGTACCTCTTGTCCACCTGTTGGAGCACACGCTGCGTGGAATAATGGACAGGGCACTTGAGGCAGAACAGAGGCAGGAAGAGGAGGACTTCCTTGCCTCTCAAGGTCCCCTTTACCCAGACAGTGTTCCTTCTGTCCCACCCATCGCACAGGAAGAGGAGGAGGAGGAGGAGGATTGTGTCAGCATGGAGGTGGAGGCTGGCACTCAGCATCATCAGCAGCAGTCTTTTAGGGATGATTTACAGTCCCAAGAAACCAGTGGACTTGTACGTGGCTGGGAGGAGGTGGCTGCGGATCATGTCGTCCTTAGTGACCCAGAGGACTCCGGACTGAATGCCTCAGCTAACCTACGCTGCATGGCCTCCCTGATCCTGCAAAGTCTGCGGAAGGATCCTCGTATTCTTCGGATCAAGGAGAGGGACCATTACTGGCTGGCCACTCTCCTTGATCCACGGTACAAGGGTAAGGTTGCGGACCTTATCGTACCGTCGCAGAGGGAGCAGAGGATGAGACAACTCCGGGAGGCCTTGCAGAAAGGTCTGTGCAACGCGTTCCCAGAGACTGGGAGGTTACAAACTCCTGGTCCTGGACAACGAGTTGCTGAGGCTTCGGGCAGTCAAAGAAGGAGCGGTGGGGAAGGTGGCCGTCTGACCGATGCGTTCAGACAATTCTTTAGTCCGCAGCCCCAAAGTATGATAGGTTCCAGCAACCATCACCAGCGTCTGATATACATGGTGCAGGAATACCTAGGGGCAAGGTCAGACTTGGACACCTTTCCCACCGAAAATCCTCTGGCTTACTGGGTCTTGAGGATGGATCACTGGCCAGAGCTTGCACAGTATGCAATTGAGCTACTGGCCTGTCCTGCATCCAGCGTTCTTTCAGAACGCACATTCAGTGCTGCTGGAGGATTTGTCACGGATCACAGGGTGCGCCTGTCCACCGACTCGGTTGATCGACTGACTTTCATCAAGATGAACCAGTCTTGGATCACCACCAGCTACCACACACCAGATGCTGATATAACAGACTAATTGATTTTAAAATGTCACATCCCTTCAAGACTGATGCTGATGCTGAGTGCCTGTGCTGTTATGTTGACTGGCTATCCTCCTCCTCCTCCTCAATGATACGATTAATGATGATAGCTTGGAAGATCATTTTGGTTTATGGGTGACGCCACCAGTGGCTAAGGCCCAATTTTTCAGCCCCTGTTTAACAGGGGCGTGTAATTAAAATTTTTGATGCAATACTTTGCAACAGGCCTCATTGCTGTGCTCCAAGCACAGTATCTGTGAGGGGTTGCAGTGTTGTGCCACCAGTGCCTAAGGCCCAATTTTTCAGCCCCTGTTCAACAGGGGCATGCAATTATAATTATTGATCTAATAATTCACAGCAGGGCCCATTGCTGCGCCCACCAAGAGTAACTGTCAGGCCTTACAGTGTTGTGGAACCAGCACCAGCACCACCATCACCACCACCACCACCACCAAAGGCCCAATTTTTCAGCCCCTGTTCAACAGGGGCATGCAATTATAATTATTGATCTAATAATTCACAGCAGGGCCCATTGCTGCGCCCACCAAGAGTAACTGTCAGGCCTTACAGTGTTGTGGCACCAGCACCACCATCACCACCACCACCACCACCAAAGGCCCAATTTTTCAGCCCCTGTTCAACAGGGGCATGCAATTATAATTATTGATCTAATAATTCACAGCAGGGCCCATTGCTGCGCCCACCAAGAGTAACTGTCAGGCCTTACAGTGTTGTGGCACCAGCACCACCATCATCACCACCACCACCACCACCACCACCAAAGGCCCAATTTTTCAGCCCCTATTCAACAGGGGCATGCAATTATAATTATTGATCTAATAATTCACAGCAGGGCCCATTGCTGCGCCCACCAAGAGTAACTGTCAGGCCTTACAGTGTTGTGGCACCAGCACCACCATCAAAGGCCCAATTTTTACTACCACTGATCAACAATTATATGTTATTACAATTCCTGATATAATAGTTGACAGCAGGGCGTTCCAGCACCCACCAAGAATAACTGTGAGTGCTTTCAGTGTTGTGCCAACACCAACACCTAAGGGGCCAATTTCTGCAGAGTATATACGGCAGGTCCCTACTTTCAAACATCCAACTTACAAACTACTACTACTTGCAAACGGAAGAAGACAACAGGAAGTGAGAGGAAATCTACCCCTTGGAAGGAAAATTCTCTCCTGTAAGAATTAATATGGGAGAAAGGTGTCTCCTCTCTACTGATGCTTTATCACCAATCCTTGTTTCAATAAAAACACCACATTTCAAAAACAGTTGTCATTGGGACGCAAAGTGAGGTGAAATGTTCTGAACAGGGGCACAGATAGCAAAAAAAATGTGACAGGGGTGATAACCGTTCCCTATGTTTTACAAAAAGCTAAAAAAAAGGAATTTGGCATGGAGCTCCACTTAAACAATGCAGCTGTTCAAAATTACAAACAGATTCTACATAAGAACAAACCTACAGTCCCTGTCTTGTATGCACCGCCTGTATACGGCTGTTCAGAGTATATAGGTCCTTTTTTATTTTGTGTGCGGGGTTCCCCTTAATATCCATACAAGACCCAAAGGGGCTGGTAATGGGCTGGGGTAGGGGGGGGGGGGGTTGATGGGGTAGCTATGCCATTTTTCCTAAAGATTTTCATCCATATTACCGGGACCAGACATTGCATTAAAGCCGCAAGCAGTTTTAAATGGCTTTTTTTCCTTTAGAAATGTTATTTTGTGCAGGGACAGTTCTAAACACGGGAAACACGTGGCACTTCACAGGCATACTTTAGACACCCCCCAGGTACAATATTTAAAGGAATATTTGACTTTTTTTTTTTCACTTTATGCATCATTAAAATGACTGCTCACGGAAAACGTCCGTTTTTAAAACTTCTTTTTGCATTGATACATGTCCCCTGGTGCAGAACCCGGGTTCCCAAACTCTGTTTCGGACAATAACATGGATAATAGTCGTTATAATTAGCACTTTAGAATCCGAACGTTCGCATCCATTGTATTTAATAGGGTTCTAATGTTCGTGCGAACTTTCGGTCCGTTCGCAGGTTCTGGTGCGAACCGAACCCGGGGGTGTTCGGCTCATCACTAGAGAGGACTAAGAAGATATGACCATGCCAATGGTGCAGCAGAAAACATAGCACAGTGAGGAGGGTTTGTGGTCCAGGGTGATAGGACAGTCAAAATTAGAAAATTAGAAGCACCGCCCCCCCCCCCACAGTTGTGGAATGCTGGCCGCCCGCATACCGGAAGCAGTGCGGCTGCTTTATGGGAGCGCTAGAATAATTTACCTCTCTGCCCAGTCCGCCCCATAAGACTGGAGCTACACTAACAGTGTAGCGCAAGCTGCAGGGATTCTTTCCGTGCTGCCCCCTGCAAAGTGCTGCCCTAGGCCTGGGCCTTATTGGCCTAGGCCAGGATACAGCGTTGCTCCTACAGGGCACCAATGCGGGCACGCTCCTGTGTTCTGCTGCATCTGTTGACACAGACAGCAGGACTCGGCTCCGCCCCCCAGCACCCGCATCATTGGATTTAATTGACAGCAGCGGGAGGCAATGGCTACGCTGATATCATTCTATCCAATCAGGACACGAGACACCAGCCGGAGATGATGTGCTCGTTCCCGTCATGGGAATTACGGGGCTCAGGTAAGTATAAGGGGGGCTCGGGGGCGCTGCTGCAATAAAGAAGGTTTCCTGAGGGTTTAAAACCACTTTAAGTCCATATCACTGATTGAAAGCCGGAATACATGTCCATGGACTACGGGAGCACTCATCAGCACCCCTGTGGCCCATTGATAACTACAAGCCCATATGCCATGGTGGAAGATGGTACTTAAGGGTTTATTCATTCAAAGGAATCTGTAAATGAATGACGCATTTATGTGGGTGGAGCACCGTACAGCCATGCTCTTTTAAAAAAGTGACAGTGGGTGCCTCTGTACACTGCCATGCAAACTGCTAAGCTTATCCTCTGTCCTGCTGACCCTCTCTACACTGGCCTGCTCATCTCCCATCCTCTGCCCTCTCACAATTTATACTGCACCCCAACATCGGACAGGTTAGATCTGGCCCTGTGCCTTCCGCCTGCTTTGTGATGGCAGATTAAGCAAACTAAAATGTCCATGTTGTGCCCGGTAGCATTGGAGGGACAGAGCAGAGAGTGACTAATGCCCTGTACACACGAGCGGTTTTCCCGTCGGGAAAAAAAAACAATGGTTTTCCCGACGGAATTCCTCTCAAGCCTGCCTTGCATACACGCGGTCACACAAAAGTTCAATGAACTTTTGACTGCCAAGAACGCGGTGATGCATGCGTAGGAATTTTGCGCGTTGGGATTTGTACACACAAGCAGAAATTCCGAACAGTTTTTTTCCTGACGGGAAAAAAGAGATCCTGCTCTTTATCTTTTTACAGCAATTTTCCTGTTGGAAAAAATCTGATGGAGCATACACACGGTCGGGATTCCCGGTCAAAAGCTCTCATCTGACTTTTTCCAACAGGAAAACGGGTCGTGTGTACGGGGCATGACAGTCACAGCTCTCTGCTCAGAGCAGAGGGGGGAAATGAGTGATCAGCGGTGTTTGATCACTCAGCTCTTAGTGGGGAGCCAGCAGGTGATAGATGCAGAATCAGAGTGATGCCGCATCCACTTAAGAATGTACTTTTTTTCTTTTTTCTTTAATTCCTGAATTATTATTTTTTTAAATCCAAATCCTCAGCCACTTGTTGGGTATTTGTACTTTTAAAATGATATCAGCGTAGCCATTGCCTGCCGCTGCTGTCAATCAAATCCAATGATGTGGGTGCTGGGGGGCGGAGCCGAGTCCTGCTGTCTGTGTCAACAGATGCAGCAGAACACAGGAGCGTGCCCGCATTGGTGTCCCGTTGGAGCAACGCTGTATCCTGGCCTAGGCCAACAAGGCCCTCGCCTAGGGCAGCACTTTGCAGGGGGGCAGCACGGAAAGAGTCCCCGCCGGCTTGCGCTACACTGTTAGTGTAGCTCCAGTCTTATGGGGCGGACTGGGCAGAGAGGTAAATTATTCTAGCGCTCCCATAAAGCAGCCGCACTGCTTCCGGTATGCGGGCGGCCAGCATTCCGCAACTATGGGGGGGGCGGTGCTTCTAATTTTCTAATTTTGACTGTCCTATCAACCTGGACCATAAACCCTCCTCACTGTGCTATATGTTTTCTGCTGCACCATTGGCATGGTCATATCTTCTTAGTCCTCTCCATAAAATTATCAGAAATTTGTGCTTAACGTAGAACTATAGGCAACACTCTTTTTTTTTTCATTTTGGATAGAGTAAGGGAGGGTTATAGCCCCGGTCAGTTTATTTTTTTACCATCCCTGTCCCATTGGAGAGATTTCCCTTCACTTCCTGCCCCATAGCCAAACAGGAAGTGAGAGGAAATCTATGCAAATTAAGGGAATCCATTGCCCCCCCAGGCCCTCATAACTAGTGTCCCCACTCAAAATTTTTAGGGTGGGTCTTAAACTGCAAGGGGTGTGGCCTTGACAGGAAGGGGTGGGTCATATTTAAATTAGGGTGTGCACGAGTTTAGTCAGGCCTAGGGCAGCACAAAACCTAAATACACTACTGCGTAGGAGAGTGCATCTCTGATGGGACACTCGTGAAGAGGAGGAGCCAGGAGCGCCACTGAGGGACCCCAGAAGACGTGGAAAAGGGCCACTCTGTGCATAACCAAATGCACAGCGGAGGTAAGTATGACATGTTTTAAAAAAAAAAAAACTGAACCTTTACTGATCATGGGTGCAATGCTTTCCAGGCCCCTGCTGGAAAAAAGTAAATGCACATTTTTTTATGCAAAAATCTGTGCATTTATGAATTTTTCCATAGAGTTAAACGTATCCTTTAATCCTAGAGGGAGTGAGAGGAGTCTGGAGGATCACAGTGCAGGGACTCCTTTGTCAGGAGATGTAGCAGCTGGTCTGGAGGGTGAAGATGAGGGATAGGTATGCACAGGTTCTAAAAACATGGCAGAGTAAAGTGGAGAGGACCGCCAGTTTAGTGGGGCAGAACCACCTTAAAAGTAGTGAAACACAGGGGCAGCTGGACCAGGAGGGAGAGTGGTGGGTCAGCAGGAACGGGAGGGGGAGTGGTGGGCCAGCAGGAACGGGGGGGAAAGGTGGGTTGGAGGCCCGGGCGCGATGTGATGACGTCACGCCCGGGTCCTCAAATGTAAACAAAGCCGCCATTGCGGCTGTAAGTATGAGATCAGTGAAAAAATTTTCACTGATCTCATGCTTTCCAGCCTGGAGGAGAGATGTGGGGTCTTATTGTCCCCGCATCTCTCAATAAAGAGGACCTGTCACACACATTCCTATTACAAGGGATGTTTACATTCCTTGTAATAGGAATAAAAGTGATCAAAAAATAAATAAAAGTAGAATAATTGTAAAAAAATAAATAAATAAGTAAAAAAAT
This sequence comes from Rana muscosa, assembly GCA_029206835.1. Taxonomy (NCBI): domain Eukaryota; kingdom Metazoa; phylum Chordata; class Amphibia; order Anura; family Ranidae; genus Rana; species Rana muscosa. The sequence goes on from JARGYO010000410.1 coordinate 60,511, forward strand.
AAAAAAATAAATAAAAATAAAACGCCCCTGTCCCCGGTAGCTCGCGATCAGAAGCGAATGCACACGTAAGTCGCCCACATATGTAACCGCCGTTCAAACCACACATGTGAGGTATCGCCGCATGCGTAAGAGCGCGTGCAACAATTCTAGCACTAGACCTCCTCTGTAATTCTAACCTGCTAACCTGTAAAAAAAATTACAGCGTCGCCTATGGAGATTTTTAAGTACCGAAGTTTGGCGCCATTCCATGAGTGTGCGCAATTTTAAAGCGTGACATGTTAGGTATCTATTTACTTGGCGTAACATCATCTTTCATATTTTCCCCAAAAATTGGGCTAACTTTACAGTTTTGTTGTTTTTTAATTCATGAAACCATTTTTTTTTTTAAAAAAGGCGTTTGAAAAATTATTGCGCAAATATCGTGCAAGAAAAAAAGTTGCAATGACCGTCATTTTATTCCCTATGGTGTCTGCTAAAAAATCATATATAATGTTTGGGGGTTCTAAGTAATTTTCTAGCAAAAGAATGATGATTTGTACATGTAGGAGAGAAGTGCCAGAATAGGCCCGGTATTGAATAGGTACAAAAAGCGCTGTATTGAAGTGATTAAAGAAATGAAGGCAATGTGTTTCCTGTGTGTGTGAGGAGCTCCATCTCAAGGGCTGACCTGGAAGACGACTGGGGGAAAATTGTATCAAAATACTTACTGTTATTTTCTTTTCCTGGTACAAATCCATCGCAGCATACTAATCACATGTATGCTGCCATGTTAGCACCAGGTAAAAAAATTGGCAGTATTTTTGTCCTCCACCAATACTTAAATGACAAAACCACGTGACCTCTTCCAATGTGACAGGGTGCAGATCTAGCAGCCATTTGCTAGGCCCAAACAATGTCACTTGACCAAGAATGACCTCACGGCTCCCCCTTTCACCCAACACTGTGGAGATTAGTACCGGCGAGTATCAGGGGTGCGAGGCTAGGGTAAGGTGACCAGATTTTTTAAATGAAATCCGGGGACATTTTTTTTTTTAACTACTAATGGCGGCGATCAGCGACTCATAGTGGGACTGCGATATTGCGGTGGACAAATCGGACACTAATGACACTTTGTGGGAACCAGTGACACTAATACAGTGATCAGTGCTACAAATATGCACTGTCACTGTACTAATGACACTGGCTGGGAAGTGGATAACATCTAGGGCAATCAAAGGGTTAAATGTGTGCCTAACCAGTGTTTTTTTTACTGTGGGGAGGTGCTTTTACTAAGGGAAGGCATAGATCCCTGTACCTGCTTTACAGGAACACAGGATCAATGTCTTCTATACTGACAGAACGGCAATCTGCCTTGTTTACATAGGCAGACCACAGTTCTGTCTTTGAACATAACGATCAGCGGGTACCGGTGGACATCGAGTCCGTCCGAGCCGCTGATTGGCTCCCATACCCAGAAATGCAGGATTACGTATATACGTGATCATGCGCAGCGCGGCCGTCCTGTAGTAGTAAATCTGCTATCAGGCAATCAGCAACTGGTTAACATCATCAACATTATGATAACTCACAGGCAGCAGACACTCTATCATGGCTCTGGCTGGCTCTGTCACATTAGGGTTGATTTACTAAAGGAAAATCCACTTTGCACTTGAAAGTGCACTGAAAGTGCACATGGAAGTGCAGATGCTGTACATCTGAGGGGGACATGCAAGGAAAATAAAAAACAGCATTTTAGCTTGCACATGATTGGATTATAAAATCAGCAGAGCTTCCCCTAATTTCAGAGCCTCCCCTCAGATTTACAGCGATCTACAGCGACTGCACTTTCAAGTGCAAAGTGGATTTTCCTTTAGTAAATCAACCCCATTGTGTCACTTAAAGCGGAGCTCCGCCGATTTTTTTTAATTAAAAGCCAGCAGCTACAAATACTGCAGCTGCTGACTTTTAATATTAGGACACTTACCTGTCCTGGAGTCCAGCGACGTCAGAAGCAGAAGACGAGCAATCGCTTGTCACTCTGCTGCCCCCACCGCCATCCTCGGTGAGGGAACCAGGGTTCTCACTGGTCCCCGTTGTGTTCTGGGAGCCGAGTGTTTCCCAGAACACAACGGGTATTCTGCGGGAAGTGACGTACTACCCGCAGAATACTCGCAGAGAGGACTCCCGGAAGTGGGTGCAAATACCTGTCTTAGACAGGTATATGCACGCCCCTCCCCCTGAAAGGTGCAAAATGTGACACCGGAGGGAAGGAGGGTTCTGATGAGCGGAATTTCCACTTTAGGGTGGAGCTCCACTTTAACATGGCTGCTGGGTGCTAATCCATATGACCAATAAGTTACCAAAATCATCATCCAGCAGACATGTTTTATTCGACACACTGTGACAGAGCCAGCCAGAGCCATGATAGAGTGCCTGCTGCCTGTAAGTTATGATACCATCCATTATTCCAGAGAGACAGACAAAGTGCAATGTAGTCTATTCACTGACACCCCCAAAGCACACCTGTGTTGATGCCTTGAAGGCACTGGCAGCCCCACGATCGGATCTGCTTCCCCTCTGTTCCTGTTACTGGACACCGTCAGCTGAGCCCAGTTGCCTCTCTCTGCCCGTCACTGCCGCCGCCCCCTGCCCTCCTCACAGCCTCTCAAGTCTCACTCTCCGGGCCCCGGTTACTACTGGGTGGGGAGTGGAGGAAGATCACTGCGCCAGGGAAGGCAAGGAGATAAAACAGGCAGGACGGGACTTGAGCCAAGGCAGAAGAACATGCGAGTGGAGCTGAATGGGCATGCGCCCGAAACGGAAGAAATGGTCCCTCCACTCCGACCAGTACATGATCATCAGAAAAGGGCACAGATAATGGAAAAAATACACCCCCCTAAGCTAGTAGGTGCGGTGGAGCGGGGTGTGTAATTCAGAATATTTTTTTTTAATTCTGCACTGACTGTCTTTGAATTTACCCCAGCCCCTGTTCAAATCCAATCTGGGGATAAAACCGGGGACAGACTTGATCTGGGGACAGTGTCCTCAATCCGGGGACTGTCCCCTGAAACCGGGGATGTCCTGTCACCCTAGGCTAGGGGCCTTACAAAAAGACACTGTCACTTCCCTTGGACACTCAAGGTGACAGTGTCACCTCCCCTGAACTTGTGCTTTGTCCCTGAAAGGATTAAACCGGCTATTCCAAGAAAATATTACAGCAAGTATCTTATGGTTCCTCCTATCACACCGAACTAAAAGTGCTGCCAGGTTTGCTTTAAATAAGACCACATGGATATCTGTATCATAAAGCATCTTCCAATTGTAATGTGTGGGAATGTTTCTAATGATAATCTGGCTCCATGGAGCATCAGGGAGGCATATTGGGGGTGGGGGTAGGTTGGTGGATTTTTTAAAGGGACTCTGTCACTTTGCCCTGAAGGAAAGAAGGGTGTCCAGAATCTTCAGCTAGCTATGAAGGGGCCCAAAAGATGTTGCTGTGCAATGGTGACCAGCAAAGGTGAAGAGCATAAGCAAGGTGTTTCCCAGCAGAGGGCCTTTGATGTAGAAAAGATTGTGTAAAGGTGTCTGTATGTAATACTTAGGGGTGGGCTTCTGCCCACTCACCAATCCTGGTAGGGTGTCCCGGAACAGGCATTGAATCCATTGAAATCCTGGCTCTGCAGACTACATGTCCCACAATCCCCTGAAAGATTAAAGAGCCAAACATGTTTTATGTAGAAACATAGAAAAATTTAATACAATATCAATAAGAGCCAGAGGCAAAAATTATAATGGCTTCCCGAGTGCAGTGGAATGATCAACATATGGTTGTGAATGACCCCCCCCCCCCACCCAGCACTGGCTGAATTCGAACAGAAGCCCACAAGTTCTGTGGGCCTAGAGAAAGCCAAACTGTCCAGCATTTGAAACCCTCAATACAATAAAAGGTAGTCACAGAGATCAGGACCCTGGCTTGGTAAAGGTATTTGCACCCACTTCCGGGAGTCCTCTCTGCGAGTATTCTGCGGGTAGTACGTCATTTCCCGCAGAATACCCGCTGTGTTCTGGGAAACACTCGGCTCCCACAACACAACGGGGACCAGTGAGAACTGGTAAATATGTCATTTACTGACCCCTTTCCCTTTCTGAATGAACACAGTGAGCGATCAGTAGTGTGTGTTTGAGCTTTGGGGTGCACACCCTAATGGAATGGGCTGTGCACACCTATGGCTTTGTCCCTGAAGGGATTAAACCGGCCATTCCAAGAAAATATTACAGCAAGTATCTTATGGTTCCTCCTATCTCACCGAACTAAAAGTGCTGCCAGGTTTGCTTTAAATAAGACCAGTCCACATGGATATCTGAATCACACACTCCACAGTAATTAACTAAAATTGGAAAAAATAAGTATCTGATTTCTCTATATGTGTTATACAGCTATGTTAATTTTTCCAAATGTTAGTCTAGCACCACCCTCATAGGAGCCCCTGGAAGATGACTGCCCCCAGAGGTTGCCCTGACCTTGCAAGCCTCCTGACCCCTCTGTCACCCTGGGTTCTGACATTATTCAAAGAGATAATACAAAGACACCAAAGAAATATCAGAGTTTGCAAATTGATATTATAATGGAGATTCTTGGGTTAACAAGGGAAAGAAAATGTAGACTATGGGTATTCCCCAAATTGCAACTTTAGCATGAACAGAATTACATAGATATACAATGAAAAGGCAATAACAGTGCACCGGTGGAAGAAACCAGCAGATCATGGGAAACCTATGACCCCGGGTACAAGAGGGGGGGAAGGGAAAACTTTGTCAGTCAGCTCCCAAGCCCTGGCGCCACAGGCAGAAAGAAATAACAAAACACAAAATGTACAACCCGAGTGAGAGTTCCTCTTTAAAGAGGTAGTAAACCGGAATTGTTTAAAAAAAAAACACCCTGCATGGCAATGTCAAAATGTGCTAGTATGCAGCACACACTAGCACATTATGACTTACCTTAGAACGAAGCCCTCCAGCGCCACGCTGTCACCGCTGAAGGTTCTTCCATCTCCACCCAGTCCTCCTTCTGGGTTCAAGTTCTCCGGCTACATGAGTAGCTGGGGGCGTGATGACATCACTCCCACACATGCGCGTGGGGAGCCACTGTTTATGGCACAGGCTCTGAAGGTCCGGCACTGTATGCTAGGGTGACCAGACGTCCCCGGTTTCTAGGGACAGTCCCCGGATTGAGGACACTGTCCCCGGACCACGTCTGTCCCCGGATCTGTCCCCGGATTCAGGAGGGTGCCTATACTTTCTGCTGACAGCCTAGCCCTAGCAGGACATGCAGCAATGAAAATATCCATCCAGCGTGGTTTGGATTGGTGGGCAAGCCGGGAGCGAACGGCCGCAGGGACACTGAGAGTGATTGGAGCTGTCAAATCCAAGGTAAGATGTCGGGATGGGCGGGGCCGATATGCAAAGCTCCGCCCCCTCTGTCAGTCAGACTGTGCATAAACAAATAACCGACAGGGAAGGAAGGTGGCAGGGGCAGGACCAATTGTAACTAGCGTATTGTATATGTACCCACAGCGGTGTATAATTCAGGTTATACACCGCTGTGGGTACATATACACTAGTTACAATTGGTCCTGCACCCTGCCACCTTCCTCCCCGCCCACCAATGCATAAGCAGGCTATTTGTGTATGCACCGGCTGTCTGAAGAAGGGGCGGAGCTCCGCATATTGGCCCCGCCCACCCCGACATCCGAGGTTGGACTTGACAGCTCCATTCACTCTCGCTACTCAGGCAGTCAAATCGGAAACCCTGGGGGCGTGTCTTGGATATCCATATTAGAGATCAATATTTCTGTCCTGCATCCTTCCCTGGGGAACTACTGACCTCCCCCTACAGAGCAGCACATATAGAGAGACCAGCTGTACCCACTAATCACTGCACCCAGGCATAACAAGAGAGAAAGGGGAGCAGTGCAGTCACCAAGCAGAGACACAGCTCCTGAAGATGGGTTTGCTCACCCTTCTATCAAAACTCCACCTCAACTATCTTCTGCTGCACTGGCCTCTTCTCAGCAAAGTCCTCAGGATCTCTGGAGCACACACAGATTGCATGCTGCATACCTTGGCATCCCCTCCCCCTCAGACACTGTAAGTAAGGCTACTCCGCTACATACAACTTCTTTCTGTTAACTAATTATGTACCAGAACAGTCTTTACACAAAATCCTGGCAGCACTTAGGCCCCTTTCACACTGGGGCGGTGGGTGTGTCGGCGGTAAAGTGCTGCTTTTTTTAGCGGCGCTTTACCGTCAATTTTGCGGCGCTATTCGGCCGCTGGCCGGGCGGCTGTTTCAGGGCACTTCGCAGATGTTATTTTTAGTGTTATAGCGCCTGCAAACCTCCCCAGTGTGAAAGGGGTCTTATGGCACCTCTCACAGAAGTTATTTTTGGCTCACGCTGTGCAGGCTGGTTGGGGTTGCAGAAATCACATCTTTTTCCACAACCACCTGCAGCTAAATTGCGCTGCACTTATGAGATGTGTAGAATGAATGGCACCCCCTCCCCCCACACATCTCAGCCAATGCTGCATTTGCGGAAACCACAGGAAAATCACATGGCCAAAAAGACCATGCTTTTTTCCCTGCCACTGCATCTTTAAAAAGTGCAGGCACCTTTTTTGAGGAAAATACAGGCACGGCAGCCATTCAAATGAATAGGCTTCCCGTCTGCACAAGTGTGAACCAGAGCTAAAGAAGAAGTACGCTCAAAGCTCATTTGGCTGTACTTCTCCTATGGATCACAGGAGTGCAGTTTGTTCTGCACTCCTAGGACTCAGATTTAGCCAACAGGTCTTAATTCCGCTGTCAGCTGATATCACAGAGCTGGTACAGACTCTAGGAAGATTAAAGTTGGGATCCACCCAGATGCCTGACCAGTAGCTGGCTCAGCCTCTCAGCGTTCTGCCAAGAACTTGAGCCCCACCCCCTCCACAGCTTAGTGCTCCAGTGAGCATTGGAAGGATAGAGCAGAGAGTGACTAATGCCCTGTACACACGAGCGGTTTTCCCGTCGGGAAAAAAAAACAATGGTTTTCCCGACGGAATTCCTCTCAAGCCTGCCTTGCATACACGCGGTCACACAAAAGTTCAATGAACTTTTGACTGCCAAGAACGAGGTGATGTAAAAGACTACGACGAGCCAAGAAACTGTTTGAAGTGTTTCCGAGCATGCGTAGGAATTTTGCGAGTTGGGATTTGTACACACGAGCAGAAATTCTGAACAGTTTTTTTCCTGACGGGAAAAAAGAGATCCTGCTCTTTATCTTTTTCCAGCAATTTTCCTGTTGGAAAAAGTCTGATGGAGCATACACACGGTCGGGATTCCCGACCAAAAGCTCTCATCTGACTTTTTCCAAAAGGAAAACGGGTCATGTGTACGGGGCATGACAGTCACAGCTCTCTGCTCAGAGCAGAGGGGAGAACTGAGTGATCAGCGGTGTTTGATCACTCAGCTCTTAGTGGGGAGCCAGCAGGTGATAGATGCAGTATCAGAGTGATGCCGCATCCACTTAAGAATGTACTTTTTTTTTTTCTTTAATTCCTGAATTATTTTTTTTTAAATCCAAATCCTCAGCCACTTGTTGGGTATTTGTACTTTTAAAACACCAGTTTTTCATTTCCTAACACTGCACTCTCTATCCTATTTAGTTTGCTTAATCTGCCATCACAAAGCAGGCGGAAGGCACAGGGCCAGATCTAACCTGTCCGATGTTGGGGTGCAGTATAAATTGTGAGAGGGCAGAGGATGGGAGATGAGCAGGCCAGTGTAGAAAGGGTCAGCAGGACAGAGGATAGCAGTTTGCATGGCAGTGTACAGAGGCACCCACTGTCAATTTTTTAAAAGAGCATGGCTGTACGGTGCTCCACCCACATAAATGCGTCATTAATTTACAGATTCCTTTGAATGAATAAACCCTTAAGTACCATCTTCCACCATGGCATATGGGCTTGTAGTTATCAATGGGCCACAGGGGTGCTGATGAGTGCTCCCATAGTCCATGGACATGTATTCCGGCTTTCAATCAGTGGTATGGACTTAAAGTGGTTTTAAACCCTCAGGAAACCTTCTTTATTGCAGCAGCGCCCCCGAGCCCCCCTTATACTTACCTAAGCCCCGTAATTCCCATGACGGGAACGAGCACACCATCTCCGGCTGGTGTCTCGTGTCCTGATTGGATAGAATGATATCAGCGTAGCCATTGCCTCCCGCTGCTGTCAATCAAATCCAATGATGCGGGTGCTGGGGGGCGAAGCTGAGTCCTGCTGTCTGTGTCAACAGATGCAGCAGAACACAGAAGCGTGCCCGCATTGGTGTCCCGTAGGAGCAACGCTGTATCCTGGCCTAGGCCAACAAGGCCCAGGCCTAGGGCAGCACTTTGCAGGGGAGCAGCACGGAAAGAGTCCCCGCCGGCTTGCGCTACACTGTTAGTGTAGCTCCAGTCTTATGGGGCGGACTGGGCAGAGAGGTAAATTATTCTAGCGCTCCCATAAAGCAGCCGCACTGCTTCCGGTATGCAAGCGGCCAGCATTCCACAACTGGGGGGGGGGGACGGTGCTTCTAATTTTCTGATTAAGCAAACTAAAATGTCCATGTTGTGCCCGGTAGCATTGGAGGGACAGAGCAGAGAGTGACTAATGCCCTGTACACACGAGCGGTTTTCCCGTCGGGGAAAAAAAACCAATGGTTTTCCCGACGGAATTCCTCTCAAGCCTGCCTTGCATACACGCGGTCACACAAAAGTTCAATGAACTTTTGACTGCCAAGAACGCGGTGATGCATGCGTAGGAATTTTGCGCGTTGGGATTTGTACACACGAGCAGAAATTCCGAACAGTTTTTTTCCTGACGGGAAAAAAGAGATCCTGCTCTTTATCTTTTTCCAGCAATTTTCCTGTTGGAAAAAGTCTGATGGAGCATACACACGGTCGGGATTCCCGGTCAAAAGCTCTCATCTGACTTTTTCCAACAGGAAAACGGGTCGTGTGTACGGGGCATGACAGTCACAGCTCTCTGCTCAGAGCAGAGGGGAGAACTGAGTGATCAGCGGTGTTTGATCACTCAGCTCTTAGTGGGGAGCCAGCAGGTGATAGATGCAGAATCAGAGTGATGCCGCATCCACTTAAGAATGTACTTTTTTTCTTTTTTCTTTAATTCCTGAATTATTATTTTTTTAAATCCAAATTCTCAGCCACTTGTTGGGTATTTGTACTTTTAAAATGATATCAGCGTAGCCATTGCCTCCCGCTGCTGTCAATCAAATCCAATGATGTGGGTGCTGGGGGGCGGAGCCGAGTCCTGCTGTCTGTGTCAACAGATGCAGCAGAACACAGGAGCCTGCCCGCATTGGTGTCCCGTAGGAGCAACGCTGTATCCTGGCCTAGGCCAACAAGGCCAAGGCCTAGGGCAGCACTTTGCAGGGGGGCAGCACGGAAAGAGTCCCCGCCGGCTTGCGCTACACTGTTAGTGTAGCTCCAGTCTTATGGGGCGGACTGGGCAGAGAGGTAAATTATTGTAGCGCTCCCATAAAGCAGCCGCACTGCTTCCGGTATGCGGGCGGCCAGCATTCCGCAACTATAGGGGGGCGGTGCTTCTAATTTTCTAATTTTGACTGTCCTATCAACCTGGACCACAAACCCTCCTCACTGTGCTATATGTTTTCTGCTGCACCATTGGCATGGTCATATCTTCTTAGTCCTCTCCATAAAATTATCAGAAATTTGTGCTTAACGTAGAACTATAGGCAACACTTTTTTTTTCATTTTGGATAAAGTAAGGGAGGGTTATAGCCCCGGACAGTTTATTTTTTACCATCCCTGTCCCATTGCAGAGATTTCCCTTAACTTCCTGCCCCATAGCCAAACAGGAAGTGAGAGGAAATCTATGCAAATTAAGGGAATCCATTGCCCCCCAGGCCCTCATAACTAGTGTCCCCACACAAAATTTTTAGGGTGGGTCTTAAACTGCAAGGGGTGTGGCCTTTGCAGGAAGGGGTGGGTCATATTTAAATTAGGGGGTGCACGAGTTTAGTCAGGCCTAGGGCAGCACAAAACCTAAATACACTACTGCGTAGGAGAACGCTTCTCTGATGGGACACTCGTGAAGAGGAGGAGCCAGGAGCGCCATTGAGGGACCCCAGAAAAGGGCCACTCTGTGCATAACCAAATGCACAGCGAAGGTAAGTATGACATGTTTAAAAAAAAAACTGAACCTTTACTGATCATGGGTGCAATGCTTTCCAGGCCCCTGCTGGAAAAAGTAAATGCACATTTTTTTATTTTTCCATAGAGTTAAACGTATCCTTTAATCCTAGAGGGAGTGAGAGGAGTCTGGAGGATCACAGTGCAGGGACTCCTTTGCCAGGAGATGTAGCAGCTGGTCTGGAGGGCGAAGATGAGGGATAGGTATGCACAGGTTCTAAAAACATGGCAGAGTAAAGTGGAGAGGACCGCCAGTTTAGTGGGGCAGAACCACCTCAAAAGTAGTGAAACACAGGGGCAGCTGGACCAGGAGAGAGAGTGGTGGGTCAGCAGGAACGGGAGGGGCAGTGGTGGACCAGCAGGAACGGGGGGGAGTGGTGGGTCGGCAGGACCGGGAGGGGGAGTGGTGGGCCGGCATGAAAGGGAGGGAGAGTAGTGTTGTGGCAGGACCGGGAGGGAGAGTGGTGGGCCGGCAGGGGGAGTGGCGGGTCGGCAGCCTATGCAGGGAGAGTGTGAAGAGTATGGGAAGCAGTAGTGCCACGGTCCCCAGGCCAGGAGATGTGCCGTCAGCTCAGGAGATCAAGTGAGAACCTGGCATACTCACTGCTGCTTGCTGCAGAGCACACTGCCTTTGACAGGGAGAGGATTGCCAGACGGAACAGCAGCAACTAGCCCATAAGGAGATGGATGAGACTGTTTCTTTGCAGAGAGGCAGCAGAGCTCATAAATTAGATGTCTATGCTGTCAGGGCTTTGGGGGGGACTCAACTGATATCTGGGGGGGGAATCCTTGCACCGGCCCTGGCCGTACAACCCTGGTATGCCCACCAATTCCTGGCTGTGCTGGATGGATGTTCAGTTCCCATTGCTGCATGTCCTACTAGGCTGCACTCATTTATTATACATCTGATGCCTGCATTCTTGCCTTGGCTCCTGTATGCTGGTAATAAAGATTTTTGAAGAGAAGTTTACTTAATTGGTGTCAGGGAACCAACAGCAGGCGAAGGACTTTAGGACCCAGCATCTCTGGCAGGAGAAGGGCTCTAGGACCCAGTATCTCTACAAGCAGGTCACATGGGCCTATATAAGGAAGTCTGCTAGTGTCTGCATTTGCTGGATTATCGTCAGCTTCTCCTGTGTTCCTGTGTCTTGCATCTCCTGCCTGTCTGATCTCCTGTGTACCAAACCCGGCTTGCCTGACCTGCTCCTGTTGACTTCCTAGCGTATACCTGACCCCGGCCTGGCTAACGGACTCCGCTTACCTTGTCTTCTGTGCTAAGACTCAGCTCTGCTGTGTTCTCGGACTGTCTTGCTGTGTTTGACCCTCTGGCCTGGCTTTGACCCTGTTATCGGAACATTCCATTGGTCCTTACCCTTTGGACCTCCTAAGCACGCCTGCTGTCCTGCAGTCTGCCTGTCCTACCAAGTTCCTGGCAACCAGCACTACCTACCAGGCAACCCGTGCTTCTGTGGGCACCACATCCCCTGTGTCATCTTCAGGGCTGTGCTGCACTCGGCCGCAAGGGGCGCCCTCTCTGCTACTCGACCTCACATCAGAGACTTGACAGTATAATCCAGCAACGTCTGAGGCCGGCAGAGGTGCGTCCCCGTTAGAGGCATTATGTCAACAGGCCGCTACTCTGACCCAAGCAATCCAGACACTGCAAGAAGGATACCTCCAGCTAGAGGAGAGATTGCAACACCTGTCAGAGTCATCTGCTTCTGCGGACCCGGTCCCAGCTTCTCCCAGTTCCACCCACGTACGTTCCTCTGTGGCTCCTACGATGGTGTTCCCTCCTCCAGAACCCCGTGTTCCTGTCCCTGAACGGTTTTCCGGGGATCGAAGAAAGTTTAGATCCTTCAGGAATGCCTGCCTATTGTACCTATCCTTGCAGCCCCGGACTTTTGCTTTAGAAACTGTTAAGGTCGGGTTCCTCATCTCCCTGCTATCTAATGAACCCCAGACCTGGGCCCACAGTTTATGGGAACAAAGAAGCCCAATCATTAACACAGTGGACACATTCCTGGCAGCCATGTCACAACTCTACGAGGACCCCCAGCGTACAGCCACCGCCGAAGCCGCTCTGCATTCACTACAGCAGGGTAGTCGACCAGTGGAGGACTATACCGTGGACTTCCGTCGGTGGTCTGCAGACACAGGCTGGAACGAGGCTGCCCTCAAGCACCAGTTCCGCTTAGGACTTTCTGAGTCTCTCAAAGATGAGCTGGCCAGGATTGGGGTCCCCACTACACTTGAGGATCTCATCCAGTCATCCATCCAGCTGGATCGACGTTTACGTGAGAGACAGTCCGAACGAGCTCAGTCCTCCAGGCCCGCCATGATGCCGCCAAAGGTTTCCACTTCATCAGTGCCTGCTCCCACTGGTACTTCTATCCCAGTTCCTAGACAAATCGGCCTGCTACGTTCCGCATTATCCCCTGATGAAAGGCGTCATCGTATGCAATCAAGGCTCTGCCTCTATTGTGGAGGAAGCGGACATTTCTTGTATAACTGCCCCAGAAGGCCCAAGAAGCCACCTTCCTACCCTCCGGTGTATTTCCAGGTTTCCGGAGCTTCTCCTTCACACCTAGTGCTACCCATTACGCTGCAATTTGGAAAAGAAGAGATCCGGCTGCAGGCCATTATTGATTCTGGAGCATGCAGCTGCTTTGTGGACTTGAACCTGGTGAGAAACCTGAAGCTGCCCCTCCTCCAAAAGAAACAGGGACTTGAAGTCCGCCTGGCCGATGGCACATTGCCTAGTTCTGGCCCTGTTACCCAGGAGACTGTCCCTCTGCTTATCACCACTCCTGATGGCCATCAGGAATTCATACGCTTTGACGCTCTAAGCTCGCCTATGTCTCCAGTTATCCTAGGAATTCCATGGCTCCAAGCCCACAACCCTCAGATCAATTGGATCAAGAAGGAGGTCCTGTTCACCTCTCCCTATTGCCAGCAGCATTGCTTTATTCCTGAACCCAGAGACATTACCAGTTGCTTGACAGTCCACCCTGTATCTACCACTAACCAGAATATACCCCAGGCATACCAAGAATTCCTGGATGTCTTTGATAAGAAAAAAGCTGACGTTCTACCACCACATCGGCCATATGACTGTCCAATAGAATTACTTCCAGGGGCCGAGATTCCATTTGGACGAATATTCCCTCTCTCTGAAATGGAATTGGGAACTCTGCGACAATATATCGATGAAAATTTGGCTAAGGGCTTCATCCGAGCTTCCTCCTCTCCTGCCGGTGCCGGAATCTTTTTTGTCGAGAAGAAAGACAAGTCTTTAAGACCATGCGTGGATTATAGGGAGCTCAATAAAATCACAATAAAGAACCGCTACCCACTGCCATTAGTTCCTGAACTTTTCCAGAGATTCCGTACGGCCCAAGTATTTACCAAGCTCGACCTCCGGGGTGCCTATAACCTTGTTCGGATCCGTGAGGGCGATGAATGGAAGACAGCATTCAGAACGAGGTTCGGACACTTCGAGTATCTTGTAATGCCCTTTGGGCTCTGTAATGCCCCGGCGACGTTTCAGCACTTCATCAACGATATTTTCCGGGAATATCTTGACTACTTCGTCATCATCTATCTGGATGACATTCTCATATTTTCGGCTACTCTGGAGCTCCACCGGACCCATGTAAAGACAGTGCTGCTCACACTAAGAAAACATGGACTTTATGTGAAAGCGGAAAAGTGTGACTTCGAGAAGAAATCAATACAATTCCTAGGACTGATCATCTCCACGGGCGGTGTAGCTATGGATCCACAGAAAGTGCAGGCAATCCTGGATTGGCCAACTCCATCAGATAAGAAAGGGGTGCAAAGGTTTGTGGGCTTTGCGAACTTCTATAGGAGGTTTATAAGAAACTTCTCCTCCATCTCACCCATTACCCAGTTGACCCGCTTACATACCCGTTTCCAGTGGTCCTCCGAAGCCCAAACTGCTTTCGAGAGACTAAAGTTATTGTTTACCTCTGCACCAATCCTTCAACACCCTGAGCCTGCCCTGCCATACATCTTGGAGGTCGATGCCTCAGAAGTAGCTACAGGGGCAGTCCTTTCACAACGCCAGGGACCCAAGTCCTTGCTTCACCCCGTGGCCTTCTCCTCGCGGAAAATGAGCCAGCCCGAGAGGAACTATGATGTAGGAGACCGCGAGCTCTTGGCCATTAAAACAGCCTTAGAGGAGTGGAGATACCTTCTTGAGGGGTCTGCTCACCCCATAATGATATTTACAGATCATCGGAACCTCGAATACCTCCGTACTGCCAAACGTCTGAGACCCCGTCAAGCCCGCTGGGCTCTGTTCTTTTCAAGGTTCAACTTCCACATCACCTACCGTCCCGGCTCCAAGAACGGAAAGGCCGATGCTTTATCCCGAATGTTTCCCGATACTCCGGAGGAGACAATATCTAGTACAATCCTGTCACCTCAGAACTTTCTTCTGATCCAACCCGATCTAAGATCTTCTCTTGAACAGGCTTCCCTCCAATGCCAGGAACCAGAAGCATCCTCTCTAAGAAACCAGGAAGGGTACCTCTGGCATCAGGACAAGATCTTCGTTCCGCAACAAACCCGAATACAGGTACTGAAGACCTTGCATGACCACCAACTCGCTGGCCACTTCGGAGTGCGGAAAACTACGGATCTTATCCAACGATCCTTCTGGTGGCCTACCTTGAAATCTGATTGCAGGGAGTTTGTTAGCTCCTGCACTACCTGCCAGCGAAATAAAGGGTCCAATGTCAAGTCGTGGGGTCTGTTACGTCCTCTGCCAGTGCCAGAACTACCATGGAGAAATATATCTATGGACTTTATAGTAGAGTTGCCCCCATCCGAAGAATCTACAACAATCCTGGTAGTTGTGGACCGTCTATCCAAAATGGCGCACTTCTTGCCCATGGCAGGAACTCCTTCTGCTGCAGAAACAGCAAAAATTTTCATAAGGGAGATAGTCAGGCTCCATGGCCTTCCTGACAGCATTGTGTCTGATAGAGGGGTACAATTCACCTCCCGGTTCTGGAGAGAGCTCTGCAAAGCACTATCAATCAAGGTGTGCCTGTCCTCAGCCTATCACCCCCAAAGCAACGGTCAAACTGAAAGGACCAACCAGACCTTAGAACAATATTTGCGTTGCTTCTGCTCCTTCTCCCAGGACGACTGGATCTCTCTACTCCCTTGTGCGGAGTTTGCTTACAACAATGCAGTACACTCAACCACCAATCAATCTCCGTTTTGGGCCAACTACGGTTTCCATCCTTCATTTCTACCTAATGTCATTCCGGAAGCCTCAGTTCCAGCAGTTCAAGACAGGATAAGCTCCATTCAGGCTAATTATCAAACCCTCCGGCTAACCATGCAGAAAGCGCAAGAGGACTACAAGAAACAATATGACAAGAGGAGAGGAGAGAGTCCTAGCTTTGAGGTTGGAGATAAGGTCTGGCTCTCTTCAGCAAATCTCAGGCTCCCTTGCCCCTCCCGGAAATTGGGTCCAAGATTTATCGGTCCATTCGAAATTAAACGAAAAATTAACCCAGTAGCTTTTGAACTGTTACTACCAAGTTCGTATAAAGTGCATCCTGTGTTTCACGTTTCTCTTCTTAAATCTGTTGTCTCTAGTCCTTTTCCAGGAAGAGAAGAAGACCCTCCGCCTCCAGTCTCAGTGGGAGATGAAGCCGAATTCGAGGTAGAATCCATCCTGGACTGTCGCAAAAGAGGTAGGACTATTCAATTTCTTATTAAATGGAAGGGTTATCCAGCAGAAGAGAATTCTTGGGAACCTGCAGGCAACATACATGCTCCTAGACTTCTCCAGAGATTCCGTGCCAGATACCCTGAAAGATGGGCCCGGGTGGGCATCCGGAGGCTGCCCCTTGGGGGGGGCACTGTCAGGGAACCAACAGCAGGCGAAGGACTTTAGGACCCAGCATCTCTGGCAGGAGAAGGGCTCTAGGACCCAGTATCTCTACAAGCAGGTCACATGGGCCTATATAAGGAAGTCTGCTAGTGTCTGCATTTGCTGGATTATCGTCAGCTTCTCCTGTGTTCCTGTGTCTTGCATCTCCTGCCTGTCTGATCTCCTGTGTACCAAACCCGGCTTGCCTGACCTGCTCCTGTTGACTTCCTAGCGTATACCTGACCCCGGCCTGGCTAACGGACTCCGCTTACCTTGTCTTCTGTGCTAAGACTCAGCTCTGCTGTGTTCTCGGACTGTCTTGCTGTGTTTGACCCTCTGGCCTGGCTTTGACCCTGTTATCGGAACATTCCATTGGTCCTTACCCTTTGGACCTCCTAAGCACGCCTGCTGTCCTGCAGTCTGCCTGTCCTACCAAGTTCCTGGCAACCAGCACTACCTACCAGGCAACCCGTGCTTCTGTGGGCACCACATCCCCTGTGTCATCTTCAGGGCTGTGCTGCACTCGGCCGCAAGGGGCGCCCTCTCTGCTACTCGACCTCACATCAGAGACTTGACAATTGGTGTCTTTGCAGTTTAACTAATTCCTGAACCTTGCACTCTGTACAACGCACTCCTGAATTTTGCACACTGTATGTAATGCATGCCTGAGCCCTGCAATCTGTACGTAGCATCCTCCTGAGCCCTGCATTCTGTAAGTAGCATCCCCCTGAGCCCTGCACTCTGTACGTAGCATCCCCCTGAGCCCTGCACTCTGTACGTAGCATCCCCCTGAGCCCTGCACTATGTACGTAGCATCCCCCTGAAGCCTGCACGTAGCATCTTCCTGAAGCCTGCGCGTAGCATCCCCTTGAAGCCTGCGCGTAGCATCCTTCTGCACGTAGCATCCTCCTGTGCCCTGAACCCTGCAGGTAGCATCCTCCTGAGCCCTGCAGGTAGCATCCTCCTGAGCCCTGCACGTAGCATCCTACTGAACCCTGCACATAGCATCCGCCTGAGCCCTGCACGTAGCATCCTCCTGAGCCCTGCACGTAGCATCCTCCTGAGCCCTGCACGTAGCATCCTCCTGAACCCTGCATGTAGCCTCCTCCTGAGCCCTGCACCCTGCACATAGAATCCTCTTGCACCCTGCACATAGCATCCTCCTGAACCCTGCACGTAGCATCCTCCTGAACCCTGCACGTAGCATCCTCCTGAACCCTGCACATAGCATCCTCCTGAACCCTGCACGTAGCATCCTCCTGAACCATGCACCCTGCACATAGAATCCTCTTGCACCCTGCACATAGACTCCTCTTGCACCCTGCACATAGACTCCTCTTGCACCCTGCACGTAGCATCCTCCTGAGCCCTGCACGTAGCATCCTCCTGAACCCTGCACAGAGCATCCGCCTGAGCCCTGCACATAGCATCCTCCTGAGCCCTGCACGTAGCATCCTCCTGAGCCCTGCATGTAGCATCCTCCTGAGCCCTGCATGTAGCATCCTCCTGAGCCCTGCATGTAGCATCCTCCTGAGCCCTGCACGTAGCATCCTCCTGAGCCCTGCACGTAGCATCCTCCTGAACCCTGCATGTAGCATCCTCCTGAGCCCTGCACCCTGCACATAGAATCCTCTTGCACCCTGCACGTAGCATCCTCCTGAACCCTGCACGTAGCATCCTCCTGAACCCTGCACGTAGCATCCTCCTGAACCCTGCACATAGCATCCTCCTGAACCCTGCACGTAGCATCCTCCTGAACCATGCACCCTGCACATAGAATCCTCTTGCACCCTGCACATAGAATCCTCTTGCACCCTGCACATAGCATCCTCCTGAACCCTGCATGTAGCATCCTCCTAAACCTTGCATGTAGCATCCTCCTGCACCCAGCACATACCACCAGCATACAGGGGGTACACTGACCACCAGCATACAGGATGCACATACCTGAACTCTGCACCCTGCACATAGAATCCTCTTGCACCCTGCACATAGAATCCTCTTGCACCCTGCACGTAGCATCCTCCTGAACCCTGCACGCAGCATCCTCCTGAACCCAGCACGTACCACCAGCATACAGGGGGTACACTGACCACCAGCATACAGGGGATACACTGACCACCAATATGCAGGGCCAGTGGTTACCAGTATACAGAGGACATAACAAATCAAGTAAAACCACTGCTATGCAAAAAAAAAAATTTCAAAAGCAATAAGTGAATCTTGTTAGCTGGTTCCCTCATCTAATGCAAATCAATAAAAAGCAAAAAATGCAGCGCTGCCCTACACGTCATCTATTAAAGTATACAAATTGACTTATAAGTGCAATGGTAACACCTATAAATTAATATCCAGTGCAAATCAACCAATGTATTGCAATATGAATATAGTAGTGATGGGGTCACCCCCTCTAAAAAAATATTTAGAGAAACTGCAGAGCTTCAATGTGCAAATAATGGTGAAACCCCCTATATATAAAATCAAATAAAATGTACAATTGATGTACATATTTTACACTTTATTAATATGATTATTTATAGGGGGTTTCACCACGATTTGCACATTTGCAGCTCTGCAATATTTCTTACCTTTTGCAGAGAGGGTGAGACCATCATTACTATGTTCTAATACACTGCTTGATTTGCATCTCTGTTATAATTATTGTATGTAGGGGGTTTCACCATTATTTGCACATTGAAGCTCTGCAATTTATCAAAATATTTTTGCAGAGGGGGTGACACATCACCGGTAACATCACCGGCTGCATGCACTCTGAATATTTCCTAAACTGTGCAAGTTTAGGAGATATTCAAAGTACCTACAGGTAAGCCTTACTATAGGCTTGCCTGTAGCTACAAGTGGTAGAACAAAGTTTACTACTACTTTAAGGTAAACAGGTGTTGTGATTCATTTGGGTGGAGGAGTCCTTGAAGTAAGGGTGTCCAGAATCTTCAGCTAGCTATGAAGGGGCCCAAAAGATGTTGCTGTGCAATGGTGACCAACAAAGGTGAAGAGCATAAGCAAGGTGTTTCCCAGCAGAGGGCCTTTGATGTAAAAAGATTGTGTAAAGGTGTATGTATGTAATACTTAGAGGTGGGCTTCTGCTCACTCACCAATCCTGGTAGCGTGTCCTGGAACAGGCATTGAATCCATTGAAATCCTGGCTCTGCAGACTATATGTCCCACAATCTCCTGCATTCAGTAGTGGTCTCTCAGTGTTATTTTGCAATCAGGAAATTATGTCATAATCCCCATGCTGAGCACAAGATGGAACAAAGCTCAAAGCAAACTTCATTAAGAAATGTCCCATGATGGCAAATGCAATATAGCAAACAACTGGCTATATCACCTTTGCATTCATCTTAACATGTTGGATACAAAAATAATTGTCTGTGGTGCAGTAAAATATATGTAAACATAATTAACAAAATCTAATAGATTGTCAGCTCTAACGAGCAGGGCTCTGATTTCTCCTGTATTGAAACTGTACTGTCTGCCCTCATGTTGTAAGGTGCTGTGCAAACTTTTGGCGCTATATAAACCGTGTATAATAATAATACATTTAAATTTGGCAAAGCTGAACTTCAGGCCGATATAACAGACACAGATTAACTCAGTTCTGAATTCTGTAACACATCATGTAATTTCTAAATGCAAGCAGCGCAAGCACCTGAATTTGAATTGGTATCGGCCTCTTACAATCCCTGTACTGCAGAGCTCAGAATGTGGGAGGGATACACAGCACAAGCAGTCCATCAGTTTCCCTACAGAGCTCATGGACTAAAACGGACCATGTTGATAGGAGGAGAGAGAAGAGTGAAAGAGATGATTTCATCAGTCTGCTACTTCTCTTTCATTGTCCCGTCACAGCCTGGTGGAAGAACTAGGTCTGTAAGTGTTCCTTAATTGCAGCAGTGGAAAAATTTGGTCCTCTGGCCCAACTTGACAGCCATTAACCACATCAATACTGGGCATTTTCGCCCCCTTCCTTCCCAGACCAATTTTCAGCTTTCAGCGCTCTCGCATTTTCAATGACAATTGCGTGATCATGCTACACTGTACCCAAATGAAATTTTTATCATTTTGTTCACACAAATAGAGCTTTCTTTTGGTGGTATTTATTCACGACTACGTTTTTTTTTTTTTGCGATATAAGCGAAAAAAGAGCGAAAATTTGAAATTTGACGAAACACTAAGGCCCCTTTCACACTGAGGCGTTGAAAAAACGCTCAAAAATTATAGGATTTTGTACTTCTATTTTACCGCGATTTTACCGCGATTTTACCGCGATTTTACCGCGTTTTACCGCGATCGCGGTAAAAATAGCGCTAACGCGTATGCGTTTTTACCGCGTTTTTACCGCAATTTTACCGCGTTCGCGCTAAAATTAGCGCGAACGCGGTAAAAACGCGGTAAAAACGCATAGGCGTTAGCGCTATTTTTTAACATAACGCTTATGCCTATGCGTTTTTACCGCGTTTTTACCGCGAATCCTATTCATTTCAATGGGGATAGGCGTTTTTACAGCGCTATTTTATGCGCCCTAAAGTTGCTCTAAAAAAGCTGTTTGCAGGATTTTTTTCAATGCCCAGCCAGCAAAACGCCTCAATGTGAAAGCCCTCAGAGATTTCACATTGAGAATGCTGGGGCAGGATTATTTCAGGCGTTATTACAGCGCTATTTTTACCGCGAAAACGCGGTAAAAACGCCTCAGTGTGAAAGGGGCCTTAGACTGACCAGGGACAACGTCTTAAAGAAATGAAGGCAATGTGTTTCCTGTGTGTGAGGAGCTCCATCTCAAGGGCTGACCTGGAAGACAACTGGGGGAAAATTGTATCAAAATACTTACTGTTATTTTCTTTTCCTGGTACAAATCCATCGCAGCATACTAATTACATATAGGCTGCCATGTTAGCACCAGGTAAAAAAATTGGCAGTATTTTTGTCCTCCACCAATACTTAAATGACAAAACCACGTGACCTCTTCCAATGTGACAGGGTGCAGATCTAGCAGCCATTTGCTAGGCCCAAACAATGTCACATGACCAAGAATGACCTCACGGCTCCCCCTTGCACCCAACACTGTGGAGATTAGTACCGGCGAGTATCAGGGGTGCGAGGCTAGGGTAAGGTGACAAGATTTTTTAAATGAAATCCGGGGACATTTTTTTTTTTAACTACTAATGGCGGCGATCAGCGACTCATAGCGGGACTGCGATATTGCGGTGGACAAATCGGACACTAATGACACTTTGTGGGAACCAGTGACACTATTACAGTGATCAGTGCTACAAATATTAAAAAGTAAAATATATACTGCGCTGTCTAAAAAACTAACTAGCTATATAGCAACCTGATATGCTTCAGTGACAGATGCTGCAACTTAAATGTGAGACACACACAATAAATTCAAATAAACTTAAAAAAGCTGCGCAAAAAGATGTGAATAGTAAATCCTTAGAGTGAATAAAGGATTATCCAGAATCCAATCCTTGAGATTGCAAACGAACACCAGTGACAGATTGATCAAAAAATGTGACTAAATATAAATCTGCCAAAATCAAGGAAATAGTCCTGTACATAAAAATAAATTAACAGAGAGTGTCCAGTAGAATGACATATATGAATCAAGGTCTCCTCAGTTCACTGTTGGTGACTTCAAACATAAACACCAGATGAAAGAGTGCTGTTATTCTGATAGACAAAGATTCCACCACCTTTAGAGATTACTGCCGCTTACCGGAACATCCGATCCCATCTGAGATCAGTAAAAGCAGATAGCTGATATCCCCTGCCAGGGTCTCTAAGAGTGGCTAGAATCTGTATTCCTCCACTAGGGTTATACGCCAGTCCTCTCCATGCAACCCGAATCCAAAATGCAAATGGAAAAGAGAGCCACCATAGCGTAATCCAGTATTAAAAATGATATTTATTAAATAAAAATTGCACTTACAATATGATGTAATAAAAAGGCGTGTGGTATGTAGTATAATAGCCGGCCGGCTAAAGACAGCCCGTTCCTTCCGGACTCTCGGTATGTTGGTGACGTCAGCACGCCGCTCCTCCCTACGCCGTTTTGTCACAAATGACGTCATCCTGGGGCACGGGCGGCGTGCTGACCCACCGCCATATATAGTGCACACACAGCAGGGACGCCCAGATCTGATCTCCCCGCGTCGCTGCCGCATGGATCGCCATTTTAGTAGTGGGCAAAACTGCCCTTAAATATGGTACCCCATACTATACTATTCTGGCTTCATACCTCCGCGATATGTTAAATACATCAGAATCGGAGGTCTACTTAAAACACTATTATGCACACGCAGCAGGGACACCCAAGTCTAATCTCCCCGTGTCGCTGCCGCATGAGTCGCCATTTCAATAGTGGGCAAAATTGCCCTTAAATATGGTACCCCATATTCCACTATTCTGGCTTTTTTCATCCACAATATATTGAGTATATCGGGATCAAAGGTCTGTTTAAAACTCTAATATGTTTCTAAAACTTCCCATATCCAAGATGGATCCTGCGGGCTGGTGGAGCCTTGCATCCATTCCATCCTAGATATAGGATATTTCCTGTTAAAAGTCCGCAGACTTAAAAACACAAAAATATGACTGAAAATACCATTAACGTTACAATAGGCTGTAAAAATGTATATCCCATTAGTTAATGATCATATATGCCACTATATTTGAATGATACAAAGGGCCCCTACAGGATATAACATGTAGTACATAATGACAGCCTAATGCACTTGTGTTGGTAAAATTTAAAAGTGTAAAGGAAGAAAAGTGCATAATACAACCCAAATTAATGGGCTAATAAAATCCAGATGTTTAAACATAGTTAAATATTTGTTCTTTTGAGAATATGAGGGCAATGTCATGCTCATATGATTAAAGGGAAATCTACCCCTTTAGTGGAAAAAATCATCGGACATAACAAAAGCCACCATAACCCCAACCAGCAGAGATAATAGGGCAATCTAACCCCAGAGCTGCATCTCCCCAATTAGTGAGACAACGCAATCTCTGAGGATACCTACCTCCCAAAATAGGGAATAATGATTGGGACATAAAAATTAGTAAATACTTTAGAAAATAATATATCCCTCTCTTTCCAAAAATATTGTCTATCCCATACCGTTTCCCCTCTATCTGATTAACAATAAGGAAAAGGCCAATATATCCTTAATACCAATCATGGACAATAAGGAAATCAATGAAATTAATGAACCACTGTCCATAAAATATCAACATAAATCTAATTGACAGAGCTATCCTCTCTATATTGAAAAAAATCCCCCACTGCAGGAATCCAAATAATTATTCCCAAATTTCAGATCCTGTCCCCATGGCGACTGAGAAATCAGATCTAGTTCACAGATCATTGAATCCACCACCCAGATAACATCATAGACCAGCCTTTCTCAACCTTTTCAACACAGAGGAACCCTTGAAATGGTTCTCTGGTCTCGGGGGGAACCCCTGCTAAAAATTTGAACTCTACAACTCATGATACATTAGTGTAATGGTCAGTGGGAAGAATGGTCCTTACACTTGTGGTCATTGTGAAGAATTACCTTCTTACAGATAGATAAGTTCCCACTGACACCAGTGATCTTTTTATCTGAGAGGCAGAAATTGCCCAATGCTGAAGGAACCCCTAGTAACCTCTGGAGGAACCCTAGGGTTCCACGGAACCCTGGTTGAGAATCACTGTCATAGACAATGTAACTCCATGTGGATATTCTAAGCATTATCTATAAATGCATTCACATCTATGTCTATGTTCAGGCCGTAGGGGGTATAACTACTGTCAGGAAAGGCATTTACATAATCTGCCCGGCAACAGCAGCATCAAAAGAATGCCTGCTTTTGGAGGAACTGTTCGGCGCATGCGCGTGCGCGAGAGCGCAACGGGTGCGCGCGCGTGCGCGAGAGCGCAACGGGTGCGTGCGCCCGCGCGCGCGCGCCCGCGGGAGCGCGCACGCACGCACGGTGACGGCGCTTGGCGCCAGAATCGGGTATTTAAACTCCCCTGTCATGCTGTCCAGTGCTGTCTGGTCTACAGCGTTTCCTGAGACCCCTGCTGATTGATACCCCGCTGCTGAACTTCCTACCTGATCCGGCTTCCCTCTGTGTATCCTGTTTGCTGCCTGCCCTTCTGATCCCAGCTTGCCTTGACGACTCTTTTGCTTATCCCTCTAACCTGATTTCTGCCTGCCCAATGAACTGACCCGGCCTGGACTCTGACTCCCGTTTTGGATCCCGCTTTTGTACCTGAACCAGCCTGCCAGTGTTTGACCCGGTCTGTCCTCACCTGATCTGCTGCTCTCCCACGAGTGTTCCACTACTGCACCCTGCCGTGGACTACAGCTCCTGCTCAAGGCTCCTACTCAGCTTACCAGTCAGGCACTTGTGCCCTCTGCCCTCGCGAGCCCCTGTTCCCACTACCAGGGCCTCGTGAATCAGAGGCTACGAGAAGCCGCTCCCTGCACATTGGGCTCGTCTACCAGGTACGTGACAGTACCAGACAGCCATGTCCGAGCCCACGCAGGGAGCCTCTCCAATGGAGGACTTGTGCCGCCACCTGGACGGACTTACCTCGGCCGTCAGAAGTTTGCAAGAGGGGTACACCCGTCTGGAGGAACAAGTCCGGACCTTATCCACCCCGGCCTCTGGAACTTCTCCTGCGCCATCTGTGGTAATGCTGCAACCAGAACCTAGGGTCCCCACTCCGGAAAGATTCTCGGGGGACCGCAGCAAATACAGGGCCTTCCGTAACGCCTGCGAACTGACATTCTCGCTTGAATCCACCAAGGTGGGTTTTGTCATTTCCCTACTTTCAGGAGAACCCCAGACATGGGCCCATCGTCTCTTGGAACACAAGGACGTCTGCCTGGACCTGCTAAGTTCCTTCCTTCAAGCAATGGACCTCCTCTATGAGGACCCCCTTCAGGCGGCCACTGCAGAAGCCGCATTATGCTCCCTACAACAAGGCCGCAGGGCCGTGGAAGATTACGTGTCCGAATTCCGGCGTTGGAGCGCGGATACTAACTGGAATGACGCTGCCCTGCGTCACCAGTTCCGCCTAGGCCTCTCGGAACCTCTTAAGGATGAACTGGCCCGGGTGGGCATCCCCGCAACGCTTGACGCTCTGATTCTGCAGGCTACCCAAATCGACAGACGGCTAAGGGAACGAAGGGCAGAACGCACCACGGGCCCTTCTCGCCCTGTCTGGATGCTTCCCCGTGTGTTTAACCCAAACCTTCCTCACTCCGCTCCTCCGGCGTTCGCTCATACGCCCACCGACGTTCCAGAGCCCATGCAGCTTGGTTTGCTTCGACCCTCGCTTACTCCCGAGGAGCGTCAACGCCGGCGGAACAACAACCTCTGCCTGTACTGTGGCGAACCGGGACACTACGTGAGGTCCTGTCCCGCCAAGTCCCGTAAGTCTTCCTCTGTTTGTTCTACCTGCTCACCTGTTTCATTTGATAACGCAACTCATCTGGCTGTTTCAATTTCCCTACAGCTTCCAGGAGGGAATATCCAAGCTACCGCCCTAATTGACTCCGGAGCGTGTAGCGGCTTTATGGATGCATCTTTCGCCAGCAAGTTCCGAATCCCCCTACAACCCAGAGCTAAGGGCCTATCCATCCACCTGGCCGATGGATCGGCCATCAAATCCGGGCCTGTTACCCAGGAGACGGCCCCTCTGGACACAATCATCTCCAATTGCCACCGGGAATGGCTTTGCCTGGACATTATTGAGTCCCCCTTGTTTCCCATTATACTGGGTATGCCATGGCTGAGGGCTCACAACCCCAAGATTGACTGGACTACTGGAAAGATCAGCTTCCGCTCTCCTTATTGCCGCCAGCATTGCCTATCGAAAAACACTGATACGCCTTCTTCGCTACTGTGTCTCGATGCTGATACCGAGACCCGCCAATCCGTCCCCAAAGCATACCACACCTTTCTGGATGTATTCAGCAAGAAAGGTGCAGAGACATTACCCCCACACAGGCCTTACGACTGCCCGATTGAACTCCTCCCTGGGGCAGAGGTACCGTTCGGGAGGATCTTCCCTCTGACCGAATTGGAGCTGGGGACTCTCAAAACTTACATTGATGATAATCTGAAAAAAGGGTTCATCCGCCCTTCCACCTCACCGGCAGGAGCGGGGATATTCTTTGTCGAGAAGAAGGACCACTCACTACGCCCTTGCGTAGACTACCGTGAGCTTAACAAGTTTACGATCAAGAATCGTTACCCCCTTCCTCTGGTGCCTGAACTCTTCCAGAGACTCGGGACCGCTTCTATATTCACCAAATTAGACCTACGTGGGGCCTACAACCTAGTCCGGATTCGAAGCGGGGATGAATGGAAGACCGCCTTCCGTACCCGATTCGGGCATTTTGAATACCGTGTGATGCCCTTCGGTCTATGCAACGCCCCAGCTACATTTCAACATTTTGTGAATGAGGCCTTCAGAGACTATCTTGACCTGTTCGTTATCGTCTATCTAGACGACATCCTAATTTTCTCTCCCTCTCTGTCCATCCATCGGGAACATGTTGGGAAGGTACTAACCCGACTCCGTCAACACGGTCTGTATGCGAAGCCTGAAAAATGTGTCTTCGAGCAGCAAAGCATCCAATTCTTAGGGCTGATTATCTCCGTGGAAGGCATCAAGATGGACCCACAAAAGGTCTCCGCCATCCTGGATTGGCCAGCCCCTACGGACAAGAAAGGGATCCAGCGATTTGTGGGGTTCGCGAATTTCTATCGCAAATTTATCCGGGGTTTTTCCACCATCATCGCCCCCATCACCAGCCTGACAAAACAAGGCACGCGCTTCAACTGGACCCCTGAGGCCCAGGCTGCCTTTTCTACCCTCAAGGGTCAGTTCATCTCAGCCGCTGTCCTAAGACACCCAGACCCAGCCCTGCCCTATACCCTAGAAGTAGATGCCTCAGAGATTGCCGTGGGAGCAGTACTCTCCCAGAGGCAGGGTCCCAAGGCCCTGTTACATCCTGTAGCTTTCTTTTCTCGTAAGTTGTCCGAAGCAGAAAGAAACTACGATGTCGGGGACAGAGAATTACTCGCAATTAAGGCAGCACTGGAGGAATGGCGCTACTTGCTGGAGGGGGCAGCACACCCCATTTTGGTCTACACAGACCACAAGAACCTGGAGTACTTGAAAACCGCCAAGAGACTGAGACCACGTCAGCCTAGGTGGGCACTTTTTTTTACCAGGTTCTCATTTCACATTACTTACAGGCCCGGGTCAAAAAACACAAAACCTGATGCACTTTCCCGGATGTTCAGTGAACCTCAAACCTCGTCACTCCCGGACACCATCCTGACGCCTGGAAACTTTCTTTTATTACAAGAAGACGTACTATCTCAGATCAAACGAGCTTACACAAGTGAATTACACCTACCGGACGTTACCTTACAGCGGAGAAATGACCTGCTGTGGTTCCAGGACAGGATTTTCGTACCTCAACAAGCACGGGTCAGGGTCCTTAAGTCTTGCCACGACCATGAACTGGCTGCCCATTTCGGTATCCGCAAGACATCTGAACTTCTTCAGCGCATGTTTTGGTGGCCTCGCCTATTGAAGGACTGTAGAGACTACGTGGATTCATGCGCCGTTTGCACCCAAAACAAGGGCAGCAAGGCCAAAGCATGGGGACTATTAAAACCCCTACCCATTCCAGAAAGACCCTGGAGAATGATTTCCATGGATTTTATTGTTGAGTTACCTCCATCCGAAGACTGCAATACCATTTTTGTGGTAGTAGACAGACTGTCCAAAATGGCCCATTTTTTGCCTATGAGAGGCACACCTTCCGCTCCTGAAACCGCAAAACTGTTCATCAAGGAAATAGTAAGGCTGCACGGTATCCCTTCAAACATCGTATCCGATCGAGGAGTGCAGTTTACGTCCAGATTTTGGAGAGCACTTTGTGGATCCTTAAAAATTGACCTGTGCCTTTCTTCGGCTTATCACCCGCAGACCAATGGGCAGACTGAACGAACCAATCAGACGCTCGAACAATATCTACGCTGTTTCTCAGGCTTTTCTCAGGACGATTGGGTACCCTTACTACCTCTTGCCGAGTTTGCGTACAACAACTCTGTCCACTCAGCTACCAAACAGTCCCCCTTTTTCGCAAACTACGGTTTCCACCCCTTGTTCCTATCCAATAATATACCGGAATGTGCAGTTCCAGCCGCCCAAGAGACTCTGAACTTCTTTAACGATAACAACAAACTACTACAAGAAACAATGGCAAGGACCCAGAAATATAACAAAGAGATATTCGACAGGAGGAGGAGGGGGGAGCTTAACCTAGTGCCCGGAGACCAAGTCTGGCTGTCCACGGTGAACTTGAAATTAGCATGCCCTTCCAAGAAATTGGGCCCCAAATTTGTGGGCCCCTTCCCTGTTTTAAGACGGATTAACGATGTGGCTTATGAGTTGAAACTGCCGGAATCCTTCCGAATACACCCGGTGTTCCATGTGGCCCTACTCAAACCTGCAGTTCCAGATCCATTCTCCGATCGGGGTATAGGCCCCCCAGAACCAGTACTAATCAATGGGGAAGAGGAGTTCGAGGTCGAATCCATCCTAGACTGCAGGAGGAGGCGCAACCAAACCCAGTACTTGGTAAAATGGAAGGGCTATGGCCCAGAAGAAAATTCCTGGGAACCAGAGACTAACATCCACGCAGAGAGACTAATTCTGGCCTTCAAAAGATCCCACCCAGTTAAGATGGCCCAGTTGGGCATCCGGAGGCTGCCCGTTGGAGGGGGGCAATGTCAGGAAAGGCATTTACATAATCTGCCCGGCAACAGCAGCATCAAAAGAATGCCTGCTTTTGGAGGAACTGTTCGGCGCATGCGCGTGCGCGCGCGCCCGCGGGATCGCGCACGCACGGTGACGGCGCTTGGCGCCAGAATCGGGTATTTAAACTCCCCTGTCATGCTGCCCAGTGCTGTCTGGTCTACAGCGTTTCCTGAGACCCCTGCTGATTGATACCCCGCTGCTGAACTTCCTACCTGATCCGGCTTCCCTCTGTGTATCCTGCTTGCTGCCTGCCCTTCTGATCCCGGCTTGCCTTGACGACTCTTTTGCTTATCCCTCTAACCTGATTTCTGCCTGCCCAACGAACTGACCCGGCCTGGACTCTGACTCCCGTTTTGGATCCCGCTTTTGTACCTGAACCAGCCTGCCAGTGTTTGACCCGGTCTGTCCTCACCTGCTCTGCTGCTCTCCCACGAGTGTTCCACTACTGCACCCTGCCGTGGACTACAGCTCCTGCTCAAGGCCCCTACTCAGCTTACCAGTCAGGCACTTGTGCCCTCTGCCCTCGCGAGCCCCTGTTCCCACTACCAGGGCCTCGTGAATCAGAGGCTACGAGAAGCCGCTCCCTGCACATTGGGCTCGTCTACCAGGTACGTGACAACTACGTACCTTGTATATCCAAGCCATTTCCATTTTTGATATTTCCCTCACTAGGGAGCCACCCCTCCAATGAGGGCTATACCTATCTATCCCCAAGAACACTGTACCTGCTGGATTACGCTCATGATGTAAATCATAGTGCCTTGATACTGAGTGGTCTTTAAATCCACTTTTAATGTTGGTAATATGCTCACCCAAACGCACCTGCATCGATCTTTTTGTGCGGCCTATATATTGCATCCCGCAGGGACATTGCAATAAATATACAACCCCTGTGGAACTGCAGGTGACAAATGCCTCAATCTGATGTTCACTAGAGGTACTTGTTGATTGAAACGAAACCGTTTTTTTAGATTTAATTTTATTGAGTCTACATACTTGGCATCTGCGACACTGATGATATCCAGAAATATTCTGGAAAAAATATACTCTTTTGGGTGGTGGGTCAACCACATTAGGTGCTACCTTATCACGAAGTGAGGGAACTCCCCTAAAGATAACCTGTGGTGCTGCTGGCAAAAAAGTGCTAATAATTTGATCGCTCTTCAGCACATGCCAGTGTTTCCGCAGGATCTTTTTCACTAAGAAGTGTTGGGTGGAATAAGTGGTGACAAGTGGTAGGAGTGGTCCATCACGTTTCTTTTTTGGACCCCCATCTAATAAGACTCTTCTATCCATTTTCCCAACCTCTTTTATTGTTGTTTCTAAGGAATTCAAGTCATACCCTTTCTCCACCAATCTCTCTTTTAAGATATTGGCTTGGAGAGCATAGTCCACCATATCTGAGCAATTCCGCCTCATCCTTATGAATTGGCTTTTGGGCACTGATTTGAGCCAAGAATCCTTATGGCAGCTTCCTAGAGGTATATAAGCGTTACGATCCGTCTCTTTAAAATATGATACTGTTTTGAAGTCAGTCCCTTCTTTAATCACTGTAAGGTCCAAGAAGTGGATTCTATCTTGACTTGCTTCGTATACAAAACTAATACCCCTATCATTCTTGTTTAAATCCACAAAAAAACTCCTCAAGTTGGGAGAAAGTACCTTCCCATAGGAGGAGGACGTCATCAATATACCTCGCCCAAAAGGCGAGGTATGGACTACGTTCCTTATAGATGACGTCCTCCTCCCATTTAGCCATAAAAAGATTGGCCAGACTAGGGGCATATTTAGCCCCCATAGCGACACCCCTTCTTTGTCTATAGAAATTGTGGCTAAACCAGAAGTAATTGTGGCCAGCCGCATATTCCAGTAAATCCATGACAAAAGATTGCTGTTCCTGCGGTATCGTAGAAAGCAACTCTAAATAGTATTTTACTGCTGACAATCCCAATACGTGTGGTATGACAGTATAAAGGGATGCCACATCTGCCGTGACCATCCATGTATGTTCAGTTGCCTTTTGGCCTGCCAATAGATTGATTACATGACGTGTGTCTTTGAGGTATGAGGGCATTTGTTGTACCAACGGTTGCAAAAAATGGTCTATATACTTGCCCACCCGGGACGTAATGGAATCAATTCCACTCACTATTGGGCGTCCCGGGGGGCAAGTAAGACTTTTGTGGATTTTCGGCAGGCAATAAAGAACAGGCACCCTTGGTGCTTTTGGAATCAGAAAAAGTTGTTCTTTTTCATTCAATATACCCAACCTTACGCCCTTCCGGACAAGTATTTCCAACGTACTTTTAAACTGAACTATTGGATTACCTGGCAAAAGTGTATAAGTATCCTTATCGCCTACTATTCTCGATAATTCCTGGAGATAGTCACTTCTATCTAAGATGACTACCCCCCCCCCTTATCTGCGGGGCGAATAACCAGCTCCTTTTTATTGCACAACGAGTCAAGTCCCTCTTGTAAAATCTTATCTGTTCCTTTATTTGCAACCTTTACCGTTTCTAATTCCTTCAGAACTATATCACGGAAAACTCGTAATGACGGGGCCAGAGTTCCTGGAGGGTTAAATGTTGATGCATTCGACAATCCTGAGCACTGATATTTGGATGGAATGCATCCTCCCTGAGATAATGGCATACTCGCAAAATGTCTCTTAATATTAATTCGTCTCACATATTTGTGTATGTCCATATATGTCTCAAATTTATTCAATTTTCTGGGTGGAGCATATTTGAGGCCTTTATTTAACAGAGCAGTTTCAGAAGTTGTTAAAACCTGAGTGCTCAAGTTAAAAATGCCCATCCCTGTCACATCTTTGACTTTTTTTGATTGTGCTCTCCTCCCCCCTCTGACTCCTCTTTGTTTTCTCACAAAGAAAGTGAGGAGTATAAAGAAAGAACAGTTAACCTTTTAAAGATTTTAGACAAGGAAGAAAAAGAACAGAAAAATAAAAAAAGGAAGAAATATAACAGGGACTATAGGGACTATGAGGCCAATAGTGTTTTCGACTGGCAGAAGAAACTGGCCAGTGAGGAATTAAATAAACAGGAATCTAGGATGGATGCTATTACCCAGGGAGAAGATGCACTCACGGTCCCCGTAAGGGAAACCCAACATCTACCTGTCAAGGAGGTATCCCAGAAAGCTAAAAAAACTCAAAATAATAGCAAGTCCGGAAAAAAAGGGAGACGAGTGTCTTATCAATCTCCCTCTAGAACACATGGACCCGCTAAAGGAGCCCAGTATAGTAAGAACAGTGGATGGAACCATCAGTTTGGGCCAGGAGTAAACAATGATAGAGGATATGGTGCACAACCTAATAAATTACAATATCAACCTTATAGAGAACCACCTAGACCAAGGAGGGGCTCTGATAGAAGTTTGTACAATCATTATGGACAGGATAGACCTGTTTATCAGGAGGCATATCATAACGAGTGGACACGCCCAGAAAGAAACAGGGATGAATGGGACTCTAATGGTGGAAGAGATTCCCATAACCGTTTCTTTCCCTTAAGAGACAGGGAAGGTCCCACGGAATTTGACTATAGAGACCAAGAATTTACTTGGTCCTCCAGGGACCATTCGAATAGGTCTGAGGATACCCCTCAGGAACAATATCATTGGGGTTTTCCCAGGCAAAACCAGGGCACAAAACGACCCATCGAAAACAAAGAGGAGTCAGAGGGGGGAGGAGAGCACAATCAAAAAAAGTCAAAGATGTGACAGGGATGGGCATTTTTAACTTGAGCACTCAGGTTTTAACAACTTCTGAAACTGCTCTGTTAAATAAAGGCCTCAAATATGCTCCACCCAGAAAATTGAATAAATTTGAGACATATATGGACATACACAAATATGTGAGACAAATTAATATTAAGAGACATTTTGCGAGTATGCCATTATCTCAGGGAGGATGCATTCCATCCAAATATCAGTGCTCAGGATTGTCGAATGCATCAACATTTAACCCTCCAGGAACTCTGGCCCCGTCATTACGAGTTTTCCGTGATATAGTTCTGAAGGAATAAGAAACGGTAAAGGTTGCAAATAAAGGAACAGATAAGATTTTACAAGAGGGACTTGACTCGTTGTGCAATAAAAAGGAGCTGGTTATTCGCCCCGCAGATAAGGGGGGGGGGATAGTCATCTTAGATAGAAGTGACTATCTCCAGGAATTATCGAGAATAGTAGGCGATAAGGATACTTATACACTTTTGCCAGGTAATCCAATAGTTCAGTTTAAAAGTACGTTGGAAATACTTGTCCGGAAGGGCGTAAGGTTGGGTATATTGAATGAAAAAGAACAACTTTTTCTGATTCCAAAAGCACCAAGGGTGCCTGTTCTTTATTGCCTGCCGAAAATCCACAAAAGTCTTACTTGCCCCCCGGGACGCCCAATAGTGAGTGGAATTGATTCCATTACGTCCCGGGTGGGCAAGTATATAGACCATTTTTTGCAACCGTTGGTACAACAAATGCCCTCATACCTCAAAGACACACGTCATGTAATCAATCTATTGGCAGGCCAAAAGGCAACTGAACATACATGGATGGTCACGGCAGATGTGGCATCCCTTTATACTGTCATACCACACGTATTGGGATTGTCAGCAGTAAAATACTATTTAGAGTTGCTTTCTACGATACCGCAGGAACAGCAATCTTTTGTCATGGATTTACTGGAATATGCGGCTGGCCACAATTACTTCTGGTTTAGCCACAATTTCTATAGACAAAGAAGGGGTGTCGCTATGGGGGCTAAATATGCCCCTAGTCTGGCCAATCTTTTTATGGCTAAATGGGAGGAGGACGTCATCTATAAGGAACGTAGTCCATACCTCGCCTTTTGGGCGAGGTATATTGATGACGTCCTCCTCCTATGGGAAGGTACTTTCTCCCAACTTGAGGAGTTTTTTGTGGATTTAAACAAGAATGATAGGGGTATTAGTTTTGTATACGAAGCAAGTCAAGATAGAATCCACTTCTTGGACCTTACAGTGATTAAAGAAGGGACTGACTTCAAAACAGTATCATATTTTAAAGAGACGGATCGTAACACTTATATAACTCTAGGAAGCTGCCATAAGGATTCTTGGCTCAAATCAGTGCCCAAAAGCCAATTCATAAGGATGAGGCGGAATTGCTCAGATATGGTGGACTATGCTCTTCAAGCCAATATCTTAAAAGAGAGATTGGTGGAGAAAGGGTATGACTTGAATTCCTTAGAAACAACAATAAAAGAGGTTGGGAAAATGGATAGAAGAGTCTTATTAGATGGGGGTCCAAAAAAGAAACGTGATGGACCACTCCTACCACTTGTCACCACTTATTCCACCCAACACTTCTTAGTGAAAAAGATCCTGCGGAAACACTGGCATGTGCTGAAGAGCGATCAAATTATTATTAGCATTTTTTTGCCAGCAGCACTACAGGTTATCTTTAGGGGAGTTCCCTCACTTCGTGATAAGGTAGCACCTAATGTGGTTGACCCACCACCCAAAAGAGTATCTTTTTTCCAGAATATTTCTGGATATCATCAGTGTCGCAGATGCCAAGTATGTAGACTCAATAAAATTAAATCTAAAAAAACGGTTTCGTTTCAATCAACAAGTACCTCTAGTGAACATCAGATTGAGGCATTTGTCACCTGCAGTTCCACAGGGGTTGTATATTTATTGCAATGTCCCTGCGGGATGCAATATATAGGTCGCACAAAAAGATCGATGCAGGTGCGTTTGGGTGAGCATATTACCAACATTAAAAGTGGATTTAAAGACCACTCAGTATCAAGGCACTATGATTTACATCATGAGCGTAATCCAGCAGGTACAGTGTTCTTGGGGATAGATAGGTATAGCCCTCATTGGAGGGGTGGCTCCCTAGTGAGGGAAATATCAAAAATGGAAATGGCTTGGATATACAAGGTACATAGTTATACCCCCTACGGCCTGAACATAGACATAGATGTGAATGCATTTATAGATAATGCTTAGAATATCCACATGGAGTTACATTGTCTATGATGTTATCTGGGTGGTGGATTCAATAATCTGTGAACTAGATCTGATTTCTCAGTCGCCATGGGGACAGGATCTGAAATTTGGGAATAATTATTTGGATTCCTGCAGTGGGGGATTTTTTTCAATATAGAGAGGATAGCTCTGTCAATTAGATTTATGTTGATATTTTATGGACAGTGGTTCATTAATTTCATTGATTTCCTTATTGTCCATGATTGGTATTAAGGATATATTGGCCTTTTCCTTATTGTTAATCAGATAGAGGGGAAACGGTATGGGATAGACAATATTTTTGGAAAGAGAGGGATATATTATTTTCTAAAGTATTTACTAATTTTTATGTCCCAATCATTATTCCCTATTTTGGGAGGTAGGTATCCTCAGAGATTGCG
Organism: Rana muscosa; assembly: GCA_029206835.1. Taxonomy (NCBI): domain Eukaryota; kingdom Metazoa; phylum Chordata; class Amphibia; order Anura; family Ranidae; genus Rana; species Rana muscosa. The sequence continues at coordinate 95,955 of JARGYO010000410.1, forward strand.
TTGTCTCACTAATTGGGGAGATGCAGCTCTGGGGTTAGATTGCCCTATTATCTCTGCTGGTTGGGGTTATGGTGGCTTTTGTTATGTCCGATGATTTTTTCCACTAAAGGGGTAGATTTCCCTTTAATCATATGAGCATTATATTGCCCTCATATTCTCAAAAGAACAAATATTTAACTATGTTTAAACATCTGGATTTTATTAGCCCATTAATTTGGGTTGTATTATGCACTTTTCTTCCTTTACACTTTTAAATTTTACCAACACAAGTGCATTAGGCTGTCATTATGTACTACATGTTATATCCTGTAGGGGCCCTTTGTATCATTCAAATATAGTGGCATATATGATCATTAACTAATGGGATATACATTTTTACAGCCTATTGTAACGTTAATGGTATTTTCAGTCATATTTTTGTGTTTTTAAGTCTGCGGACTTTTAACAGGAAATATCCTATATCTAGGATGGAATGGATGCGAGGCTCCACCAGCCCGCAGGATCCGTCTTGGATATGGGAAGTTTTAGAAACATATTAGTGTTTTAAACAGACCTTTGATCCCGATATACTCAATATATTGTGGATGAAAAAAGCCAGAATAGTGGAATATGGGGTACCATATTTAAGGGCAATTTTGCCCACTATTGAAATGGCGACTCATGCGGCAGCAACACGGGGAGATTAGACTTGGGTGTCCCTGCTGCGTGTGCATAATAGTGTTTTAAGTAGACCTCCAATTCTGATGTATTTAACATATCGCGGAGGTATGAAGCCAGAATAGTATAGTATGGGGTACCATATTTAAGGGCAGTTTTGCCCACTACTAAAATGGCGATTCATGCGGCAGCAACGCGGGGAGATCAGATCTGGGCGTCCCTGCTGTGTGTGCACTATATATGGCGGTGGGTCAGCACGCCGCCCGTGCCCCAGGATGACGTCATTTGTGACAAAACGGCGTAGGGAGGAGCGGCGTGCTGACGTCACCAACATACCGAGAGTCCGGAAGGAACGGGCTGTCTTTAGCCGGCCGGCTATTATACTACATACCACACGCCTTTTTATTACATCATATTGTAAGTGCAATTTTTATTTAATAAATATCATTTTTAATACTGGATTACGCTATGGTGGCTCTCTTTTCCATTTGCATTTTGGATTCGGGTTGCATGGAGAGGACTGGCGTATAACCCTAGTGGAGGAATACAGATTCTAGCCACTCTTAGAGACCCTGGCAGGGGATATCAGCTATCTGCTTTTACTGATCTCAGATGGGATCGGATGTTCCGGTAAGCGGCAGTAATCTCTAAAGGTGGTGGAATCTTTGTCTATCAGAATAACAGCACTCTTTCATCTGGTGTTTATGTTTGAAGTCACCAACAGTGAACTGAGGAGACCTTGATTCATATATGTCATTCTACTGGACACTCTCTGTTAATTTATTTTTATGTACAGGACTATTTCCTTGATTTTGGCAGATTTATATTTAGTCACATTTTTTGATCAATCTGTCACTGGTGTTCGTTTGCAATCTCAAGGATTGGATTCTGGATAAACCTTTATTCACTCTAAGGATTTACTATTCACATCTTTTTGCGCAGCTTTTTTAAGTTTAAGTGCTACAAATATGCACTGTCACTGTACTAATGACACTGGCTGGGAAGGGGATAACATCTAGGGCAATCAAAGGGTTAAATGTGTGCCTAACCAGTGTTTTTTTTTTACTGCGGGGAGGTGATTTTACTAAGGGAAGGCATAGATCCCTGTACCTGCTTTACAGGAACACAGGATCAATGTCTTCTATACTGACAGAACGGCAATCTGCCTTGTTTACATAGGCAGACCACAGTTCTGTCTTTGAACATAACGATCAGCGGGTACCGGTGGACATCGAGTCCGTCCGAGCCGCTGATTTGCTCCCATACCCAGAAATGCAGGATTACGTATATACGTGATCATGCGCAGCGCGGCCGTCCTGTAGTAGTAAATCTGCTATCAGGCAATCAGCAACTGGTTAACATCATCAACATTATGATAACTCACAGGTCGCAGACACTCTATCATGGCTCTGGCTGGCTCTGTCACATTGGGGTTGATTTACTAAAGGAAAATCCACTTTGCACTTGAAAGTGCACTGAAAGTGCACATGGAAGTGCAGATGCTGTACATCTGAGGGAGACATGCAAGCAAAATAAAAAACAGCATTTTAACTTGCACATGATTGGATGATAAAATCAGCAGAGCTTCCCCTAATTTCAGAGCTTCAAATTCTGGACTCCCGACTCTGTAAAGGCGTTCTTCAGTACTTCGTTCATTGGAAAGGGTTTGGTCCTGAGGAGAGGTCTTGGATCACTGCATCTGAGGTCTTTGCACCTCATCTGTTAAAGGAGTTTCATCTGAAGTTTCCCTCTAAACCTGGGCCCAGGCGGGGAAGGGGGAGGCCTCCTAAGAGGGAGGGTACTGTCATGGATATGCATTAATGTCTGTCTGCTATCTTACTTTTCCTCCTCATGTGTTCATCTTAGAGGCCAGAACCCTGTCACCTGGCTTCCTTTATAATCTCCTCCCAGCCTGACTCCACCCCAGGCCCTATCACAGAACACTATATTAACCTGTGCACTGCAAGCCTGCTTTGCTGATCAATGTGTTTGTTAGGCATTGTGTGTTTGGGTTCCTGCCTGCCGTGTGCTATGTCTGTCTCTCTGTTACATATTTGGCTTGTCCCCGACTATCCCTGTCTGCTTGTCCTTCGTTATCCTTGTCTGCTTGTGGCCCTTGACCTTCAGCTTGTTATTCGTTACTCTTATATCTTGTGCTGCTGCTTCCCCTCAGTCCAAATCCTCCACACAAGCTCCTGCTGGTCTCCTCATGCCCTTGCCCATTCCTAAGGAGCCCTGGGCTCATATTGCCATGGATTTTATCACGACCTCCCATTGTCTGAGAATAATACAGTCATTTGGGTGGTAATCGATCGGTTCTCCAAGATGGCTCATTTTGTTCCTCTTCCTGGTCTTCCTTCTGCCCCTGCCTTAGTTCCCATTTTCATTCGAGAAAGGGGACCCGCAGCAATAAAAAAGACAAAAAAAACCTCCAAAAAAATAAATAAACATGACACGGGGGTACCTTCAAAATCCATGACCTGAGCTGGAGAGATGAGAGATGAGAAAAAACCCATCAAAAGTGGCGGCATGGTTTCAAACCCCCTCCTCACAGTCCTATGAATATAAAAGGGGACCCGCAGCAATAAAAAAGACAAAAAAAACCTCCAAAAAAATAAATAATCATAACACGGGGGTACCTTCAAAATCCATTTTGGACCCTGACCCGAGCTGGAGAGATGAGAGATGAGAGATGAGAAAAAACCATCAAAAGTGACGGCATGGTTTCAAACCCCCTCCTCACAGTCCTATGAATATAAAATGGGACCCACAGCAATAAAAAAGACAAAAAAAACCTCCAAAAAAATAAATAAACATGACACGGGGGTATTGTCAGGTCACCTATGGCCAGGTGACAGATGCACACCGTAGGGGGACAGGAGTGCACCGCAAGGTAGTGAACCCTATGGCTGACTGCTGCGGATAGGAAACTGGGTGGTTCTGGAAAGTGGGACCAGAGGAGCACAACCGGGATCCTATAGGAAGCTAGAGCCAAGATTCCCCAGGGCGCGGAGTCTAAGACCCAGCAGGACTTCTCCAGAGCCTCTAATGGTGAGGATGTTATGCTGCAGGCTGGGTCCAGGTCGCGGCCCCTAGAGTCTCCTAGCTCACGCCCCGTAGGATAAGGGGAAAAGAGGGGAAGCAGCAGCACAAGATATAAGAGTAACGAATAACAAGCTGAAGGTCAAGGGCCACAAGCAGACAAGGATAACAAAGGACAAGCCGAAGGTCAAGGGTCACGAGCAGACAGGGATAGTCGGGGACAAGCCAAATATGTAACAGAGAGACAGACGTGGCAGGCAGGAACCCAAACACACAATGCCTAACAAACACGTTGATCAGCAAAGCAGGCTTGCAGTGCACAGGTTAATATAGTGTTCTGTGATAGGGCCTGGGGTGGAGTCAGGCTGGGAGGAGATTATAAAGGAAGCCAGGTGAGAGGGTTCTGGCCTCTAAGATGAACACGTGAGGAGGAAAGGTAAGATGGCAGACAGACATTAATGAATATCTGGAGAGATGAGAGATGAGAGATGAGAGATGAGAAAAACCCATCAAAAGTATCGGCATGGTTTCAAACCCCCTCCTCACAGTCCTATGAATATAAAAGGGGACCCTCAGCAAAAAAAAGAAAAAAAACCCTCCAAAAAATAAATAAACATGACATGGGGGTACCTTAAAAATCCATTTTGGACCCTGACCCGAGCTGGAGAGATGAGAGATGAGAGATGAGAAAAACCCATCAAAAGTGACGGAAAGCTTTCAAACCCCCTTCTCACAGTCCTATGAATATAAAAGGGGACCCGCAGCAATAAAAAAGACAAAAAAAAAACCCTCCAAAAAAATAAATATACATGACACGGGGGTAACTTCAAAATCAATTTTGGACCCTGTCCCGAGCTGGAGAGATGAGAGATGAGAAAAACCCATCAAAAGTGACGGCATGGTTTCAAACCCCTTCCTCACAGTCCTATGAATATATAAAAGGGGACCCGCAGCAATAAAAAAGACAAAAAAAAAACCTCCAAAAAAATAAATAAACATGACACAGGGGTACCTTCAAAATCCATTTTGGTCCCTGACCCGAGCTGGAGAGATGAGAGATGAGAGACGAGAGATGAGAAAAACCCATCAAAAGTGACGGCATGGTTTCAAACCCCTTCCTCACAGTCCTATGAATATATAAAAGGGGACCCGCAGCAATAAAAAAGACAAAAAAAAAACCTCCAAAAAAATAAATAAACATGACACAGGGGTACCTTCAAAATCCATTTTGGACCCTGACCCGAGCTGGAGAGATGAGAAAAACCCATCAAAAGTGAGGGCATGGTTTCAAACCCCCTCCTCAAAGTCCTATGTATATAAAAAGGGGACCCGCAGCAATAAAAAAGACAAAAAAACCCCCTCCAAAAAATAAATAAACATAACACGGGGGTACCTTCAAAATCCATTTTGGACCCTGACCCGAGCTGGAGAGATGAGAGATGAGAGATGAGAAAAACCCATCAAAAGTGACGGCATGGTTTCAAACCCCCTCTTCACAGTCCTATGAATATAAAAGGGGACCCGCAGCAATAAAAAAGACAAAAAAAAAACTCCAAAAAAATAAATAAACATGACACAGGGGTACCTTCAAAATCCATTTTGGACCCTGACCCGAGCTGGAGAGATGAGAAAAACCCATCAAAAGTGAGGGCATGGTTTCAAACCCCCTCCTCAAAGTCCTATGTATATAAAAAGGGGACCCGCAGCAATAAAAAAGACAAAAATAAATAAATAAACATAACACGGGGGTACCTTCAAAATCCATTTTGGACCCTGACCCGAGCTGGAGAGATGAGAGATGAGAAAAACCCATCAAAAGTGACGGCATGGTTTCAAACCCCCTCTTCACAGTCCTTTGAATATAAAAGGGGACCCGCAGCAATAAAAAAGACAAAAAAAAAACTCCAAAAAAATAAATAAACATGACACAGGGGTACCTTCAAAATCCATTTTGGACCCTGACCCGAGCTGGAGAGATGAGAAAAACCCATCAAAAGTGAGGGCATGGTTTCAAACCCCCTCCTCAAAGTCCTATGTATATAAAAAGGGGACCCGCAGCAATAAAAAAGACAAAAAAACCCCCTCCAAAAAATAAATAAACATGACACGGGGGTACCTTCAAAATCCATTTTGGACCCTGACCCGAGCTGGAGAGATGAGAGATGAGAGACGAGAGATGAGAAAAACCCATCAAAAGTGACGGCATGCTTTCAAACCCCCTCCTCACAGTCCTATGAATATAAAAGGGGACCCGCAGCAATAAAAAAGACAAAAAACCTCCAAAAAATAAATAAACATAACACGGGGGTACCTTCAAAATCCATTTTGGACCCTGACCCGAGCTGGAGAGATGAGAGATGAGAAAAACCCATCAAAAGTGATGGCATGGTTTCAAACCTCCTCCTCACAGTCCTATGAATATAAAAGGGGACCCGCAGCAATAAAAAAGACAAAAAAAAACCCCCCAAAAAAAAATAAACATGACACAGGGGTACCTTCAAAATCCATTTTGGACCCTGAAGCGAGCTGGAGAGATGAGAGATGAGAGATGAGAAAAACCCATCAAAAGTGACGGCATGGTTTCAAACCCCCTCCTCACAGTCCTATGAATATAAAAGGGGACCCGCAGCAATAAAAAAAAGCCCTCCAAAGAAATAAATAAACATGACACGGGGGTACCTTCAAAATCCATTTTGGACCCTGACCCAAGCTGGAGAGATGAGAAAAACCCATCAAAAGTGACGGCATGGTTTCAAACCCCCTCCTCACAGTCCTATGAATATAAAAGTTGACCCGCAGCAATAAAAAAGACAAAAAAAAAACCTCCAAAAAACATAAATAAACATGACACAGGGTTACCTTCAAAATCCATTTTGGACCCTGACCCGAGCTGGAGAGATGAGAGATGAGAAACACCCATCAAAAGTGACGGCATGGTTTCAAACCCCCTCCACACAGTCCTATAAATATAAAAGGGGACCAGCAGCAATAAAAAAGACAAAAAAAAAAACTCCAAAAAAATTAATAAACATGACACGGGGGTACCTTCAAAATCCATTTTGGACCCTGACCTGAGCTGGAGAGATGAGAGATGAGAGATGAGAAAAACCCATCAAAAGTGACGGCATGGTTTCAAATGCCCTCCTCACAGTCCTATGAATATAAAAGGGGACCCGCAGCAAAAAAAAGAAAAAAAAACCTTCAAAAAAATAAATAAACGGGGCAAAGGGGCCAGGAGTTAGATTTTGGACCATTTTCAACAAAAGGGCCGGAGGTTAGATTTTGGACCATTTCGGGGCAAGGGGGCCGGGGGTTAGATTTTGGACCATTTTAAACCATTTTGGGGACAAAAAGGCCGGGGGTTAGATTTCAGACCATTTTGGGGACAAAAGGGCCAGGAGTTAGATTTTGGACCATTTTCAACAAAAGGGCCGGAGGTTCGATTTTGGACCACTTCAGGGCAAAGGGGCCGGGGGTTATATTTTGAACCATTTTAAACCATTTTTGGGACAAAAAGGCGGGGGTTAAATTTCGGACCATTTTGGGGACAAAAGGGCCTGGGGTTCGATTTTGGACCATTTTCAACAAAAGGGCCGGAGGTTAGATTTCAGACCATTTTGGGGACAAAAGGGCCAGGGGTTCGATTTTGGACCATTTTCAACAAAAGGGCCGGAGGTTCGATTTTGGACAATTTTGGGACAAAGGGGCCGGGGGTTAGATTTTGGACCATTTTAAACCATTTTGGGGACATAAAGGCTGGGGGTTAGATTTCGGACCATTTTGGGGACAAAAGGGCCGGGGGTTAGATTTTAGACCATTTTCAACAAAAGGGCCGGAGGTTAGATTTTGGACCATTTCGGGGCAAAGGGGCCAGGGGTTAGATTTTGGACCATTTAAACCATTTTGAGGACATAAAGGCCAGGGGTTAGATTTCGAACCATTTTGGGGACAAAAGGGCCGGGGGTTAGATTTTGGACCATTTTCAACAAAAGGGCCGGAGGTTAGATTTTGGACCATTTTGGGGCAAAGGGGCCGGGGGTTAGATTTTGGACCATTTTAAACCATTTTGGGGACAAAAAGGCCGGGGGTTAGATTTCAGACCATTTTGGGTACAAAAGGGCCGGGGGTTAGATTTTGGACCATTTTCAACAAAAGGGCCGGAGGTTCAATTTTGGACCATTTCGGGGCAAAGGGGCCGGGGGTTATATTTTGAACCATTTGAAACCATTTTGGGGACAAAAAGGCCGGTGGGTTAGATTTCGGACCATTTTGGGGACAAAAGGGCCGGGGGTTCGATTTTGGACCATTTTCAACAAAAGGGCCGGAGGTTAGATTTTGGACAATTTCGGGGCAAAGGGGCCGGGGGTTAGATTTTGGACCATTTTAAACCATTTTGGGGATATAAAGGCTGGGGGTTAGATTTCGGACCATTTTGGGGACAAAAGGGCCGGGGGTTAGATTTTGGACCATTTTCAACAAAAGGGCCGGAGGTTAGATTTTGGACCATTTCGGGGCAAAGGGGCCAGGGGTTAGATTTTGGACCATTTTAAACCATTTTGGGGACATAAAGGCTGGGGGTTAGATTTCGGACCATTTTGGGGACAAAAGGGCTGGGGGTTCGATTTTGGACCATTTTCAACAAAAGGGCCGGAGGTCAGATTTTGGACCATTTCAGGGCAAAGGGGTCGGGGGTTAGATGTTGGACCATTTTAAACCCTTTTGGGGACATAAAGGCCTGGGGTTAGATTACAGACCATTTTGGGGACAAAAGGGCGGGGGGTTAGATTTTGGACCATTTTTAACAAAAGGGCAGGAGGTTAGATTTCGGACCATTTCGGGGCAAAGGGGCCGGGGGTTAGATTTTGGACCATTTTAAAAGCATTTTGGGGACATAAAGGCCGGGTGTTAGATTTCGGACCATTTTGGGGACAAAAGGGCTGGGGGTTTGATTTTGGACCATTTTTAACAAAAGGGCCGGAGGTCAGATTTTGGACCATTTCGGGGCAAAGGGGCCGGGGGTTAGGTTTTGGACCATTTTAAACCATTTTGGGGACAAAAAGGCCGGGGGTTAGATTTCGGACCATTTTGGGGACAAAAGGGCCGGGGGTCCGATTTTGGACCATTTTCAACAAAAGGGCCGGAGGTTAGATTTTGGACCATTTCGGGGCAACGGGGCCGGGGGTTCGATTTTGGACCATTTTAAACCATTTTGGGGACAAAAAGGCCGGGGTTAGATTTCGGACCATTTTAACCACTTAACGACCGCCCACTGTAAATATACGTTGGCAGAATGGCACCGACAGGCAGAATCGTGTACATATACGTGATTGCCTTTGTATAGTTGGGGGGTCCGATCGGACCCCCCTTCTTTACAGTGGGTGCTCGTTTTACCTTCGGGAGCGATCCGGCATGAGGGGACGGCCGTTCGATTCCGGCCACCCCCTCTCGATCGCTCCCGGCGAATGAGAGAGCTTCCCCTGCCTGCCAGGAAGGAGGAAGTGATGTCATCTCTCCTGCGGCGCTCACACATACCGAGCGCCGTACAGGAGAAGATGCAGGTTAGTACACAAAACAGCACACTGACACCAGGACACATAGGCACATAAATCGCCCCCCCAGGCCCCCCCAGATCACCCCCCAGCCCCCCCCCAGCCCCCAGTCACAGTGTCACTGATTGCAGTGACCATTTATTTAGTGATCACTGCAATCAGTGACATTTGTGACTGTAAAAGTGTCACTACATTTAGTTTTAGGTCCAGTGTAGCCCCCTAACCCCCCCTAATAAAGGTTTAACCCCCTGATCACCCCCCAGATAACCCTTTCACCCCCTAGCACCGCCGTCACTAAGCAATCATTTTTCTGATCGATGTCTTAGCGTCGGTGATGCTGATCAGTAGCCAGTAATTTTTTTTAGGTTCGCCGCAGGTTTTTATAGCGTTGGGTACCCCCATATATTACCTAATGAAGGTTTAACCCCCTTGATCGCCCCCCAGGTAACCCTTTCACCCCCTATCACCACTGTCACTAAGCGATAATTTTTCTGATCGATGTCTTAGCGTCGGCGATGCTGATCGGTAGCCAGTAATTTTTTTTAGGTTCGCCGCAGGTTTTTATAGCGTCGGGTACCCCCATATATTACCTAATAAAGGTTTAACCCCCTTGATCACCCCCCAGGTAACCCTTTCACCCCCTAGCACCGCCGTCGCTATGCGATAATTTTTCTGATCGATGTCTTAGCGTCGGCGATGCTGATCGGTAGCCAGTAATTTTTTTTAGGTTCGCCGCAGGTTTTTATAGCATCGGGTACCCCCATATATTACCTAATAAAGGTGTAACCCCCTTGATCACCCCCCAGGTAACCCTTTCACCCCCTAGCACCGCCGTCACTATGCGATCATTTTTCTGATCGATGTCTTAGCGTCGGTGATGCTGATCGGTAGCCAGTAATTTTTTTTAGGTTCGCCGCAGGTTTTTATAGCGTCAGGTACCCCCATATATTATCTAATAAAGGTTTAACCCACTGATCGCCCCCCCAGGTAACCCTTTCACCCCCTATCACCACTGTCGCTAAGCAATCGTTTTTATGATCGTTGTCTTAGTGTCGGTGATGCCGATAGGTAGCCAGTAATTTTTTTTTAGCTTCGCCGTCAGGTTTTTATATAGCGTCAGGTACCCCCATATATTACCTAATAAAGGTTTTAACCCCCTAATTGCCCCTAGTTAACCCTTTCACCAGTGATCATCATATAAGTGTTACGGGTGACGCTGGTTAGTTAGTTTGCTTTTTATAGTGTCAGGGCACCCACCGTATATAACCCAATAAAGGTTTAACCCCCTGATCGCCCGGCGGGTGATATCAATTAGGTTTTAGCGTCAGAGAGGGTCTGCGTCACACCCCAGGCAGCGTCAGGTTAGTGCCAGTAGCGCTAACACCCACACGTGAAGCATACACCCCCCTTAGTGGTATAGTATCTGATCAGCTCAATATCTGATCTGATCAGATCTATACTAGCGTCCCCAGCAGTTTAGGGTTCCCAAAAACGCAGTGTTAGCAGGATCAGCCCAGATACCTGCTGGCACCTGCGTTTTGCCCCTCCGTCCAGCCCAGGCCACCCAAGTGCAGTATCGATCAATCACTGTCACTTGCAAAACACAACACACATAACTGCAGCATTCGCAGAGACAGGCCTGATCCCTGCGACTCCAGTGCTGTAGGAGGTGATTTCACCACCACAGTAAAAAAAAAAACATATATGCCGAAGCATTGGGGCAGCAGGAGCGGAGGAGCGATTTTGCTCCTAATGCCGCGTATATACGGTCGAAATTCCGACGGAGGCTTGCCCGTGGAAAAGTCTGACCATGTGTACGCGTCATAACTTTTGCGAGAAGATGCCCCCATGCTTCGGCATATATAAATGGTGCATGTATGCCCATCATTAGAAGTGGGTGGATGAAGGGCGGTATTCTAATGGTGGGCATACCCACCGATCAATCTTTTTTTTTCGTTCAGCCAACAGGCTGCATGAAAAAAAAGATTACAATACATGTCCAACAAGGACCAGCAATGTACTGGTATGTTGCTGGACTTTGAATGTTTATACCAGAATGATGCCTGCGGGTTTAGGTATCATCTTGGTATCATTCTTTTCAGCCAGCGGCCGGCTTTCATGTAAAAACAATCCTAGTGGCTAATTAGCCTCTGGACTGCTTTTACAAGCAGTGGGAGGGAATGTCCCCCCCGGATATAAAAAGCGCCATTGGGAAATTGGGAAAGCATTTTATCACACCGATCTTGGTGTGGTCAGATGCTTTGAGGGCAGAGGAAAGATCTAGGGTCCAATAGACCCCATTTTTTTCAAAAAAGAGTACCTGTCATTACCTATTGCTATCATAGGGAGGGGATATTTACATTCCCTGAGATAACAATAAAAGTGATAAAAATAAATAAATATGGAAGCAACAGTTTAAAAATAAAATAAAAAAGCAAAATTAATAATAAAAAAATAAATAAAAAAAAAGCATAAAATATGTTTTCATGTAAACAAAAAGTGTCAAAAAGGGCTTTGTCTTCAAGTGGTTAGAAGAGTGGATGTAAGCTTCCTAATGTTGTGTATAAAATGCCAGAACAGTTCAAAACCCCCCAAATGACCCCATTTTGGAAAGTAGACACCCCAAGCTATATACTGAGAGGCATTTCGAGTCCATGGAATATTTAATATGTTGACACAAGTTGCGGAAAAAATACAATATTTTTTTTGCAAAAAGTTGTCACTAAATGATATATTGCTCAAACATGCCATGGGCATATGTGGAATTACACCCCAAAATACATTCTGTTGCTTCTCCTGAGTACGGGGATACCACATGTGTGAGACTTTTTGGGAGCCTAGCCGCGTACGGGACCCCAAAAACCAATCACCGCCTTCAGGCTTTCTAAGGGTGTCAATTTTTGATTTCACTTCTCACTGCCTATCACAGTTTCGGAGGCCATGGAATGCCCAGATGGCACAAAACCCCCCCAAATGACCCCATTTTGGAAAGTAGACACCCCAAGCTATTTGCTGAGAGGTATTGTGAGTATTTTGCAGATCTCGCTTTTTGTCACAAAGTTTTGAAAATTGAAAAAAAAAAGAAAAAAAAAATGTTCTTTCTTCATTTTCAAAAACAAATGAGAGCTGTAAAATACTCACCATGCCTCTCAGCAAACAGCTTGGGGTGTCTACTTTCCAAAATGGGGTCATTTGGGGGGTTTTTGTGCTATTTTGGCATTTTATGGCCTTCAAAACTGTGATAGGTAGTGAGGAGTGAAATCAAAAATTTGCGCCCTTAGAAATCCTGGAGGCGGTGCTTGGTTTCCGGGGTCCCGTACGTGGCTAGGCTCCAAAAAAGTCCCACACATGTGGTATCCCCATACTCAGGAGAAGCAGCAGAATGTATTTTGGGGTGCAATTCCACATATAACCATGGCATGTGTGAGCAATATATCATTTAGTGACAACTTTTTTTTTGTCATTATTCAATCACTGGGACAAAAAAAAAAATATTCAATGGGCTCAACATGCCTCTCAGCAATTTCCTTGGGGTGTCTACTTTCTAAAATGGGGTCATTTTGGGGGGTTTTGTACTGCCCTGTCATTTTAGCACCTCAAGAAATCAGATAGGCAGTCATAAATTAAAAGCTGTGTAAATTCCAGAAAATGTACCCTAGTTTGTAAACGCTATAACTTTTGCGCAAACCGATAAATATACGCTTATTGACATTTTTTTTACTAAAGACATGTGGCTGAATACATTTTGGCCTAAATGTATGACTAAAATTGAGTTTATTCGATTTTTCTTATAACAAAAAAGTAGAAAATATCATTTTTTTCAAATTTTCGTTTTTTTTTTCCGTTTATATCGCTAAAAATAAAAATCGCAGAGGCAATCAAATACCATTAAAATAAAGCTCTATTTGTGGGAAGAAAAGGACGCAAATTTCGTTTGGGTACAACATTGCATGTCCGCACAATTTACAGTTAAAGCAGCGCAGTGCAAAATTCTGAATTCACCTCTGGTCCTTTAGCTACCAAATGGTCCGGGGCTTAAGTGGTTAAACTATTTTTGTAACAAAGGGGCTGGGGGTTAGATTTTGGACCCTTTCGGGGCAAAGGGCTGGGGGTTAGATTTTGGACCATTTTAAACCAACCATTATGGGGACAAAAAGGGCCGGGGGTTAGATTTCCGACCATTTTGGGGACAAAAGGGCTGGAGGTTATATTTTGGACCATTTCGGGGCAAAGGGGCCGAGGGTTAGATTTTGGACGATTTTAAACCATTTTGGGGATAAAAAGGCCGGGGGTTTGATTTCGGACCATTTCAGGGACAAAAGGGCAGAGGGTTAGATTTTGGACCATTTTTAACAAAAGGGCTGGAGGTTCGATTTTGGACCATTTCGGGGCAAAGGGGCCGAAGGGGGTTAGATTTTGGACCATTTTAAACCATTTTGGGGACAAATAGGCCGGGGGTTAGATTTCGGACCATTTTGGGGACAAAAGGGCCGGGGGTTGGATTTTGGACCATTTTCAACAAAAGGACCGGGGGTTAGATTTTGGGACCATTTTAAACCATTTTGGGGACATAAAGGCCGGGGGTTAGATTTCAGACCATTTTGGGGAAAAAAGGGCCGGAGGTTAGATTTTGGACCATTTCGGGGCAAAGGGGCCGGGGGTTATATTTTGGACCATTTTAAACCATTTTGGGGACAAAAAGGCCGGGGGTTAAATTTTGAACCATTTTGGGGACAAAAGGACCGGGGGTCCGATTTTGGACCATTTTCAACAAAAGGGCCTGATGTTAGATTTTTGGACCATTTCGGGCAAAGGGGGCTGGGGGTTAGATTTTGGACCATTTTGGGGACAAAAAGGCCGGGGGTCCGATTTTGGACCATTTTGGGGACAAAAGGGGCGGGGGTTCGATTTTGGACCATTTTCAACAAAAGGGCCGGAGGTTAGATTTTGGACCATTTCGGGGGCAAAGGGGCCAGGGGTTAGATTTTGGACCATTTTAAACCATTTTAGGGACAAAAAGGCCAAGGGTTAGATTTCGGACCATTTTGGAGACAAAAGGGCCGTGGGTTAGATTTTGGACCATTTTCAACAAAAGGGCCGGAGGTCAGATTTTGGACCATTTCGGGGCAAAGGGGTCGGGGGTTAGATGTTGGACCATTTTAAACCCTTTTGGGGACATGAAGGCCTGGGGTTAGATTACAGACCATTTTGGGGACAAAAGGGCGGTGGGTTAGATTTTGGACCATTTTTAACAAAAGGGCAGGAGGTTAGATTTTGGACCATTTTGGGGCAAAGGGGCCGGGGGGTTAGATTTTTGGACCATTTTAAAAGCATTTTGGGGACATAAAGGCCGGGGGTTAGATTTCAGACCATTTTGGGGACAAAAGGGCTGGGGGTCCGATTTTGGACCATTTTCAACAAAAGGGTCGGAGGTTAGATTTTGGCCCATTTCGGGGCAACGGGGCCGGGGGTTCGATTTTGGACCATTTTAAACCATTTTGGGACAAAAAGGCCGGGGGTTAGATTTTGGACCATTTTAAACTATTTTTGTAACTAAGGGGCTGGGGGTTAGATTTTGGGACCATTTCAGGGCAAAGGGGCCGGGGGTTAGATTTTTGGACCATTTTAAACCAACCATTATGGGGACAAAAAGGCCGGGGGTTAGATTTCCGACCATTTTGGGGACAAAAGGGCCGGAGGTTATATTTTGGACCATTTCGGGGCAAAAGCGGGGGAGGGTTAGATTTTGGACGATTTTAAACCATTTTGGAGATAAAAAGGCCGGGGGTTTGATTTCGGACCATTTCGGGGACAAAAGGGCAGAAGGTTAGATTTTGGACCATTTTTAACAAAAGGGCTGGAGGTTCGATTTTGGACCATTTCGGGGCGAAGGGGCCGAGGGTTAGATTTTGGACCATTTTAAACCATTTTGGGGACAAATAGGCGGGGGTTAGATTTCGGACCATTTCGGGGACAAAAGGGCCGAGGGTTAGATTTTGGACCATTTTTTAACAAAAGGGCTGGAGGTTAGATTTTGGACCATTTCGGGGCAAAGGGGATAAGGTTTGATTTTGGACCATTTTAAACCATTTTGGGGACATAAAGGCCCGGGGGTTAGATTTCAGACCATTTTGGGGACAAATGGACTGGGGGTTAGATTTTGGACCATTTTCAACAAAAGGGCCGGAGGTCAGATTTTGGACCATTTTGGGGGCAAAGGGGGCTGGGGGTTAGATTTTGGACCATTTTAAACCATTTTGGGGACATAAAGGCCGGGGGTTAGATTTCGGACCATTTTGGGGACAAAAGGGCCGGGGGTTGGATTTTGGACCATTTTCAACAAAAGGACCGGGGGTTAGATTTTGGACCATTTTAAACCATTTTGGGGACATAAAGGCCGGGGGTTAGATTTCGGACCATTTTGGGGACAAAAGGGCCGGAGGTTAGATTTTGGACCATTTCGGGGCAAAGGGGCCGGGGGTTATATTTTGGACCATTTTAAACCATTTTGGGGACAAAAAGGCCAGGGGTTAGATTTTGGACCATTTTGGGGACAAAAGGGCCGAGGGTCTGATTTTGGACCATTTTCAACAAAGGGCCTGATGTTAGATTTTGGACCATTTCGGGGCAAAGGGGCTGGGGGTTAGATTTTGGACCATTTTGGGGACAAAAGGGTCGGGGGTTCGATTTTGGACTATTTTCGGGAAAAAAGGGCCGGAGGTTAGATTTTGGACCATTTCGGGGCAAAGGGGCCGGGGGTTATATTTTGGACCATTTTAAACCATTTTGGGGACAAAAAGGCGGGGGTCCGATTTTGGACAATTTTGGGGACAAAAGGGTCGGGGGTTCGATTTTGGACATTTTCAACAAAAGGGCCGGAGGTTAGATTTTGGGACCATTTCGGGCAAAGGGACCAGGGGTTAGATTTGGACCATTTTAAACCATTTTAGGGACAAAAAGGCCAAGGGTTAGATTTCGGACCATTTTTGGGACAAAAGGGCCGGGGGTTAGATTTTGGACCATTTTCAACAAAAAAGGAGGTTAGATTTTGGACCATTTCGGGGCAAAGGGGCCAAGGTGGGTTAGATTTTGGACCATTTTAAACCATTTTGGGGACAAAAAGGCCGGGGGTTAGATTCCGGACTATTTTGGGGACAACAGGGCCGGGGGTTAGATTTTGGACCATTTTCAACAAAAGGGCTGGTAGTTCGATTTTGGACCATTTCGGGGCAAAGGGGGCCGGGGGGTTAGATTTGGACCATTTTAAACCATTTTGGGGACATAAAAGCCGGGGGTTAGATTTCGGACCATTTTGGGACAAAAGGGCGGGGGGTTAGATTTTGGACCATTTTCAACAAAAGGGCCGGAGGTTAGATTCTGGACCATTTCGGGGCAAAGGGGCCGGAGGTTAGATTATGGACCATTTTAAACCATTTTGGGGACAAAAAGGCCGGGGGTTAGATTTCAGACCATTTTGGGGACAAAAGGGCCGGGGGTTAGATTTTGGACCATTTTCAACAAAAGGGGCCGGAGGTTCGATTTTGGACCATTTTAGGGCAAAGGGGCCAGGGGTTATATTTTGAACCATTTTAAATCATTTTGGGGACAAAAAAGGCCGGGGGTTAGATTTTGGACCATTTTCAAAAAAAGGGCCGGAGGTCAGATTTTGGACCATTTCGGGGCAAAGGGGCTGGGGGTTAGATTTTGGACCATTTTAAACCATTTTGGGGACATAAAGGCCAGGGGTTCGATTTCGGACCATTTTGGGGACAAAAGGGCCGGGGGTTAGATTTTGGACCATTTTCAACAAAAGGGCCGGAGGTCAGATTTTGGACCATTTCGGGGCAAAGGGGCTGGGGGTTAGATTTTGGACCATTTTAAACCATTTTGGGGACATAAAGGCCAGGGGTTAGATTTTGGACCATTTTAGGGGACAAAAGGGCCGGGGGTTGGATTTTGGACCATTTTCAACAAAAGGACCGGGGGTTAGATTTTGGGACCATTTTAAACTATTTTGGGGACATAAAGGCCGGGGGTTAGATTTCGGACCATTTTGGGGACAAAAGGGCCGGAGGTTAGATTTTGGACCATTTCGGGGCAAAGGGGCCGGGGGTTATATTTTGGACCATTTGAAACCATTTTGGGGACAAAAAGGCCAGGGGTTAGATTTTGGACCATTTTGGGGACAAAAGAGCGGGGGTCCGATTTTGGACCATTTTCAACAAAAGGGCCTGATGTTAGATTTTGGACCATTTCGGGGCAAAGGGGGCTGGGGGTTAGATTTTGGACCATTTTGGGGACAAAAAGGCCGGGGGTCCGATTTTGGACCATTTTGGGGACAAAAGGGGCGGGGGGTTCGATTTTGGACCATTTTCAACAAAAGGGCCGGAGGTTCGATTTTTGGACCATTTCGGGGCAAAGGGGCCGAGGGTTAGATTTTGGACCATTTTAAACCATTTTGGGGACAAATAGGCCGGGGGTTAGATTTCGGACCATTTTGGGGACAAAAGGGCCGGGGGTTGGATTTTGGACCATTTTCAACAAAAGGACCGGGGGTTAGATTTTGGACCATTTTAAACCATTTGGGGACATAAAGGCCGGGGGTTAGATTTCGGACCACTTTGGGGACAAAAGGACTGGGGGTTAGATTTTGGACCATTTTCAACAACAGGGCCGGAGGTCAGATTTTGGACCATTTCGGGCAAAGGGGCTGGGTGTTAGATTTTGAACCATTTTAAACCATTTTGGGGACATAAAGGCCGGGGGTTAGATTTCGGACCATTTTGGGGACAAAAGGGCCGGGGGTTGGATTTTGGACCATTTTCAACAAAAGGACCGGGGGTTAGATTTTGGACCATTTTAAACCATTTTGGGGACATAAAGGCCGGGGGTTAGATTTCGGACCATTTTGGGGAAAAAAGGGCCGGAGGTTAGATTTTGGACCATTTCGGGGCAAAGGGGCCGGGGGGTTATATTTTTGGACCATTTTAAACCATTTTGGGGACAAAAAGGCCGGGGGTTAAATTTTGAACCATTTTGGGAACAAAAGGACCGGGGGTCCGATTTTGGACCATTTTCAACAAAAGGGCCTGATGTTAGATTTTGGACCATTTCGGGGCAAAGGGGGCTGGGGGTTAGATTTTGGACCATTTTGGGGACAAAAAGGGCCGGGGGTCCGATTTTGGACCATTTTGGGGACAAAAGGGGCGGGGGTTCGATTTTGGACCATTTTCAACAAAAGGGCCGGAGGTTAGATTTTGGACCATTTCGGGGCAAAGGGGCCAGGGGTTAGATTTTGGACCATTTTAAACCATTTTAGGGACAAAAAGGCCAAGGGTTAGATTTCGGACCATTTTGGAGACAAAAGGGCCGTGGGTTAGATTTTGGACCATTTTCAACAAA